>OY288273.1:99741269-100081269 GCA_958450335.1 Hibiscus tridactylites | reverse complement strand
TGAGGTAATAATATAAAGAAATTGCTATCTGGTTAAGTATTTTTCACTACCAAAATCATCTTAAATCCTGCTTGTATCGAATACATACTTATGCTGCACTTGCACCCGAAACTGAGTAATTATTCGAAACTTATCGAAATCTAGTAACTTAATGAAGTGCCTTGTTATCTATATTGATGATGTATGATCCATCTCTTAGGTTGGCACTGTTGGTGGTGGAACTCAGCTTGCATCACAGTCAGCCTGTTTAAACCTTCTCGGTGTGAAGGGTGCAAGCAAAGAATCCCCCGGAGCAAACTCGAGACTGCTTGCGACCATCGTAGCCGGCGCCGTCCTTGCCGGCGAGCTGTCGCTGATGTCGGCACTTGCTGCCGGGCAACTGGTGAAGAGCCATATGAAATACAATAGGTCTAGCAAGGATGTTTCCATGGCTGCTTCTGCCTAGAAAAAATGGTGTAAAGTTGAAGTCTATTTTGTAATAAGCTTTGAAGTCTATTTTGTAATTTACTTTATTTATTTTTTTGTATTTTGGTTCTTCTTAACTAAGCCAATGTAATCTGAGTTCTGAGATTTGTGTAAAATGATAGGATTGTTTATTAACCTCTCCCCTAACCATTCATTGATTCAAAACTTGAGTTGATTTTTCATTCGATTTAATAGATCCAAAAATTAATCTCAAATAACTAAAAAAATAAATTAAATTATAAAAATACAATTATATATTCTGTTTTTTTTTACGAGTCTGTGTAGTACCCGATTCAGATTATATAAACTCTGAATTTTAATTTAATTCAAACTTAAACTCCTAAACCATAAATATTAATATTATATAAATTAAAGTTTGCATAATCTATATATCAGAACAGTTTTAAATTAGATTAATCAAATTGAACTAGTTCAATTTGAACTTAAAAATGAAATTAAAAAAATAATAAATTATGAGTTGTCTCCACCAAATTTATAAAAATTATTATTCCATCCACTGTAAAGTTTCGGAAAATTCTAAAAGACAGCCTCTTAAAAAGAGGTTAAAAAACAATTGTACACTAATCCTTATAAAAATTGTAAAGATTTGTGTACAATGTACCGAAATTTTTACAAAAATCGTAAAGATTTATGTATGTATACAAATTCTTACTATTTTTGTAAAAAATTCGGTATATGTACACAAATCCTTACAAGAATGGTAAAACTCGATATATGTACATAAATACTTTTCATTTTTGTAAGGATTTATGTATATACACAAAAGTGATAAAAATTTGTATATATACACAAATCATTATCACTTTTATAAAAATTTCGGTATAAATATACAAATTTTTACATTTTTTATAAGAATTTGTGTAATTTTTTTAGCCACTTCTTAATAGCCATTTCCCTAAAGTTTCCTGAAGTTTCCTATCTCAATCCATAGCTATTAGCTATGTTTAAAATTTTAACACGTCGTCGTTTTCTCACTTAAGGTACTTAAATTATCAAATTTTCCAAAGAAAAAGAAAATAAAAAAATTATAATATCTTTAATTTTAGGCCTTTGAGCTGAGAGTGGTTTGGACAATTCCGCTTGAAATCAAAACACTGCTGCGGTGCTGCCGTTGTTAGATATCTCTACTGGATTAGCTTATATATTTTGTTTTCTCTTAACATTCAGCAGCTAAAAACTTTGGGTATTGAAGCAGATAATCGGAGTAAAAGCTTTGTAGATCTTTTCTATTCTGGTTTTTGTTTTATTTCTTTGATTTGTTGTAAAGTACTTGCTTTGTTATGCGTACATATGTGAGCTTTATCTGGATTTTTTTTGTTGATTTTGATTGCTGCTGTTGAAAATCTAGTAAATGGGTTCCTTTTTTTCTCGGGAAAATCTCGTAAAATTTTGGGGTTTTTACTTGGTAGGCTGGAGAGGTCGGCCAGCCCTTGAAATTTAAAATTCGTATATAATTTATAAATTAGATAAATATTCTATACACAGTCGGTGGAAACGGAAAGTTTCTTCAGGCGCCTTAGTTTTAGGGTGTGAAGGTTAGGTGTTTAGGTGTATGGGTTAGAATTTAGGGATATTTGTTTCAATTTAATGTTTAGGGTTATAATTTAGTGTTTATAGCTTAAAACCTAAATCTCATCCTATTACCCTAAAACTAAAGTCTAACATATAAACCCTTATAAATTTTCTATGTATTTTTGCCTCCTCTAGGTTCCCTCGCCTACATGTTTGAATGCTTGAAATCTTACATAGAGTGAATGAGGCCTAGTTGTTCTTCAATTCCTTGTCTTTTGGATGTTAATGGAAAGAAATTTGTTGCTTTTATAAGTAAATCTAATTAGGGTTATTGATTAAAGCAGAAAAGAAGTGGAAACAAAGAGCCTCAGGTTGTTATTGGATGGACACCGGAGGGAATTCGTTGCCTTCGGGAGCTGATGGAGTGAAGAGGAAGGTGTCTTATTTCTATGATCCCGAGGTCGGGAATTACTATTACGGTCAAGGTCACCCTATGAAGCCTCACAGAATCCGAATGACTCATGCCCTTTTAGCTCACTATGGACTGCTTCAAAATATGCAAGTTTACAAGCCCTGCCCTGCCCGAGATAGGGATCTTTGCCGCTTCCATGCCGATGATTATGTGAACTTCCTCCGCAGCATTACGCCCGAGACACAACAAGATCAGCTCAGGCAACTCAAGAGGTTTAATGTCGGTGAAGACTGTCCGGTCTTTGACGGCCTTTACTCCTTTTGCCAAACATATGCCGGTGGATCTGTTGGTGGTGCTGTCAAATTAAACCATGGTCTTTGTGACATTGCGATTAACTGGGCTGGTGGCCTGCATCATGCTAAGAAATGTGAGGCTTCAGGGTTTTGCTATGTCAACGATATTGTCCTTGCAATATTGGAACTTCTTAAGGTGCATCAGGTATGATTTTGATGCCTTAGTTCCTCATTAGCTTTATTCGGAACGTTCTTCTACATCACCGTGAGGCAACCGAATGTTTATCGAAGAATGATAAACAGGTGCTATAGTAGGCATGGAATAATAGATATGATTATATATTTATTTGACCTGGATGGCTTGTTTAAGTTTTCAATTCATACATTTTCTCCTAGGTTGTAAAGATTTATGTTTCCGCACCCTTGATAACTGTATGTTGTATAGTTACAAATCGATGATGCTCCTCTTTGTTGCAGCGTGTTCTTTATGTTGATATCGATATCCACCATGGGGATGGCGTGGAGGAGGCATTTTATACAAGTGACAGGGTTATGACTGTTTCATTTCATAAATTTGGCGATTATTTTCCGGGCACAGGGGATATACGTGATATTGGATATTCTAAAGGGAAATACTATTCCCTTAATGTCCCTTTGGACGATGGAATTGATGATGAGAGTTATCATTACTTGTTTAAGCCAATTATGGGTAAAGTTATGGAAGTATTTAAGCCTGGTGCAGTGGTTCTTCAGTGTGGTGCTGATTCTCTATCCGGAGATAGGTTGGGGTGTTTCAATCTCTCGATCAAGGGTCATGCAGAGTGTGTTAAATTTATGAGATCGTTCAATGTTCCGTTGTTGCTACTGGGTGGTGGTGGTTACACCATTCGGAATGTCGCTCGCTGTTGGTGCTATGAGGTAACCTATTGAATAATATGGCCCCTTTCTGTTTCTCAAGTAACATACACACTTCACAATAAATTTTATCATTTGGTGCAACGAAACGCTATTCTATTTGTTATTTTTCAGTAATGCTGCTGTGTTGTATATTTCATCGACACTTTAAGACTTTAAGTTGGTCTTTTCGACTTTGACCGTATTGTACTTTCAATCTTAACTTAGAAGAACTATTTGTGATTTACTTGTGATGGATTAATTAATAACGATCTCTATGTGAGCAGACTGGAGTTGCACTTGGAACAGAAGTCGACGACCAGCTTCCTCAACATGAATATTATGAGTATTTCGGTCCAGACTATAACCTTCATGTTGCCCCTAGTAACATGGAAAACAAGAATTCGCGCCAGTTACTCGAAGACATACGTAATGATCTACTTGAAAACCTCTCAAAGCTTCAACATGCACCAAGTGTCCAATTTCAAGAAAGACCACCTGACACCGAGCTTCACGTGGTGTGTTCCATTTTCGGCATTGCACATTTTTTTTTGCTTTAAATCTCTTTTTTATTGTTAACTTGGTGGTAGTTTGCATTGATACATGTTCTCTATGTTACTTGAGCTCAGAGTATGTATGTTGGATGCGGATCGGGCATGGGTACTTTGTAGGGTAGCATTTCGTACATTTTACTAAGTTACATATATCTACGTGACCCTTGTACTTGTTGCTTTTTAATTCATAATGTTCAGGCTGATGAAGATCAAGATGATGCAGATGAAAGATGGGATTCGGACATGGAGGTTGATGAGAAGCGGTATTTATCTTTCTTCTTAAGAAGAATAAAACATTGTCTGATTTTTCACCCGAACCTGTTTTGAATTGCATATTATTTTCATCTTCTCCATTCACTCATCGGCTTCACACTCATTCTGCAGGCCTATTCCAACCAGAGTAAAGAGAGAAGCAGTTGAACCCGACAGAAAAGATTGGGTAAGCTTTATGCTATAAATGTTCGATTTTTCTCATGATTGTGACGCTCAAGGCGTTTACAATGCGTTTACCTTCTCTTCTTTTTTAAATGTTTGGTTTGACGGAAAATCTTCATTCCGGCTTATATCCTCAGGAGGCTCCAAAAGGAGTTGCGGAGCAAGCTAGAGGGTTCGACATTGCAACGAATGAGACAAAGGTGATGTAAACAAAGACTGGATTCCAATAATGGTATCAGAAGTTTGAAAATGTTGTGTTAATGCCTTTCCCCCCTCTTTTTCAGTCTGTAGATATTGGGCCAATGGCTATCGATGGACCAGCTGCGAAACTCGAGCTAGAAACATCAAACAAAGCTTCCGATCCAATGTACCCGAAGCCCTAAACCGAAACCGCTGGAATGTAGCTTTGTGTGCATTAGCAATTTTCTAACATGATACTTCCCTTGTGTTTGCAGATCAATCTAGATCTGTAGAAAACATGAAAATCTAGCTTCTTTAAGTTAAGTTGTATCGAAATCCGAATCCGCCATTTAAATATATGCACATTCATTTCCCATCATTGACACACTTTTATTCTTGCATAATGCATATTATAAACATCATATATCAGCCACTGAAGGCTGTATGGTACAAATCAACGTGCAGGCATATTTCAGATTACAGCTCCGTCGAGCGGCGCGTAAAAACCAAAGATGAAAAAAACTATTCAGCCAGCAGCAAACTAACAAACAACCCGATTAGCCTCGGTTTTCATGCCAATGCACAGATTGCAGTTGAATCAGCTTAGGAGTTAAAATGGCTTCATTATTAGTGTAAAATGTACAAGGTTCAGAGCAGGTCTTACAAGATGCTTTCATCGGCGTTTCAGCGCCCCAAATCTCGAAGAATTTAATCCATAAAAGCACGGAAATAAAGTTAGTGAATGCATTCGATGAGTTGATTTCAGTCATGATGCTTCTTGAAGTGCTAGATTCAGTTCCTGGGCAGATTTTGCAACCGATCCTCCTCTTCTACGGAGAAAAACGAAACGGAATAAGTCATATAGTATTAGAACAATTGCATATGATTATACCTACAGAGCTTGTGCAGGTTTGATAAAGGCCATAATCTTTCACCTGGTAAGAGTAGGCAGGCATTGCTTTACTTTTTCGAGTTCTATAAAGCAGAGGTTGCAACGCTCAAACCTAAGACAACAGGTAGCATGAAATCTCAGTTAATAGTCCAATGACTGGTTTTTTTTTTTAACACAAAATATGCAGTTTAGATGCATGTGGTCACACCTTTGCTCTGCCTCGATGTCTACACCGGTGGGTGTCAAAGCTGATACTGTTGAATAAATCATTGAACCAAATGTTCGGACCAGCTTAAGCAGCATGTCAAGACAGATGCTCAAATGCCTACACAAAGGTCGCAATTAAACATGAAATCGAAACTTATTCCAATATCTTAGAGTGTCGGAGCTTAAAGCCGCAGAAAACTATTGAAAGCATTAGATGTTTCCAGAATGGAGAATATAAAGTTGCACAGAAAATGCAAGATTATGACACTTTCTTACCGGTCCATGTCACTTCCAAGGAGACCAGATAGAAGTGGCAGAAGACAGGTGCAAATTTCTAACGTGACAACGTCCATTTTCTCGGTGACAATGCTAATCACATCAGCAAGCACCTGCAATTTCCATCATTAATCGTAAACTTAAAGAAATTGTATATTTCAATTTACAAAAATAAACTGCATACAGCATGATCAGCCATCTTTTCCATTGCACTGATTGCCCCCTTTATGTCATTCCTTTCCCATAGTCGACGAACAACCTATAACCATTAACAGACAAGGTTCAGAAATCTCTATGAAAACTTCAATATTGCAGATACCTTACTATTAAGTGGCCGATATAAATCCATTAGCATGAATTTGAGTTTACTAGGGTCACCTGTAACTTGGCTAAACGAGACTGCATGGAACCAATGAATTGATCATGCTGCTCCATTAGAACTGCAACAGCATCCTCATCAGTGGTAGAAGGCATTTCTTTTTCCACAGAGGAAGGGTTCCGCCTTTGTTTATACTACAAAAATAAACATGAATCCATAAATTAGAATCTTCGAGGATTTTGAGAACATAGAGAACAAAGGAAAGAAAGTGAATACAAAGTTAGATATGTTTTTACCGAAGAAGGCATGCTTGCCACAGATACATTCCTTGAAGAGATACTCAATGAAGGTCCATCAAAATTAGATCTCCTCCTTTTCTCCCAATTTATTACTGAACGTGTTCTTCCTGAATAATTGACTGAAGACATTTGGTTGAGAGTTCATAGAATTGTGCACATAACAACAAGCTATCAATAGATATACCTCCTTTTCGGCTTTCTAAATGGCTTTCAAGAGGATACGCATCTCCATGTGATTTTTGCACTTGTGCATCATCTGAAACAAAGGTAAAATTCAGCAAGAATGATTGAACATTCCAACTTGAAAATGCAATAAAAGCCTGTTCGAGCTAGGCTGAACTTGAAAACCAAACAAATCAAGAATACATGTATTATGACCACATGCCTGCAAGCCAATAACCAAGACAAACTAAACAAAACTTAAATCATCAACCTCGAGCTAGTCCAGTTAGATCTATTCCATCTACTTAAGTAGCATATAGCAGAAACAGAAGTTCAAATCAGTTGTTCTTTACAATTACAATGCTAGCCAAAAAATAACACCATGGATAATGGCATAATGACCTACAGTAACATTTCTCAGGGTGAAACATGTTATCCAAAGGGTAAAACAACCTAAAGTGAGATAAAGAGACACATAAGAGTACATCCCCACCACAGCAACTTACCAGCCTTAAAACATATAGAAGCATAGTCAATTTAGAGACTAGAAGAGTTAATTCTAGAAGTACAATTCTTTCGCAAACATAGTTCAAATGTCCATCTCTTTATCATATGATTTAACCCATATGTTCGTATTAAAATACCAAAGATCTAAATTTTCCTGTATTCCTTCAGAGGTAGCTCATTGCTCCCAAACAATGTATTTTCTTTATACAACCAAAAAGTTGAGAAGTTATTATTAAAATTTTAAAAGGTCCTCTCAGTTGTTCTCTTCACTTCAATTTTTCAGTAGTTCCTGTTAAGTCTTGAGAAAATCCTAGTTGCTATTGAGCACAGTCATTTGCTAAAAGCATTTTCAATAGAAACACTCTCAGTCATGATCTAATCCATAGACTATTAATGAAAGTGAAAGTCAATTAAATAAGATTAGGGGAGAAAACCAGCTAAAATATGAAAGCAAAATGGTAAGTTTTGAAACTCTACAATTTTCATCCCGGTAGCGTGACGGCAATTCCAACACCGAGTTTGGTTCACTCTTGACAGAGCCAATGCACCCATCTTCCCTCACATTCATTTCTGCCGCAGACATTCCGTGAATTGGGCCTTTAACAGAAGGAAAAGTACTCCTGTCCAGAACACTGCTGAATTCAGCAGCCTTAGAACCTGCAGTCTCAGGTGGAGCAGAGATAGCTGGTTGGTCCATGTCTTCCCCGCTATTTTGAAACTTCCGAAAACTGGATGTCTTTGACTGCAAAGAAAATGGCATTGTTCTTCCAACAATACCAAGTTCTTTTCTGTAATCAGCTCCCTGCTCCGAATATCTCCCAACCATTCCAGCTTCTTTTCTTGATTCAGCAACAGGCTGACTAGATTCCAAACTTCTACCAGTTATTCCAACTTCTCTTCTAGATTCAGTGACCCGCTCCAAACTTCTCTCAGAGATTCCAACTTCTTTTCTTTCAGCAGCCTGCTCCGCTCTTATATCATTTCTAGGCACAAGCACAGGTACAACATCGGACTTGCTAAAATTAGAAACATTGACGACTGAATTAGCCCTTGCAGAACTCCGCTTTGGAGCTGCTACACTAGGAACTGTTACCGAAGTCTGTTGAGTTGTCCTTCGAGCATTGTTTAAATTGACCCGATGAGGTGTACCTGGTACATTTCCTGTGGCTGTAACCAGTATGTAAAAAACCAAAATAAGATAGATAAATAGGTATAGGTTACACCCCCCCCCCCCAACTAGCACTTCCAGATATTTCATAACTTTTTGAAGACATAAAATAAGTAGACGAGAACATCTAAGCATTTATGCCATCCATCGATCCACTTTTAACTTCATTTTTTGTTGTTATTTTATTGGTTAAAAGTTGTGTAGTTAAGTTTAGAGTGATGGAATTGACTTCTCTCCTAAGACCTTTTCGACTAATAGCAAGGAACCGAAAGTCGAGTAGAAATGTAAATACCCAAAGCAAAATTAGAATAAAATATAACGTACTTTTGGACTCCTTAGCAGGATCTGAGTTTTGTGAAATGGACAACCTTCGAAGGGATTTTGTTTCCTTCACTAAAGGATCTGGATTTTGTGAAACAGGTAATCTTCCCATACTAGCTTTTGCGGTATTCTCATTCAATACAGAGAGGTTTCCACCTGAACGAGATTTAGGTTCAGAATGACCATTTACACGTTTAGCATTACCAACTGCATATGGTTCTATGCGCTGTGCCAGTGACCAAAATTCAATATTAAAATCCTAACGTAATGACTGTAATTAAAGAAAGCTGGACCAATAAAATATGTTGAAGCGTAGAAAGCAGAGCAATACCGAGATGTCTACAACCCATACTCCAACACAGCTTTGATTATACGAGCAGCCAAGAAGCTTTCCTTCATGAACATTAAGATCTGACAATGTAGACCATCCCACATCGACACCATCATGACATCTTATTGGTTCCCATGAGAAAACCTAGAAGTTGCAAAGGAAAATGAAGTACAAACTGAAATAGGCATGGGAAATTCCTGACTAAATGATTCCAGACAAACGAAAGTCGAATCTATAAAACTTCACCTTCAGATTTTCATGCAATCCACATAGTACAGTTCTTCCATCAGGATTGAAGGTCAAGCAACGGACTCCTGTGGTCTAAAGTAGAAAGAAAACTTCATGTATATATTTCTCCATAAAAACAAGATAAAAAGATCCTAGATCTGAACATGAAGAGAAGATCTTCTGATCTCAACATTAATGTCTAACTCAACCAGAAGAATTAATAACAGCACCAAAGACCAATGAAAGTACCTCAGGCCCAGCTGAACCAATAAGCTCAAAGGTTTCAAGGTCCCAAAACTTAACAGTACGATCAGCTGAACCTGTGAAACCAAGAGGATATAAGATCAGAACGCACAAGAAGGATTTACAACTTCCATGGATAACATAACAGATCTTACGATAAGAATTAAGTTTTAGGACAAAATCACAGAAGTCAATGAGCAATATCCAACAGCTATTTTAATAGGTCATAACCAACCTGTAGCCAGTAGAAACTCATGAGGGTGAAAATCTAAGCACTGTATTTGACCTTCATGATCCTTGAACTGATGCAACAGTTTTCCAGCAGTCAAATCCCACACCTATTGATATACAGAACATGGAAAAGATCATTGTAAAAGTTATCCAGAATCAAGTTCGAAAAGTATCATGTGTATACATACTGCCTATACATGTGCATTAACATCTGTTTATATAGTATATACATTTTATCAAATGGCACTGACAGTAAGCAACCTATATGCCAAATGACAATTATACCATTTAAAACAACAAAATGGCCTGCAAATATGAAATCCTAAAAGCAGTACACTAAAGAACTGCATGTATGGGTCCATTTCTGGCCATTTAACAGTAAACAAGGGTACTAGTTCAATGAAAGCCAAGTTTCTAAAGTTGTCTGACTCAGTGAATCAAAAACTATATGGAATGAAACAAGGTATGTTAGGTTGTCTAGCAGGCAGCAGCCTCAGCTTCGCATAGCCTCACTCTGAACTCCACAATCAGAATTTTGTTCTTGAGAGTGAGAAATAAGACCATGGCAATGAGACAGACCGCCAAAAGAAATGAAAACCCTTCTATGTTTGTTCACACTATCATGGCCATAGAAAGAAAAAGGAATACAGAAGCAGCAAACAAATGACCATATTGGTACAAAATGCAACTCCAACCTTAACAATGTTGTCCTCACCACCAGATACAACCCATCGACCGTCTGGTGTAAACCTGATCACATTGACTCCTCGAGTATGGCCCTTGTAAGTGTGAATACACCCTTTCTTTCTGATATCCCATATCTTTAAATTTGTATCAAGAGAACCAGATGCAAAGAACTCGCCAAAGGGGTGAAAATCAACAGAAATGCAATTGGATCTATGACCGGTCAGGGTCCGAACAACTAGAAAAGAAAATCAACGCAACAAAGTTAAGACCGAAATTTAACATACAACATGAACATTTTCGAGGAAATAAAAAGGCTTATGGAATTAGACAAGCATACTTTTTGCCTCCTCCAAATCCCAAAGCTTGATGGTACCACTTGCAGCACCTGCAGCTACCAGAACTTCTGAAGAATCAAAGCTCACTGAATCTATTCCACTTGTGTGTCCCGATAAACTCTGATAGACGATTCAAACAAAAAATCAATAGAAGAAAGAATTCATCGACCACCAAAATGATTTTTTGTCGGAGGTAGAATAGTTTAATCCATTTTTGTTTTGGATAATTGATAACTATTTCACCTATTGTTTGCTATATCCTTCATTCTTTTCCGGAATAGTTTTCCCACTACCGGATAGTGAGCAATTCAGCATATAATAAATTGCAGAAAACCAATGACAACCAAAATATTACTATGATTACCGGCTAATGAAAGAACTGCAAAAAGGGTATTTGAAACAAATTTAATAATTTGCATTGAGCCAAAATGCTAAGAGAGAACTGACCAGTATGGCATTCGGTTTACCGATAGCCCAAAGATTAACCTTGTGATCTTCCCCTCCAGTCACAAGAACCCTCGACGATTTTCGTCCAATCTTTAGGCAATTCACACTTGAAGAATGTGCCACAAATTCCTCTGTTTATTACAGTTATTAAGGATACCCCAAGTAAAACCAAAAACACTAACAATAAAACAACAAAAAATACATATAAAAAAGAACAGCAAGAGATCACAGATCAAGCAAATCAATTCGGGAAAAAAAGGATACGTAGCTTATAAGCGCGTTTGGTACTCATGGGGGAAACGAACTATAAGACAAAACCCTAGCAATGGCTATATCAAACATTCAAATGAAACAAAAATTAGATAAAACGGCGCCGTAGATCTCATCCCCGTTTCATTTCATTTATTCAGCCAGTTTTCCGCCGCTGCAAAACCGACAGTTTCCACTGTTAGATCGGATACAACATTAAACAAAAACTGAAATAAAAAAGAAAGAACAAAAGAAACGAGTTAAAGACATTTTCCCAGAAACCAAACACTAACGTGAAATACAACAGTTTTCAGAGATTTTCTTCGGTTTTAATCTTTCTCTCCTGGGTTTCCTCTAGAATCTGTTCGTAGTTGTTGTGAAACGCAAGAAATGCACCCAAAAAATTATCAGGAAAAAAAAACGATTTTGAAATTATGAGTTTCCTTTATTTTTTCACAAATCTTGAATAACAAAAACCCCAAATCTTGAACTTAACAAGCAAACTCAACCAAATAAGATTTTGCAGGTAACAAACAAGATTTAAGAGAAAAATAATGAAAGAGGAGAAAGGGCCGCTTTCAGGGTTCACTGCCGTTGCTCTTTTTTTAATTATTTATTTATTTTCCATAGAATTTTAATCTGGCATGGAAGGAGGGGAATTGTAATTAAAATGAAAAAGGGAAATGGCGGTAAATATTATTCAGAATTTATATAGGTGAATTTTGTTCATATGTATTTTAAATATATTTCGATTATTAGTTCGATGTTATATTATAATGATTAATTTAATTACAATTATTGTATTGTATTGTAGTTGGTAAATTTTATGATAAAATTATTTAAATTATTATTAAGTTTAGGGATAATATTGTTATTAAGCAAGTATATTAGGTGAGGGGTTTATTATTTTTGTTCTTAAAATCCTATCAAATCAAACCTAATTAAAAAATTACTCACAAATTACATATTTATATTAATACTAATAATACCAAATCCAATTATCACACCTAACCTTTGCTCACAATACTTGAATTTTTATAAACTCAAATTCATAAATTCAAAAAAACAAAAATCTTAACTGACATAATCAATTGATTTCATTTCCGTTATTTCAAAGTTTATATAAATTTTAGTTTATTTAATTTTTTAAAATAAAATGCATAATTACAAATTTAATTACAATCAATATATAAATATTTTTAGTAAAATTGTATTCATTAATTAAAAATATGTGTATAATAAAAATTATTAGATAGACTCGGCTCACCACGTTATACGTGGTCCCAGCCAATAAAATTCATTCATCTAAATTTTTCAACGTGAAACTTCACCTCTTTCTTACGTGTCGATAAAAAGCGGCAGTTATTTGAAAGTCAAAATGAGATGGGTGGATCTTATTGACTGAGACCACCAATGACGTGGTGAGTCGGGTCCATATAATAATTTTTTTAAATAATAATAATAATAATATGTGAAAGTGACCTACTAAAGTTCTTCTCAACCATTTTATCTTAGTTATTTAAGCGTAAGAGGATAATATTTTCTTTTTTCTTTTTCAACGAAAAAAATGAAGTTTTGCCTTTGTAAAGTTAGAATTGAAATCCTCTTTTGTTTTATGTTTATATGATTTTAAGCTTTAAGGGGTAAGGTTAATTTTCAAAATTTATTGTTTAAAATTTAAAATTAATGTGTAACATTTAGTTTTATTAGTGTTACGACATAAAAACACAAAAAACATATAATTTTTTTACAATTAATATATTAACGATTACTCGTTTAAAACGTACATTATATTATAACTAAAAGAAAACTTGAAAAAAAAATATCATTCAATAATACTTACATGTTGCGTAGTAAATAATTTATATATAAAACATGTACTAAAAAAATTTATATATAAATCACATTAATTGAATCTTTGTAATAAAAAAATATAAATATAATAATAAAATTTTCAAATATACATACACTAAAAAAAATATATTAACAAAAAGACATCGATTGTAATTTTCAAATAATTTAACAAAAAAAACCAAGTCTTGCTCTTGCATCATTGTTTTTTGTGAAGCATCACGTTGCTACATGTGCGGAAATCACCTGATGTTTTTTCCGCCTCATATTATACTCCTATATTTTACATGGTATTAATCAATACTAGAAAACGATAATATTTACATATGTTTTGAAAATAATTTTTGATGTACAATCAGAGCCGTTTCTGAGATTATAATGACCTTAGGGCGAAGCTAAAACTTAGGCCCTAATAAGTATTGGTAAAAATTTAAATTTTAAAAGTGTGTCATTAATAACAAGTATTAGAAGAAAAAAAAGGTCTCCATTAACAAGTATTGAAAAAATTAAGTTTTAAAAGTATGTCCGTAACGACAAATATTTTTAAAAAATCATGTCCTAATATCATGTATTGAGGAAAAACTAAATCTCTAATAACAAATATCAGAAAAATTAAAATTTAAAAGTTATAAATAAGAAATATTAAGGGAAAATCATGTCTCTAATAACAAGTATTAAAAAAATTAGTTCTCAAATAACAAATTTTGGGGAAAATTAAAATTTAAGAGTATGACCCTAATAATAAATATCGGGAAAAAAAGTAGGCCCCTTGTAACACCCGTGTCTTGGGCCTAGGAGTTAGTCGGGTTATTGTTCGAGTCAAATAAAATCTAATTAAAATAAACCAACTTTAAATAATGACCTATTTGAATCTTAATAGAGAGGGAGGGACCAATGTTCTAATTTACCCACATTTTAAATAAAGTAAGACAACTTTTAGGGAAAAGTTGTCATCTTCCTTCTCATTTTTCCCTTTCCCAATTTCAAAACCCTCTCCCCCATTTTCAAACTCTCCCAAAACCCTAGTTACTATTCCATTGCTTTTACTAATCGATTTCAACACCAAATTAAGAGGTAAATATATTTTCTTAACCTCCTCTCTATCCTCTACTTATCTATTGTCTTAGATTTCAAAAATATTGAGTTTTGGGAATTAGGGTTCATATTGAAATTTGGGTTTTAATGGGGTTTTTGAATTTGTTTTGATAAATTGTATTGGGGTTATGTTTAATCATAATGAAATACACAACATATATTAAATTGGTTGATTTTGGATGAAATTTCGTAGTGGGTCCTTAGGGCAAATTTTAGAGTGTGAAAATTTGGGTCTTTGGTGGGTTTAATGTTGAAATTGAAGGGCTGATGGTCTACCTATGTTAGGAGGGTGATTTGGGATGCTTAGGAAGTCATTTGGGTGCTTGGAAATGGGTATTTCAGCCAATGGTTGTTGGAGTCCGAAAATTGGGTTTTTGAGATGTTATGTGGTTTGGGAATTTGAGGAAATTGGGTTGTGATTTGCTAAGTAGGTTGATGGTTGAATTAGCATTGAATTGGGAAGTAACGTATGTGTTTTGTTTGACTAGAAGCAAGAGGAAACGTTGAAGAGGCTTTGGGACCGAATTCGGGTTCGTAGAAGGATTGGTTCAAATTGCTAAGGAAGGGCGGTGAGTGGTTTCAACTTGTTTTAAGTTTGGTTCGAGTATGGTAGTGGGAGTGTGTGTGAAGTGTGCTTGGTAGGCCACTCATAGTTAATTCAAGTTGTTGATTTAACCATTGATATCCATGAATGTACTTATGCTTGTTTAACTATGCTATTATGATTGTGGTTGATGAATGTAAGGTTATCTTGTTATGCATCTATGAGATTGAGCATGAATATGGTTGATGATACATATATGGTGTGGTTATGATAATTGGCATTAAAATAATTACCGGTTGTAAATGATCGATCATTAGGATAGTGTGCACACAAATTGAGTCAAAACATACGTGGCCTTGATGGCGTTAAGTCATCAAGGAGGAGTACGGTGATGTAACATTCCACCGGAAGCATTTTATATATTTCTACGGGATGATGAGTGGAATCCCATCCGTAGGGCATGTGGCGATGAGTGGAATCCCGCACATGCATGGTCCGGTGATGAGTAGAATCCCACCGAGGTAAAGTGTTGTCATGGTTTAAATCCGCACAATCGGGGTAATTAAAGTGACCAATTAACTTGTTTTCTATATGGTGATGTAAGAGTGTGATATATGGTATTGTTGTATGTTGATGATATTGATGTTTAAGCTTGTTAGGATCGAGAGACCATATATGCCACTTGAAAGACTAGCTAGGTCTACTTGATTTTATGCCTATACTTGATGTATGTAAGACTAGGATTAACATGCTTGGACCCTGCATTGTTGTTGTTTTTTGTTTTAGAGCACCCTCACTAAGCTTATAGCTTACGCTCTCAATGTTCAACAATGCAGATCATTAGCGTGGTGTTAGCTCGAGGCAAGGCAAGGAGGGCTTCCAAGTTTGTGACTCAAGTACGGTGGTAATTTTGTAATAGCTAGCAATGTGGCGAGGGTTGTGTATGAGCTTGTATGACTCATCAATATGTTTTGATGTTGTGTTGACTATGGTTTGTAAGCATGACTTGTTATGTTAAACATTGTGTGTGTTAGTATGTCTATCTATGTTAGGTTGCCTTGATGTGGATGTAAACCTCTCTATGCTTGTTTTGTGCCTTAAAGGTTTGAGTTCCTTGTATGACCTTAAATGATTGAAATGTCTTTTGTTGGAATGCCATGCTTGAAAGCTTAAGTTGCTTGTATGTTGAATCATCATCTTGTGTGGAAATGTGCCTTTAATTGTAAGCTTAAGCATGCCTAAACTCTTGGTTTGATATAGGATACATGTTAGTGTGTTGGTTGAGGCTTGAGAGGGATTTAAGGGCCACTTTGTGCCTTAAATCAGCTCAAACCTGTGTTTTCGTAACAGGGGTATCGATACGGTTGGTCCCGTATCGATACGACCTTCATGTTTCAGGCCTCGTGTTTCGATACGCGAGGGGGCGTACCGATACTATTTTGGCCACTGGAGTTACTGTCCAGTTTGGTATCGGTACGGGCCTTCATGCGTATCGATACGGTCCCTTAGCGTTGACCATGAGAAGTCAATGGTTGGGGAGGGTATCGATACACTCATAGGGTGTATCGATACGGTTTCCACGGATTGGCTTTGACCAGTTGACTTGGTCAAGGGGTATCGATACCACCTCAGTTAAGCTTAAAAATTGGGCTGTAATATGATTGTTTGAGTTCGTTCGATTGATTCGTATGTGTTGTTCCGCTGTAT
The DNA here is from genome assembly GCA_958450335.1 of Hibiscus tridactylites. Taxonomy (NCBI): domain Eukaryota; kingdom Viridiplantae; phylum Streptophyta; class Magnoliopsida; order Malvales; family Malvaceae; genus Hibiscus; species Hibiscus tridactylites. Next base: position 100,064,404 of record OY288273.1, on the reverse strand, counting down.
GACCACTTAGGGTTAATATCCATTTAAACAAGATTTAAAAAAAAATAGGGTTGCTAACCGAGAGGGAATACTTAGGGGTTTTCACTCGGTTTTCCCCGTGTAGCTCACTCGGACCGGTCATCCGGCCAGACCGGGACGAGGGGGTTACATTTGTTGGTATCAGAGCCTGAGGTTACCGAGACTTCGGGCAGGTAAGTGAGGTAAGCTTAATGTGTTAAATGATTGTGTTGTTCGATGCATGTCTTGCCATGAATTCTTGAATAATTGACTGTTCGTATGATATTTTGAAGCATGAATTGTTGTGTCTAGAGTGAGTGTGTGCCCATTGCTACTACTACTTAATTTAAAAGAGATTTTTGGGAAAGAGGAGTACTTGAGCACTATTGGACCCTTGCTTTGACTAACATAATCCTTATCTGTTTCTTGTTGTAGTTTTACCTTGCTAGTTGAACCATGAGACCACGTGGGAGGCCTAGGATGGTTCGACCGGAACCACGGGCAGAGGCTCCGAGAGTTGAGCCGGAAGTTGGGGTTGAAGCTCAAGTGGGAGAGCATGTGGTTGGAGTTGGAGCTCCTCCACCACCTCCACCACCACCGCCTCCTCCACCGGGAGTGGGAGGTGAGGCCGGGGCCGAAGGAGAGGGACCACAAGGAGGCCAAGGTGGCCAAGGACCGGCCGGGATAGACTTAGCTCCGTTGGTTCAGGCAATAGCCGGAGCATTTCAGGCTGCAGTAGCTGGAGGTCAGGCAGCTCATCGTCAGGATGAGGGCACCGAATTGCCATTAGAGAGACTTCGGGGCCTTGGGGCCAAAGAGTTTAGAGGTGCTGCTCCGGAGAGGTCAGAGTTGTGGTTTGAGAAGACCGTCTGTATTCTTGCTCAGATGGGGTGTACTGGTGAGCGCAAGTTGGGATGTGTTGAGTCTCTGCTTCAGGGTGATGCCTACACCTGGTGGGTCACCGTTACTTCGGGGATGGATGAGGCCGAGATTACTTGGGAGTTCTTTGAGACAACTTTCCGGAAGAAGTATTTGGGTCTGCGATACCTTGATGAGAGGAAGAGAGAGTTTATGGCATTGCTTCAGGGGAGTATGTTCGTGACTGATTATGAGATTCGGTTCGTCAGATTGAGTCAGTATGCACCTGAGCTTGTACCTACTGAGGTGGAGCGTTGTAACCGCTTCCGATATGGGCTGAATGAAGAAATCAAGACTTATACACTAGCTTCAGACTACACTGATTTTGATGTCTTGGTCGCGAGGGCCAAGGACTTAGAGCACAGTTTGAGTTTGACCAGGCGGTCAGGTGGATCTAGTTCGGGTAAGAGGTCCAGCAACTTTGATAGAGGTGATGCCAAGAGGCATCGGGACAACAGACATCAGTATGATCATAGGCGTGGTGGCGGTAACCACGGTAGGGGCCATCAGGGTCAGAAAGCTGGTGGGAAGTTGCCCACATGTGCTACTTGCGGGAGGAACCACACCGGTGAGTGTTGGGGGAATTATCATTCTTGTTGGAGTTGTGGTGCTAGAGACCACATTAGGCGCGACTGTCCACATCATGTGGGACAGGCACCAACTCAGGCTCCTGCTCGAGCCAATGACTTTCAGAGAGGCCGCGGGCGCGGTAGAGGAAACTTCCAGCCGAGGAATGATGGTCAGAGGAACATAGCACATGTAGTTGCAGTTCAGCCAGAGGGCGGAGGTCAGGCCAGAGTTTATGCTCAGCGCGGGGATCAGCATGACACCGATGTGATCGCAGGTAACTTCTCGATACAGTCTTTGGGTTTGCTTTCTTTGATTGACTCTGGGTCTACACATTCCTACATATTGAGTGAGCATGCACGATCTTTGAATTTGCCTTGTGAAATGTTAGAGGTAGGGGTTAGTGTTACTAGTTCCTTTGGGGACACGGTAGTAGTTAGGAAGATGTACCGAAGGTGTCCGTTGATGGTTCAGGGGCACGTGTTTCCAGTGGATGTGATGGAACTACCCTTCTATGGTTTTGATGTGATTCTGGGCATGGATTGGCTCACAGAGCATAGAGCTAGGATAGATTTTGAAACTAAGCGGATTTTTTTGAAGCTCACAGATGACTATGAGATTGTAGTGGTGGGCGAGAACGTGAAGTTCTTGTCCAATGTGGTTTCAGTGTTAGAGGCTAAGAGGTTGGTTGAGTTGGGGTGTGAAGCATACTTAGCGTATGTGATGAACCCTAACATGAGTGAGGTTAGACCTCAGGATATCCGGACAGTATGTGATTTTCCTAGTATGTTTCCGGAGGAATTGCCAGGGTTGCCACCGGACAGAGAGGTAGAGTTCAGCATTGAGACTTATTCTGATTCAGCTCCTGTTTCGATTGCTCCGTATCGTATGGCACCGAAAGAATTGAAAGAGTTGAAGACTCAGTTGCAAGAATTGACAGATAGAGGTTTTATTCGACCTAGTTCTTCACCTTGGGGTGCACCAGTGTTGTTTGTGAAGAAGAAAGATAGAAGTATGAGAATGTGCATAGATTATAGACAGTTAAATCAGTTGACAGTGAAGAACAAATATCCGTTGCCTAGAATTGATGACTTGTTTGATCAGTTGAGAGGAGCATCTGTTTTTTCGAAGATTGACTTGAGATCAGGTTACTACCAGTTAAAGGTAAGAGAGGTTGATGTACCGAAGACGGCCTTTAGGACTAGATACGGTCACTATGAGTTTTTAGTCATGCTATTTGGGTTGACTAATGCACCGGCAGCTTTCATGGACATGATGAATAGGATTTTTCATCAGTATCTAGATCAGTTTGTGGTTGTATTCATAGATGACATCTTAGTGTATTCGCGAACTGAAGAGGACCATGACCGACACTTGAGACTTGTTTTGAAGACTTTATTAGATCATCAGTTATATGCGAAGCTCAGCAAGTGTGAATTCTGGATTCGTGAGGTAGTCTTCTTAGGACATGTAGTGTCAGCTGAAGGCATTAGAGTTGATCCGAAGAAGATTGAAGCCATTGTTGAGTGGAAGCAACCGAAGTCTGTGACAGAGATACGTATCTTCCTAGGCTTAGCCGGATACTATAGGAGGTTTGTAGAGGGCTTCTCTAAGTTAGCTGCTCCATTGACACAGTTACTTCAGAAGAGTGTTCAGTTTGAGTGGACAGATGCAAGACAGAGAGCCTTTGAGAAATTGAAAGAAGCTTTGACCCAAGCTCCGATTTTGATTCAGCCTGAGTCCGGGAAGGACTATGTGATTTATAGTGATGCTTCGTATGTAGGGCTAGGATGTGTTCTTATGCAAGACCGAAGAGTAGTGGCTTATGCCTCAAGACAATTGAAGACTCATGAGCGCAACTATCCGACCCATGACATAGAGTTAGCTGCAGTTGTGTTTGCTTTGAAGATTTGGAGGAATTATTTGTATGGTGAGAAATGCACAGTATACACCGACCACAAGAGTTTGAAGTACATTATGACTCAGCGAGATTTGAATCTCAGACAGCGTAGATGGTTAGAGTTGCTAAAGGACTATGATCTTACTATTGAGTACCATCCGGGTAAGGCCAATGTAGTGGCCGATGCATTGAGTAGGAAGGTGGTCGTAGACTTGAGAGCTATGTTTGCTAGATTGAGTTTGTCCGGAGATGGTGGCTTGGTAGCCAAACTTCAGGTTAGACCTACTCTAGGTCAGATGATTCGAGAGAAACAGCTCTTAGATAGATCTTTAGCACCTCACGTGCAAGATATAGCCGAGGGTAGATCTTCAGACTACAGTTTCAGCACTGATGGGGTTTTGTGTTTCAAAGACAAAATAGTTGTGCCAGAAGACAGTGATTTGAGACGTACGATCTTGACTGAAGCCCACAGTAGTCCGTTTGCTATGCATCCTGGAAGTACGAAGATGTACCGTGACTTAAAGAATGAGTACTTTTGGGTTGGCTTGAAGAGAGATGTAGCTGACTTTGTGAGTAAGTGCTTAGTGTATCAGAGAGTGAAGGCGGAACATCAGGTTCCCTTAGGTTTGTTACAGCCGTTGAGGATTTCGGAATGGAAGTGGGAGAACATCACTATGGATTTTGTTTCGGGTTTGCCTTTGACTCCTACGAAGAAGAACTCAGTTTGGGTGATAGCAGATCGTTTTACGAAGTGTGCTCACTTCTTGGCGGTCAACACTACTTATACCTTAGATAGATTGGCCGATTTGTACATTGGTGAGATTGTGAGGCTACATGGTGTGCCGAAGTCCATTGTGTCAGATAGAGATCCGCGATTTACTTCTAGATTTTGGGAGTGTCTGCATACAGCTCTGGGTACCCGTTTGAACTTCAGCACTTCTTATCATCCTCAGTCAGATGGTCAGTCAGAGAGGGTTATTCAGATCTTAGAGGACATGCTGTGTTGTTGTATCATTGACTTTCAGGGTACTTGGGAGAAACATTTGCCTCTAGTAGAGTTTGCGTACAATAACAGTTTTCAGTCGAGCATTCAGATGGCTCCGTATGAGGCCTTGTATGGCCGGAAGTGTAAAACTCCAGTGTGTTGGGCCGAGGTAGGACAGAAATTGTTACCTATGCCAGATTTGCTCAAAGGGACAACCGAAAAGGTAAAATTGATTTGTGATCGTTTGATGGCTGCTTCGGATAGGCAGAAGTCCTATGCCGATTTGAAGAGGAAGGAAGTTGATTTCTCAGTGGGTGAGAAGGTATTCTTGAAGGTGTCTCCGTGGAAGAAGGTGATGAGGTTTGGCCGAAAAGGGAAGTTGAGTCCTAGGTACATAGGACCGTATGAGATTGTGAAGAGGGTTGGTCCAGTTGCTTATCAGTTGCGTTTGCCATCCGGGCTTGAGAAGATACACGATGTGTTCCATGTTTCGATGCTTCGCAAGTATAGGTCTGACCCGTCACATGTTATGCCTGTAGAAGAAATCGAATTGAATCCGGATTTTTCTTATGAAGAAGAGCCCGTTGAGATCTTAGCTTCTGACAATAAGGTGTTGAGGGGTAGATCGATTGAGTTAGTGAAGGTGTGGTGGCAACGTAGAGGTGTGGACGAGGCCACTTGGGAGAGGAAGGAGGATATGGAAAAACAGTTTCCGTATCTCTTTCAGTCAGGTAATTTCGGGGACGAAATTCCTTAAGTGGGAGAGAGTTGTAACACCCGTGTCTTGGGCCTAGGAGTTAGCTGGGTTATTGTTCGAGTCAAATAAAATCTAATTAAAATAAACCAACTTTAAATAATGACCTATTTGAATCTTAATAGAGAGGGAGGGACCAATGTTGTAATTTACCCATATTTTAAATAAAGCAAGACAACTTTTAGGGAAAAGTTGTCATCTTCCTTCTCATTTTTCCCTTTCCCAATTTCAAAACCCTCTCCCCCATTTTCAAACTCTCCCAAAACCCTAGTTACTATTCCATTGCTTTTACTAATCAATTTCAACACTAAATTAAGAGGTAAATATATTTTCTTAACATCCTCTCTATCCTCTACTTATCTATTGTCTTAGATTTCAAAAATATTGAGTTTTGGGAATTAGGGTTCATATTGAAATTTGGGTTTTAATGGGGTTTTTGAATTTGTTTTGATAAATTGTATTGGGGTTATGTTTAATCATAATGAAATACACAACATATATTAAATTGGTTGATTTTGGATGAAATTTCGTAGTGGGTCCTTAGGGCAAATTTTAGAGTGTGAAAATTTGAGTCTTTGGTGGGTTTAATGTTGAAATTGAAGGGCTGATGGTCTACCTATGTTAGGAGGGTGATTTGGGATGCTTAGGAAGTCATTTGGGTGCTTGGAAATGGGTATTTCAGCCAATGGTTGTTGGAGTCCGAAAATTGGGTTTTTGAGATGTTATGTGGTTTGGGAATTTGAGGAAATTGGGTTGTGATTTGCTAAGTAGGTTGATGGTTGAATTAGCATTGAATTGGGAAGTAACGTATGTGTTTTGTTTGACTAGAAGCAAGAGGAAACGTTGAAGAGGCTTTGGGACCGAATCCGGGTTCGTAGGAGGATTGGTTCGAATTGCTAAGGAAGGGCGGTGAGTGGTTTCAACTTGTTTTAAGTTTGGTTCGAGTATGGTAGTGGGAGTGTGTGTGAAGTGTGCTTGGTAGGCCACTCATAGTTAATTCAAGTTGTTGATTTAACCATTGATATCCATGAATGCACTTATGCTTGTTTAACTATGCTATTATGATTGTGGTTGATGAATGTAAGGTTATCTTGTTATGCATCTATGAGATTGAGCATGAATGTGGTTGATGATACATATATGGTGTGGTTATGATAATTGGCACTAAAATAATTACCGGTTGTAAATGATCGATCATTAGGATAGTGTGCACACAAATTGAGTCAAAACATACGTGGCCTTGATGGCGTTAAGTCATCAAGGAGGAGTACGGTGATGTAAAATTCCACCGGAAGCATTTTATATATTTCTACGGGATGATGAGTGGAATTCCATCCGTAGGGCATGTGGCGATGAGTGGAATCCCGCACATACATGGTCCGGTGATGAGTGGAATCTCACCGAGATAAAGTGTTGTCATGGTTTAAATCCGCACAATCGGGGTAATTAAAGTGGCCAGTTAACTTGTTTTCTATATGGTGATGTAAGAGTGTGATATATGGTATTGTTGTATGTTGATGATATTGATGTTTAAGCTTGTTAGGATCGAGAGACCATATATGCCACTTGAAAGACTAGCTAGGTCTACTTGATTTTATGCCTATACTTGATGTATGTAAGACTAGGATTAACATGCTTGGACCCTGCATTATTGTTGTTTTTCGTTTTAGAGCACCCTCACTAAGCTTATAGCTTACGCTCTCAATGTTCAACAATGCAGATCATTAGCGTGGTGTTAGCTCGAGGCAAGGCAAGAAGGGCTTCCAAGTTTGTGACTCAAGTACGGTGGTAATTTTGTAATAGCTAGCAATGTGGCGAGGGTTGTGTATGAGCTTGTATGACTCATCCATATATTTTGATGTTGTGTTGACTATGGTTTGTAAGCATGACTTGCTATGTTAAACATTGTGTGTGTTAGTATGTCTATCTATGTTAGGTTGCCTTGATGTGGATGTAAACCTCTCTATGCTTGTTTTGTGCCTTAAAGGTTTGAGTTCCTTGTATGACCTTAAATGATTGAAATGTCTTTTGTTGGAATGCCATGCTTGAAAGCTTAAGTTGCTTGTATGTTGAATCATCATCTTGTGTGGAAATGTGCCTTTAATTGTAAGCTTAAGCATGCCTAAACTCTTGGTTTGATATAGGATACATGTTAGTGTGTTGGTTGAGGCTTGAGAGGGATTTAAGGGCCACTTTGTGCCTTAAATCAGCTCAAACCTGTGTTTTCGTAGCAGGGGTATCGATACGGTTGGTTCCGTATCGATACGGCCTTCATGTTTCAGGCCTCGTGTTTCGATACGCGAGGGAGCGTACCGATACTATTTTGGCCACTGGAGTTACTGTCCAGTTCGGTATCGGTACGGGCCTTCATGCGTATCGATACGGTCCCTTAGCGTTGACCATGGGAAGTCAATGGTTGGGGAGGGTATCGATACACTCATAGGGTGTATCGATACGGTCTCCACGGATTGACTTTGACCAGTTGACTTGGTCAAGGGGTATCGATACCACCTCAGTTAAGCTTAAAAATTGGGCTGTAATATGATTGTTTGAGTTCGTTCGATTGATTCGTATGTGTTGTTCCGCTGTATGACCACTTAGGGTTAATATCCATTTAGACAAGATTTAAAAGAAAAAAATAGGGTTGCTAACCGAGGGGGAATCCTTAGGGGTTTTCACTCGGTTTTCCCCGTGTAGCTCACTCGGACCGGTCATCCGGTCAGACCGGGACGAGGGGGTTACACCCCTAATAACAAATATTGGGAAAAATTGAGCCTCTAATTACGAGTATTGAAAAAAAAGTACATAATAACAAGTATTGAAAAATTGAATCTCTAACAACAAGTATTGAGAAAAATTGGACCACTAAAAAACAAATATTAGAAAAATTAAATTTTAGGAGTAGGCTCATAATAACAAGTGTTAAAAAATTTGGACCTCTAATAACAAATATTTAAAAAATAACTTTTAAGAGTAGACTACTAATAATAAGAAGAAAAAAAAACTCTAATAACAAATTTTTAAAAGTAAATTGGGACCCTAATAATAAATTTTTTTTAAAAAAAATTTAAAAGTAGCTCGTAATAATAAGTATTAAAAAATTGAATCATGATGTCAATCATTATATATAGAAAATAGGCCAAGCGACAACATTGTGTACAAATTTGATATTTCTTTATTCGATTATTTACAATATATTTGTGTTTAGTAATTATGAAAAATCTGAAAATCCCCGTTAGATGCTATTTTCCGGTCATGCAAATGCATGTGTAAAATACTACAACAAAAATAATAGTGTAAAATACTCATATATTACAATTGGATTTTTTAATTTCCAAAATACCACACATTTATTTATTTTTTTCGATTTAAAGTATTTGTTACTATAAAAAATAAAAGTCAGATAAAATGCATACCAACTTTATTGTTTATCTATTTGTATTAAAAAATAATGAAATCAGTTTGTATGCACGCCGTCTTCAGCTGGGCATGCAAGTATGCAAAGTGGCAAGTGACAGCAGTGCAAGGTATCTTCAAAAAAAATTAGTAAAAAATGGATGCATAGTGAAGTCAGTAATGTATCCAATATAGGTGGAAAATTGATCCGAGATCCGAGACACGAACCGATTTTACCTGATCTGAGACCTGGTATTGACCAGAACAAGATGAACCGAAGTTGATTCGAAATCCGAAACAAATTGAATCGAATTAAAACCAGCCCAGATTTTAATTGAACCGATATGGACCCGATCCGATTTTTCAACCGAATCGAATAGACTCGAACTGATTTTCAACCGAACTGAATTCACCCGAACCGAAGGCAACCCGAAATAATGAAAGATTTAACGTGAATCATCGCACAACTCACGGAAAAGTCAAATATAATAGCTATATAAAGCCATATATGAGTTTAAAAAACTAATTCGACCTAAAAACTTGACTGAAACATATTGATCTCCATTGAATCGATTCTGACCTGACCCGAAATCGACCGACCCAAAAATACCCGACATGAAATCAGTCGAACCGACGTGGCCCGATTCGGACTGATACTTGACCCGAAAATCAATCGAACTAATGTGACTCGATCCGGACTGATATCTGATCCAGATTAATACCCGACTCAAATCGAACCGAAATTGACTCGAATCGAACTCAATCCGAATAACTCGGTTGTCACCTCTAGTATCTAAACCTGTTGACTTCAGTTTTTACTGTAACAAATATTATATATTAAAAGATAAAAAATAGTCATTTAGAAGAAAAAATTTTCCACTAAATATCTCGGTAAATTCCCGTTGACGATCCAAACGATTTAAGAACATTGCAGTCCAGTTCCTTTGCTAGCGTCATTTCTTCGTATTCTTTCAAGACTTATAAAAAAGCTCATCCATGGCAAGCCTCGAGCATCAAAGACAAACGCATAATTTTATTTTAAAGGTACAAACTATTAAGAAGTTGTATTAAAAATTTAAAGAATATAAAATTATAAAATTTTAGAAAGGATAAAATTAGATTATCGATAAAAAAAAATACACAACTATATGAAAAGTTTAAAATTCTAGATGGTGCAACTGCCACCTTCAACGTTCTCTCAATCCATCACTGATCATAGTCACTTCAATTTTTATTAAAAACTAGGGAACGATATTTTACTCGTCCGTCCGACCCGATTAGATTTTTTAATTAAAAAAATGGAGTTGTATCGGGTCGAGTCTGATTTTTCTTAACGGTGGGGTCGATTTTATAGTGGAAATAATCCGACCTGACTTGGGACTAATTAGTAATAATATCCCTCTTTATAAAATATTTCTAAAAAAATTCAATATTTGTAATAATAACCCTCTTTATATATTTTTTATAATTAGGTCTTTAAAATTGATTTTTTCTTACAGTTTGGTCTATAAAATTATTTTTTTAGAATTAGATCCTTAAAATTATTATTTTACAATTAGATCTTTAAAATTGATTTTTTTAATAAGCCGTGTTAGATCAGATTTTTTTAAAAGATGTGGTAGAGTCAATTTCGAGTTTAAAATAATTATTTTCGGGTCAAATCCGAGTGGACCAAAAACCTGACCCGACCCGTGTCCATCCTACTAAAAATTGATGATAGAATAACGATATCGAAGGATTTAACATTATGATAGTTTGATTCCAAAATTAGTCGCGATCCAACTCGCCAGTTCATTTCATATTCGAAATAAACAATCTAAATATATTTTTTTAAGAAATTATGTTATCATTTATATATTTTATAATTAATTTTATTTTTTTATGATTTATATTTTTATGCTGATGCATAGTTTTTTTTTGTCGCCGATGGCGACCTTATATCAGCCATCAACCACATACTCATTTCTCTTTCTCTTCCTTTTTTTTCTCTCCCTATTCAATGTCGTTTACATCACCGACCATTTTGATTCTGTTTTTGAGGCTAGCTTTTAATATTTTTTAGGGGTTTATTATTTGGTTAAAACTAAATTAATCTATCGAATCGAAATATATTTTATTAATTCATCAGTTAATTAATTATTCGACCAGTTAACGGTTAAAGATTTGTTTAAAATTACGTTATTGACTAAATTGATTCAAAACTTGTTAATTAATCGAATAATCAAAAATATTAATTATTTAATGATATATATATATATATATTATAGGGTAAACTACAAGGGAAGTCACTCAATTATGAGTAAAGTTACATTTGGGTCACTCAATTATGAGTAAAGTTATATTTGAGTCACTCAATTATTAAATGTTACACTTGGATCACTCAATCATGGGTAATGTTACATTTGGGCCACCCTTCATATTTTAAAATATAGATCAATTTGTGTATTAGATTAATTAATGATTGCAAATGAAATACTCTAGTGTTAATGAAGGTATACAAGTGATTTGGAAGAAGAGATGACTAAGTTGATGTTTTTTTTTTGAATATGGACGGTGACCCAAATGTAATTGTACCCATAATTGAGTGACACAAGTGTAACCTTTAATAATTGGGTGACTCAAAGGTAACCTTACTCATAATTGAGTGACTTAAATGTAACTTTTAATAATTGAGTGACCTAAATGTAACCTTACCCATAATTTAGTGACCTCTGTTGTAGTTTACCCTATATTTTAAACCTATACCTATTAAGACGTGAAAATAAAAATCATCAACTAAACTACAACCAACGAGAAACGCTGTCGTTTAAGCGCTCCATTTTTTTATGCTTGTACTATAGTGTTAATGAGGGTATACAAGTGATTTGGAAGAAGAGATGACTAAGTTGATGTATTTTTTTTAAATATGGACGTTGACCCAAATGTAACTGTACCCATAATTGAGTGACCCAAGTGTAACCTTTAATAATTGGGTGACTCAAATGTAACCTTACTCATAATTGAGTGACTTAAATGTAACTTTTAATAATTAAGTGACCTAAATGTAATCTTACCCATACTTTAGTGATCTTTGTTGTAGTTTACCCTATATTTTAAACCTATACCTATTAAGACGTGAAAATAAAAATCATCAACTAAACTACAAACCAACGAGAAACGCTGTCGTTTAAGCGCTCCATTTTTTATGCTTTTCTCGCCATCTTCCTTAAAATGAAAACGAGAAATATAAAAAATAACGCCCAGATCTGTTTGTTTTGGCTCCTACTGATTTAACTGAGAAACGTACCGAAGAGAGAGCGGCCATTGAAATTTTCTTCGCCGGGCAGCTTTTTCCCTCTGGTTAAAACCCTAGAATTTCTATATTTCATTCATTTTCCCCCTTCAAGAACACTGAAAAAGGGAAAGGAATTCGTTCGAATTACGAAGAGAAGGAATCGATGGATTTGGATCAGTGGATAGCAAAGGTTAAAGAAGGCCAGCATCTTTTGGAAGACGAGCTTCAGCTTCTTTGTGAATACGTATTCCCTCTCCTCTCTCTACTTTCCATTTTGGCTCTTAGCTACTAGGGTTTTACAATTGGTTACTTTTTTCTTGCGTTTATATTGATGCTTTAAATAGGATTTCTACTGTTTCTTTTGGTGATTTAGAAATTGAGAGAAATTAAAAAGAGTGTTTGATTAGTTAAAATGAAGCTCATGTTTCGTTTTTGAAATTATAGTATCTGTTAGTAATGTTTACCGTTAGGTTTGTTGTTGTGCTTAGTTTCTTTGTTATGCATTTTAGTAGAGTGTTTTGGTCGGCATTATGTTGTAACCTTGCTGTTTGATTTGCTATGAAGGTTTACTCTCTGTGTCATTTGATCTGAAGGCAGTTCGTTATATATTTTATTATGTAAAACATTACAGGTAAAAGAAATTCTCATTGAGGAGTCCAACGTGCAGCCTGTCAACAGTCCTGTTACTGTTTGCGGCGATATCCATGGTCAGTTTCATGATCTAATGAAACTTTTTCGGACAGGAGGTCATGTACCTGAGACGAATTACATTTTTATGGTATAGTTTATGTTTCTTTTGCCTGGAAATTTTGTGGAAATTTTATGTGATGTCAATGTCTATGATGGATTAGTGATTTCAACTAATCTATGCTAAACTTTCCTGTTCCCTTTGGTAGGGAGATTTTGTTGATCGAGGTTATAATAGTCTTGAAGTTTTCACTATTCTTTTGCTTCTTAAGGCGAGGTATGCACTCCGAGTACATGTTTAAGTATCTCTATTTCTCTATGACTTGGCTTGGGGTTTATATATCTAATTTTTAACAGTGCATTTGCAACTTGTTCCTGTTCCACTGTCTAATTCCTAGCCGAATAATGTATAATGTAAGCTAATGCTCATTCTTATCAGCTGTTGAAGCTATCATGTCATTTTGGCAACGAGAGAGCAGGATATACTGTATTCATTGTCATTCTTGCATTTTGGAGATAAAAGTACTGATACCATTATTTGGTTATGCTATTGCTTTTCCGAGCATTTGATAAGGATATTAAATGTATGATAGGTTGTCAAATGCTGTTTCTTGTTTGAAATAAGAGGTAACTTTGCTTTTTTCTTAATGTGTTCTGAATCATAGGTACCCAGCTAATATCACTCTCTTGCGTGGGAATCACGAAAGCAGACAACTAACTCAGGTGTGCTCTTGAATACCAAATTGGAATATGTTTATAAAGAGCTTATAGAATATATATATATATATATATATATATATATATATATATATATATATATATATATATCATGTTCGATTATAGGTGAATTAGTCTGCCTTTTATCTCTTTCTTTATTGGGGGAAAAAGTGGACTGACTGCCTTTCTGAGGACACATTGGTGAAAATTTATGGTTAATTTTAAGATTAGCTTTTTGTATGCGTGGATCAAGTTATTGGAAGTTATATATGCAATCATATTAGTTTGATTTTTAGGTCTGTTTTAGTGCTCTAAAGCTGAACTTTTAAGGAAAGCATACCAAATACTAAGGACTGACTTTTTTTTGGTGTGTATACATCTTTGCTAGGTTTACGGTTTCTATGATGAGTGCCAAAGGAAGTATGGAAATGCTAATGCATGGCGGTATTGTACAGATGTTTTTGACTACCTCACGCTTTCAGCTATTATAGATGGGACTGTAAGCATTTTCTCTCGTAAACGTACTACATCTAAGCACCTTATTAGCACATCTTTGATAGTTCTATGATATTCTATTTGTAGGTACTTTGTGTACACGGTGGTCTTTCTCCTGACGTAAGAACAATTGATCAGGTATTTTTCATAATTTGAAGTTCAGTATAGTTTTAACTATGTGATAAACTGGTCTGAGACTGAGACATCTCCAGTAATCAAATAAAATAAGGGTGTGTATGGTGGAGGACAAAACTACGGCCAACAGAAGATAATTAGTCTTAAGAAATATTGAAGGTTTTTGTTCCTTTTCATTGATACTACGGATGGTGTTTAGCTTTTGCTGTTATATTTTCCTTTGAAGACTTGGTCTTGCAAACTTTATGGCTTTTTTCCTTTATGAGGCTGCGTTGCTGCATTGGACTTTATTGACTTTGTAACTATCTAGTCCGAGGATTAATCCTCTTTATTCAGTTTAGTTCTTAACAATCCTCTCCGTATCTGTAGATGAGTTACTTAGTTCTTTGTTGTAATCTGTAACTACTGCTACTGCAGTGGAGCCTGTAAAAACAGTTTGCTTTTTGGATGAACTCGGTCTCTCAGTTGCTCTTTTTATTACAATTTGGTTTCTTCTGCTTACGAGACAATTGGTTCTTTAATCACTAACCATCAGGTGGTATTTTATTTCACAAGTGCAAGTGCCAGTTTTTTTTTATGAATGTAGTGATTGTTAGTTTGCTTTGTTAGATGGTGTTGATGCAGTTTTCTTTTCCGTCTTATGCCAGATCAGGGTAATTGATCGTAACTGTGAAATCCCTCATGAAGGTCCATTCTGTGATCTCATGTGGAGTGATCCTGAAGATATTGAAACATGGGCTGTCAGTCCACGTGGCGCAGGTTGGCTATTTGGGTCCAGGGTCACATCCGAGGTAACCTGTCGCATCTCAGTTTATAATCATATTGTTACACTGAAATAATAATAATTTCAAGTTTTCAAACTTTTCATCTGTTGCAGTTCAACCACATAAATAATCTTGATCTTGTTTGCCGAGCTCACCAACTTGTGCAAGAAGGCCTCAAGTATATGTTTCAAGATAAAGGCCTAGTAACTGTGAGACACGATACTTTCTGTTATTTTCGTGATTGCTTAATGGTATTCAGAGTTTAATGGAATTTCCCGATTATTGATTTTTTAAAGGTATGGTCCGCACCGAATTATTGTTACCGATGTGGGAATGTTGCTTCTATATTGAGCTTCAATGAGAATATGGTGAGAACTCTTTTTCCTTGTACCTTTCTTTCCTCTTCGCTTTATAATAACCTTCCGTAAAATGACGCTATTCGTGACGCTTTTTGTTATTTGCATTTCTTCAGGAGAGAGAAGTGAAGTTCTTCACCGAAACAGAAGAAAACAATCAGATGAGAGGGCCCAGGACTGGAGTTCCATATTTCTTGTAATCAAGGGGAGTTACATACTGCAGTACTTGTAAAATGATCCCAAACATTCGGTTGCTCGAAGGAGACGGGACAAGAAAAGCCGTGATACGATGTTTGCATGTCCCGGTAAATTTCTGGCCCAATCGTGTTTGTCAGGGCTGCAACAAGCCGTTTTTACCTTTAAATCATCGTCGTCGATTTCGTGTTCATTCCCATACCATTGGTACTAAACGTATGCTACTGGATGTTTAGTTAATGACTTTAATGTCGGTTTTTGAATTCTTGAGTTGTGTACGTCTCATTATTGTATACTGCGTTGATCTAAATCTAAATTATCATCATTTGTTTCTTATGTGTTTATTTATTTTCCGAGCGTATTCAGTAACTAATCTTTCGTGTTCATATAATATAGATAAATATATTGATTACACGATTTTTTTAGCATTCTAATTTAATTACAATGTAATATATCTTGTTCTAGTTTCGAATTTAGATAAATTCATGCAAACCTACATATTAACCTTGATAAATTTTGGTCCTTGTAAAAAAATAAGTATTTAAATTAAAACAATACAATGATTTACTAAAATATTTAATCAAATAAGAACAGAACTAAAGATGGGTGAACCTAAGTCCTTAAATCTGTAGTCTAACATTAATTTAGGTTATTATAAGTTTAAATATTAGATAAATTAAATCTTGTCTTTTGAATTTTAACTTTAATTACTTAATAATGTATTATATTTTTAAATTCAATATTTTGACGCCTATCAATTTTTAATCATGATTATGTTTTTTAACTACTCGAATCTGAACCACCTAAAAATAACAATATTATATTTTTAATCATGATTCTGTCTTAGTAGTATGGTCTTTTCCTAGTCAAATAAATGGGCCCCAAATCCAAATCTTAAAACCTTTGCGATTTTTATTTACTACTATTAATTTTTGACTTAAAAGACTTAAAGTAAGAAAACTATACTCATTTTCTTCCGGTCTTAATTTCAAATCAATTTATTTTGCTTACAAAAAGAAAAAAAAGGGTGAGTTTTCTGTCTTTTAGTCGACGCTTTCCCTTCCGCAATCAAAATCTTTTGGTTTCATTTCCATTTCCAGTGTTTAAGGTTTGCTTAAGCTTTAAGTTTTCTGTTTGATTGTTGAATGGGGACCAGAAATCAAACCGATCACGAAGTCTGTGTTTATTTTTATTTTTTTGATCGAAATGGAATCTGTGTTTATTTTTATTTTTTTGATCGAAATGGAATCTGTGTTTATTTATCTCAGTTGAATCCATCAAGAAAGTAAAAACCCAGATTCTGGGTAAAATTCAAATATTCTCATTTATTTTTCTTACCATTTTCCCATTTTGTCCTGTTTGATGTCTAAGTAACATAATGTTTTAGAAGGTTTTTTAACATGAATTTATGTCTTTTTTGATTGCAGGAAAATATGTCCGATTTACTTGAGTTCCTTAAGTGCATTCTGTGTTGTGCGGACGAGGACATTGACAATTACCCTCAGCGTTACTCGAATCCGATAACCCGAACTTGGAACCCGATAACCCGAACTTGGAATTACCCTCGGCATTACTCGATAGGATCATCGGATCGTAAATCTACGGAAAGGGTTCATCAACGGCTTCAGAATTCCAGGAATTCTGGCTCATACAACATTCATACCAGACCACCACAGTCCTCAGCTAAGCCGATTCTACGTCCTCCTCGGCCACCTCCATCAATGAGAACATGTTCACAGTCTCTGAAGCCGTCGAGTCCATCCCTTAAGCCAACTCTATCGTATGTGCCTTCTAGTTCGACCGCACAGCAAGGGAAAGGAATGTACAAGTTGGTCGATCCGAAGGATAAATTACCGATTTACATGATTCCGAAGGATATCGAGGACTTGATTAAGAGAGACATTGTGCCCGAAGTTCTGAAAAAACCATTGTCTCCCTCAACATACAAGGATTACTTTGCATCTATTCTGTATGCAGAAGATTACTACATTGAGGTAATGAAATCGGTTGCCTTCGAATACAAGTTACATTATCCGATTCTATCCGTTTGTTTCATTCGATATATCATTGTGAATGTTTTGACATGGATTGAATCCGAATATTACCTTTGATCTAGTAAACATGGAATGAAACAATGAATGCTTTAGTTTTCGTTTTCGGTTTTCCCGAAACAGAAATGGAGCAATTTCGAGTTGGAGAATGTGACTTTGCAGTTGCATCCAGCATCAATCTATCTGAAGGCAGGAGGAAATAAGCATTCAAAAGCAAATAATAAGATGGATGATAAGATTTTTGTAGTATTTAAGATGGATTCTCTTTCGAAGACGCGATGGCCGTTTCTTCTGTCGCGGGACTTCGTCTTTGCAAAACGTTTGGGCAAAGAAATTGAGCCATTTCAGGTTGACTCCTACTCTTTGCATTGTTATGCATTTAAGACAATATATTCTGGTTGTTTAAGTGTTCGACTCGGATATGTGTCGATGCATGCGGCATCTTAATCTTTTCGTTTTGTTTCAGGGAGTTATATATAGGGTGCAGAAGAGCACAACTGTACTAGTCGAATTCGGAGACGAGTTTCATTCCCAGCATGATTCAACCTGCAGATATAATATCCGTTTCTCTTTCAATAGAGTCTGCTTGAAAAGGGCTCACCAAGCAATTGCGGCTGTGTCGGCTTCTTTAATCGGAAAGTTCCTTTTCCCGGTTTCTATCTCCCAACATCCCATGCGTACCTCAGAATGTTTTGATCTTTATAACCGCAATCTCGATCGGGATGAAAAGTCCACAGTTCATCGTATTTTGAATGTTCGAGGCCCTCCTCCGTTTTTAGTGAAGGGCCCTCTCTGTGCAACATTCAATGGTAATTCTGAATCCTTTTTAAAGCAACTTTCAAGAACTGGACTGGTTGTTAAAGAAGCAGTACTGCAAATATATCGACACCATCCACAGTCTAAGATCCTTGTCTGCGCACCTATAAATAGCACATGATCCTTGTCTGCGCACCTATAAATAGCACATGCGATGTGCTAACGAGAAGCTTGAAAATGAAAATTCCGGCATCTGATATATTCAGAGCCAATGCTGCATTCAGGGAGATAGAGGGGGTCCCTATCGATATCCTCTCGTCCTGCCTATACAAAAGAGAAGCTGAATGTTTCAGTTGTCCTTCGCTCCATGAACTAAAGGAATTCCGAGTAATATTTTCAACTTTTACGAGTAGCTATCGCCTGTACAATGCAGGCATACCTGCTGGACATTTTAGCCATATCTTCATGGTGGATGCTTCTTCAGCTACTGAACCTGAGACGATGGTGGCATTGGCGAACTTGGCTGATGAGAGTACAAACCTAATAGTTACTGGTGCACCCGGAAATAGTTCAAGCACTGTCCGTGCAGATATTGCACGGCAGAAGGAATTGAGAATATCGTACTTTGAAAGGCTTTGCGAGTTTAGTTTGTACAAGAATGGCGAGTCAATGTTCGTTGCACAGCTCTAGATCAAAGCCTAGGGTGCCAGGGATGAAATGCAAGGGACAAATGATCAAGGCCAAAAAAGCACTTAAAAGACTACAAGAAGCTGAAAAAAATAAAATGGTGTTGTGAATTTGTGTGACAACATTGATTACTAAACAATGAAAATACATCGATCATTTGGAACAAAATACGAATGACAGATGAGTAACCGTAATACCGAAATTAAGAGTTCATAATCCTTTGATTTTCCCAAAACAGGAGTAAAACTAGACATACTTACCTCTGTATTTCGGTTTTGATTCTCTACTTACTTTTGAATCACCTGATTCGGCATCTGACGGATTGAAAACAGAAGAATGAAGATTACCATCTTCTAACCATTTGAGGTGATTCTCCTTGAACTCCAAATGTTTTATCCTAGCTGCCAAAGCCAGTTCCTCGGTGTACGAGGATGTCTTTACCATGGTGAGCAAAACACGACTGTATCGTGGGCTGAGCATCTGTTCAGAAGTGGCAACCAACTTGAAACAAGGATGTTCTGGGAAATGGTTTTCCGCAGAACCATCTTCTCTCAACACGGGATAGAAGAACACGAGCCTGCCATTCATTATGAGCATCCTAGCAGCAAGGTCGAGCAAATCATGCACACACTCCACTAAGGTATAAGCAGCAGTTGATGGTATATGGTCTGCCCTTTTGTCATCTGGGACGGTGTAAGGGCCGATAATCCCCTTGAGCAATTTTCGACCACCGGACTTACGTCCACCAGCTCGAACACCATATGGGGGATCACAAATTATTGCATCAAACACCTATGCAGAAAAAAAAAGAAAGAAAATATACTTCAAATCAAAGAAAGCATAGAAATGGTAACAAACCACGATTAACTCTTCTAAAAACTTCAAAGATCCTCTCTAGTCACTCAATTGTTGCTTTGAAACTTGAGCCTTCCTTTCTAAGGTTAAATTGCAAAGACCTCCATTAAAATGACCTAGCAAATTAAGCAAAAGTATAAAGCTACATGCTATGTCTGTCTGTGTGGGACTGTGTGCGTTTTTCGAACAAAACAATACTGAGAGGAGTTATCAAATTCAAAACAATTAAGAATATACCGACATATTCAACAGTACGCAACTTTACAAGCAATTACCTCCTTTAGTCCAGGACGCCAAGGAGGAAGGTTGTTATCTGCCCTCAATAAACCAACTGGCATCGGCAATCCATACTACAAAGCAGCAAATAAGTATACAATCTAAAGAACATCTATTGCAGGCAGAAAAAACCAAAAACAAAAAGATGAATTGCTTATTATGTGGCACATTCACCTGTTTGAAGTTGCTCCAGACATTACAGTCAGGGCCACGCCCATCAAGTACTACTCTAATGTTGATATCTGCACCCTGAATGAATCCAAGAAGTTGTCAATAGACCAAAGTTAGTGCACAAATGTTGCTTTCCAAGAGAGTCATCGAATGAATGAAAAAATCAGACGAAGCAACAAAATGTGGTACCATTGTAATTGCTCCAAAGTGAGCTGCTGAAACTAGAATGCTGCCTGTGCCAACAAAAGGGTCATATACAAGTTTCCCAGGCGCAGCCTGAGCTTGATTGGCCATTAAAAAAGCCATTTCAGCATCCATTGACGTCGGGCCAAGGTAATTTCGAGTTTTCAATTGATACACGGGCATAAGTTTCCTGTCAGCTCCACCAACTTCCCTACCAAAAAATATTCTCCTTTGAACAACCGGTGGAAGCCCATTACTAGTTTCATGTGCATCAGTTTCCATTAGCCAAAAATTGTGATCTGGTTTCTTTAAATTAACTCGACCCTGCAAACATGTCGATTAGTATTAGAAACCCCTTTGACAAAAAATACAAAACAAGCTTCCAAAATATAAACTTTTTCTCCTATACATTCCCGGGTGTAATGCAAACTACAGTACTAGCAAGTAGCAAGTTTGGCTCAAAACTTTTCAAATTTGATTCGGTGATCGTCGAGCACGAAGATCGAGCAAACAAACTCAATCAGCTCATAAGTTACTAAGTTCAATCGAGCTCTCCAATCGAGTGAGCTCGAGAACTCCAGCTCTAAAAATCAAACTCTCGATCTTCAAGTCACAAATTTCTAGTCAAGCTCAAATTCCAACTTCCTAGAGCAAAGTTCGCAGGATAACACCCAACCCCAAATCATGCATTCAAAAATTCAAAGGAAATTGATTAACCATACCTTGAAAAGAATATAGGAGAGCCCCTCAATCCGTTCATTCTGTTCTTGAAGGCTCAACACTTTCCCAAAACTATCAACAGTGATCTTAAATGTACTTTCAGACCCCAAATAAGGCAGCTTCCGTTCATCTGGATAGCTTTTCACGGCCTCTTCAAGTTCTTCATAATCATTTCCTTCGCCCCAAAGTTCATAAATTCCCTTCACAAGTATACCTAGAATATCCCAAACAAAAAGGGGTCTCAGATTTCAACAACGAAAACCCATTTTAGTAGCGAGAAAGAAAAAAAAAAACAGAAAAGGAAGTGGAATGTACTTCGGGTTGCCACGTTCCTGGCGATTTCTTCGGAAGGTAAATGAACGAAATGGAAAGGGGAATCGGGGTGGTGGTCTTTAGGAAGCCGCCATTGTAGAACCCTGTCCTGGGAATGGGAATCGGAGCTCCGTTTATCCTCAAAAGCTCCGAACAGATGGGCCAAAGACTCGAATTCGGGTTTTCTGAAATCGAGGAGCCTGTGGTAAAACACGCATAGGTACCACATCGGTTGTGTTTCGGAGAAGAAGGACGGAGGAGAGCTGAGGAAAAGGGCGGGCTAAAATGGATTGTAAAGCATAAACCCAAAACCCTTGACCTCTAAATATTTAAACGGTGCCGTTTCTTGATGAGATAGGAGTAGGACTAGACCTGGCAAACTTGACTCGAGACCCAAAATCCGAACCGAGACCCGAATCGAAACCGAAAATCAACCCGAAATCAGATCCGAAACCCGAAATAAACTGAACCGAATTGAGTTGAATCGAATAGACCCGAACCGAATGGACCCGATTAATAGAAATAAAGAAAAATAAAATATGAAGCACAAGTCACTAAAATGTCAAATATATTGACTTTATAAAGTCATATATAGGGTGTAAAAAGCTGACCAACCTAAAAATTTGATTAAAATCGATTGATCTCTCATTAGAATCGAAAATAACCGACCCAAAATGACCCGAAACAAAATAGACCCGAACTAAAACCGACCGAACCGAATCTAAACCGAAAATATCAGACCCAAAATAACCCGAATCGATTGACCCGTTTGGCACCTCTGAGTAGGACGCAGAAAAAAATGGTGTAATTGTGAATTCTGCTTATTTTACTTTACGAAACTTAGAAGTTAGTCCCTCATTTATGAAAATTAAAAAATTAATTGAAATACAAACATGTGAACTTGATTTTTTGTTTTTGTTTTTTTTTTATTATTAATTTGCTGCGTTTAAATGGTTGAAATGTTGTTTCTCTTTTATTAAGATTACTTAGTTTCTCTTTAAAATTCTAAGAGTATCCAAACTAATCCATTCAATTGAAAAGTAGATTTGTAATGAATAAAAGCTACATATAAATCCATTAATCTCGTGTTCGAATATCCCTTAAACTTAACCCTTTCATGAACATACACTGAATTGAGTGATAAAAAGTTCGACATCCCTTAAACAAGATCCCGTGTTCAAACTTTGTCCTCTGAAACGGGATTCAACCGGCTTGACTTCGAATTTAGTCGAGAAAAAAGAACAGTAAACCCTTCATATCTAGAGAACACGGGGTATGAACATGAAACATGGTTCAACACTAACGTATAGACACAATGGCACACAAATTTCCATTTTGAGAAAGAATCTTGATGAAGCTTATGTGCATTATAGAGTTTAGGGGGTTCAAATCTTGGCATCCCTACGCCAAAAGAAAATTGTGTCCAATCCGTGCTCTAACACGTAATCTGCTACGTCAAAACCGTAGCGATGTTTGACACTTTCGTTACGAAAGTGTCGTGCTTCATAGTCACCTCTATAATGAAATGAATGGATTCTTCTTTCCAACAATACTAGAAACCTGAAACATCAATCAGGTACAAAGAAACCAAACAACTACACTTGAGGCCTTAAGGTATAATATATCGAATAAGTCAAAGGTCGGTTTAGGGTCTATACTCTATACCCCCAAACTTTCATGCCTAAAACGCCTATCAATATGATCAACTCAGTAAGATATGGAGCGGAATGGTGGGAAATGCCGGAAAGGCCTGTGCCATATTCGTGTTGGAGTTTCTAAATTTAACAGCGAGCTACCACAACATAACTTCTTTAATTCAATATCACAAAATATTCAGAAACTTGTTGGAAGTATAAAATTGTTAGAAATAACCAATTTTATGCATCTCTAAACAACCGGCCTTTATAGATTACGAACTGGAAAGATCATTGTCTCTATCCATCATCAAAAATGAAAGCATTAAGAAGATAAAGTTTGACATCACCAGCAATGAAGTTCTAAGCAATCGTTTTCACAGCATCTTCAGAACTTAATGATAATGAGATGCTTCCAAGGTCACGCAATTCCTAACTTGAAGGAGATAACTGCTTGATTTTTGCTTGTAAAACTACTCCAGTTTCATCAGCTAACGTTTTCTTCTTGGACGCAACCTACATGTTAAATTAGACAGTTCTGTTACCACAAACAGGAAGTGATCCTTAAGAATAAAAAAACATTCGAAGAACATAGGGACCATAATCGTGTAGCCGAAAGAAGGCACGAATAATGAAAACATTAAGCTCTAGTGTTTTAAGTTTTAGTTACATTTTTTTTCCTTTTACCCCAAGAGAGCCATAATTAGTATCACTCTGCAATAAGAAATTACAAACATGCATTCGACTAGCAAACGTACGAAACACAACTAATCACAAGAAAGAGGAATCCTTCCTAACCTACAAGAATCCGTTAAAGCAATCAACCTAGGAACAACTTACAACCACCCATGAACCCGGATTTAGTCTAAGTCGCTTATGCATCCACCTTAAGAGGTGATATCTAGCTAGTTGTGGAGACCAATGCCGGAGAGCTTAGTATCATCCAGCAACAAGACATTACAAAGAATGTATCCACCCACACGCGCACGAAACCGGAGTAATCGGAAGAGAAAGTGACCCTTCCTTCTCCACAGTGAAGTTTTTCATCTAACAATATCGATCTAAGAAGCTTTAAAACAATCGAATCTAGTGGACAACTAACTTAAAAGTACTCATCAAACTTGAAACTTAGTCTAATTAGTTCATCCATCCACCATTAATAGCTGATATCTAATTGGTTTAAGAACTAACAAGTACCCAGAAACTTCAACAGTGAAATAATAAAACTCTTGCACTAAAATACTTATTTCCGCCAAAAGAGTGATGGGTTAGTTAAGGCAAGAAGGAAGGTACCTCAACGAGTTGGTCGAAATTGGACTTCAGTAAGTTGATCTTACGCTCGCAATAATCTTTGCCTTCAGCCATAGTTTTCTGAAAAAACAAATTTCAATACGAAACAAACAAGGGCAAATTAGGTCATACTCCCAGGGTTTTAAATCGCGGTCGCGACCGTGATATCGGCCGCGATATAGCGGTTGCGCCGCCGTCCGAAACTGCGATTGGGGTAAAAAAAACGGTCCGCAATTGCCGCAATTCAGCCGCTTTTGCCCGAAACCGCGATCGCGATTTAAAACCCTGCATACTCCAGCAGGTTGAAGAAAGCAATGAATCAGCGAAAAAAAGATCAAATCAGTAAACAATAAAATATGGACCTCAACGAAGTATCCGGTGCCGATATCAACGAGAACCTTGTCGGCGTCGTCGAGTGTGCCGGGAACATAGAGCGAAGCAGTGAGAGGAACCAACATTTTCTTCCCTAAAACCCCCAAAAAATTTATCAAAACAAATATTTTATGAGTACTAGAAAAAGTAAATGAAAGGAGGTGAGTTGAGTTGATAGAAGATGGATGAAGGATGGACCTTGGGGGCGGAGGGAAAGGTCGTGGAGGGCGGCGGAGGCGTTCTCAAGGCGGCCGGTGGCGGTGCGGATGTTGTTGAGGCTGTCTTGTAAGAGATTGACTTCGATATCAGCTTGTTCTTTAACTGCTTTGAGCTGATCCAAGCTCATCTTCTCCAAGTCCGCCATTCTAATCACTTGCTGGCTTCCTGCTCCTCTTGACGATGCCATTATTTTGCCTTTTTTTTTCTTTCTTTCAGCTAATCGTCCCTTTCTCTCAGTGTATAGAAACCTAGAGATTGGAAAATGAATCAGAAATTTTCGATAAAATCCAAATCCTAATCTCCACAAACCCTATTTCATAAATTCAAAATTAAAAAAAAAAAAGGTAAAAACATAAGTTAATATAAAAAATTTATGAAATTATGAGTATTTTTTTTATAAATAAAACATTAACTAATTGTTTTTAGATTTTTGTTTTTAATTAAATAAACCTATATTTTAAAAAGTAATTTTTAGTGTATATTTAACTATGTATGATCAATTAATTTAATAATGAAAGAAATCAAAAGCAAAAACTATTTTTACTGAATTTTTTGTTCAAAGTTAGAGGGGTGTTTTGCAATAATAATGTTGTCTGAGTTTTTTATTTTATGATCTATGGTTATTATGGTATCAAGAAAAGCCGTTAGCATTACAGGCCGACTGCATTATTCATTACATACTTCTTCAACAATCTTATTGGTTACTCTATTGATTTAATAACAATTACTTTAAATCATGTATAAAAAACATTCAAACATTGAAATAAACAACTTAACAACGTCGAGATTTGGCCAAAAATAAACTGCTTAATCAAAACAAACTCAACAACATTATTATCGTTAAAATACCAAGTCATAGAATAGCAAAATCTTTTTAATTTCTTATGCACATCAAATTTAGCAATATATTGATTTTTGTTCTAATAAATTAAAGTAAAAATACATACGTTTAGATTAATAGCTAGAGTTTAAAATACCGTGATAAAGGTTCTTAACCATTTTTTTAGGAATAACAATACTTTTAGTACCCTTCTTTACCCGTTTTTTTATTTTAGTACCCTACTTATGTTTTTTGACAAAATAGTAACTAACGTTACATTTTATTTCATGATTTTTATTGACGTAGCATGCTGACTAGGAGAGAAAAAATGACATGACATCATGCACGTGTGATTTTTTTCTCTTAGTCAGCCTTCTATTAATTTTTTAACGACAAGGTACCAAATAAAAACAAAACGTAATATTATGTACTATTTTACCAAAAAAATAAGGTACCAAAACAAAAAAAATAGGTAAAAGCGGGATACTAAAAATGTAGTTATCTCAATTAAATAGTCTAAAGGTAATTATAAGATAGTATTTGTTCGTAGATATTTTTAATCGATCTAAATACAAACAACATAATGTAGATAAATTTAGCTTCAAACTACACCCGATTGGTTGTTACTCTACACTCTTAATTTATCATGTCCATGTCATACACAAAATCCACACTACTTTATGTTATGAACCAAATAAATTACACAAAAATCAAACTAAAATAAGCTTGCATATTATAAAATAATTATATATTATTTAAAAATTAAAAATTAATATTTTTTTAAAGAAAACTAATCATACCCACCAAACATGAATTTAGCAATAAACTAATTTCACTTAATTTTTAATAAGTTTTAACCTTATTCAAGAAGAAACATATTACCAAAGCTGTAAAACTTTCAAATGTACATAAATGTAAATCCCAAACTAAAACCTCCTTGAAGTGTATGTAACCAAACTAAAGCTTAGCTTAATTCTCCATTTTTACACATTAACTCTGCTTTCCCAAACTTGAAGAACCTATTTTATCACCATTTCCCCCATGTAAGAAATAGCTGATGCTTCACTGTGTTTCAAGCTGCCAATTATCAAAAACTCGGTTAGGGTTCCATTGCACAAATGTACATTCAAAACGAACATGAAAATGCCCGAAAGTCGTATATAAATCTGCATCACCATGGCAAATGTGATATAGTTCATACCCGAAAGGACTCGGAATATAAATTTCGGGCATAGATATTGGAATATGATCCTCTGAGGACCCTTCAGACATGAAAGAAAGAACTGACACACACATGAGGCCATGACAAATATATACTCGTATCAGAGTCTTAAACCTAAACCGAAGTGCCATAACATAACAATATACTTAATGAGACAAGAAAAGAAACCCCGAGTTCTGCAGATTTTCCTTCCCATTCTAATGGTTAAACAACAAACAATCTATCTTCCCGTCTAACATAACATACAAAACATTTGAAAGTATGGGACTTCGAAGAGAAGACTGCGTACATTTTATTATCAGAAAATCTTTTACTATCAAATTCATAACTTAGGCATGTTTTTAAGGTTCATATCCAACACCGAATCCAACAACTACACCGGAGAGTCCGAGACACATTTGACCATGGGCACGAGTGTACCATAACTCATGCCGGTTGGACCCGGATACCAGCATATTACACTAAAATTATGGAAGAAATTATGACAAGTCCTAAGACTACACTAAATTTATCAAAGAAATGGTGACAACTGACAAGCCCTAAGACTCTAAAAAAGCAACATCAAGTTGATGAAAATACAATATGCTCATTATCTTCTCCACATTCCTGCATAGTTCCAATATTCAACAACCCCAAATTGAAAACCAACACAAGGACAATTGTTAAAGAGAGGAATACTCACAATACTCAATCCAGACCTTCTTGTCTGGGCTCCTGATTATCACCTGAACCCGAGCCACGAGCCCCAAAAAGCCAAGGCAAAGATATCCTAAAACTCCTTTCGACAACCCGATTATCCCCCGGAGACCTCTGCACACTAAAAGCAGCACCGCTACTGCCACCATCAGTACCACCACTAGTGCCCGGTGCCACACTAACCCTCCTCTCATAATCAGGATCATCAGTAGGCAACTCATGACGACACACAGGACACGAATTATGCAATTCCAACCACGGAAATAAGCAATCTTTATGATAAAGATGCTTACATGGCATTTGCATCGCTTGATTCCCTTCCTCGAACTCGTCCATGCAAATTGCACATTGGTTGAACTCCGAATTCGAGTGATTCTTCGTTATCTTCACCGAAGGTAACCCCTCGATAGCTGATTTCGATGCTGGTGGAGTTCCATACCGGTTCGGGTCGTTTTCAGCCAGCTGCTGGATCAGTTGCTCGAGTCCCGGTCCGATGAAATAATCCCCAAGGTTTGCTGGAATCCGAAAGCCCGGCTCGGCCGGATTGTTTTCGATCACGAACTGGATATTCGCCCCGCTTGATCTCAGATCGTTAATATGGTTCTGGAAGAAGGTAAACGGATCAAAGGCGAACGGGTCGCTCCGACCTGACCGTGACGACCCGAATAGGTTAGGGCTATGAAATTCACCGGAAGCCGAGGATGATGATGATAAAAGGAGGGGGAGAAGGGAGGATAACGGATCTGGTAACGACGAATACGGGTCGTCAACTGGATTTCGGATCGGATTGAAGAAGTCGAAGCCGGAATTAGGGTTTGGGTTTTCGTACTCCTCCAGGAAGCCGTCATTGCATAGGGGACAAGAAGGGTCAGAGGAAGGGGAGATTGTTACGGTGACAGTACGGTTACATTGGTAGCAAAAGAAATCTTTATCGGTTACGACGGCGATGGCAGGGCCGCCGCCGCTGATGTTCCCGCCGAACGACATGCTTCACGAATGCGAAGGGGAGAAAGCCAAAGAGTGAAAATCTGAGGGGTTTTCTGAAAAATAGAAATATCTGTATTGTGAGAGATTTTGTTGTCTTTCTTTAAAGAGACTTCTAGGAAATCCATGGGCTTTCGAAACGTTTGACGAATTTAATAAATTTTTTATTAAATTAAAGAATTATATTTCGATATATAATATGCATAAAAAATACAAACTGTAAATCTAAAATCTTAACCCCTAAAGTAATAGATTTTGCTCTCTAAATCTTAATTTTAAATTATAATTTTTTACATCAAAACTTAAATTAAACTTATAGACATTAAATTAAAATTTATATAAATTTGTGTATCAAATATATTTTTTTAAATTAAAAGTTAAATCTATTAAATTTTTACTCTAAAATATTTAATTAAAATTGTATTGAATGATACTTTTTTATTGTTATTTTTTAATATGATAGATATTAAGAGAAAAATATTACAAGCACAATGTTCAGTTTTTAGGGTTTAGATAATAATGTTTAAGATTTATTTTATAGTTACGTTTTAAGGTTTAAGAATAGATTTTATCGTTTAAAATTTAAAATTTAAAATTAAAATTTATACATTAGTACTTAAAAGCTTAAAAGAAACATGTGGTAGTTTCACAAACCTACTTGTAAAAAAACTTTTTTACTGTTCATCAAATGAAGATGATATTTCATTGTTACGAGATTGTAGAGTTAAGTAGAATAAATTGAATCACTCACACTAAATATTATTTTTCTAATATCACGTTAAATGACTGAATTATTATTTTTCAATATTGAGACGAAAGTTATTACATCATAAGATGAGCTAGGGGATCCGAAATAACAATAGTAGCACCGTCCGGTTGGGAAAAAGTTTTGTAAGGACATCCGCAATCGAATTTGCTTCACGACGAATTAGTAAAAAGATCTTAAAAAACATTCTATGATTTAGTGACTGAATTATTACTTTTAAAAATAAAGAGGTAATATATTAATTCTTAAATATATAATTAAGTGACTTAATTATTATCTTTTAAAAAACAATTGATCTATTTATTATTAAACCTATAATTAACTGATTTTAGCCTTAAATAAATGAATAAATTTCTTTTAACGTTATAAAATTATTTGATTTTCCTTTTCAAATCAAACAAAAAGGAACCAAAGCAAGAAAGGAACACTCTACCAAGCGACGTCTCTTTTCAGTGAACCGCCGATTCTCCTACGAGGAACATCAAACCGGAATCGGCGGCGGTCGGTTCGAGTACGAGGCGAACGATATGTCGACCGAACACAAAGAACAAGAACCGAACCCTAATGTTAACGACGACGACAATGTGAACAGTGAAAGTAAAAGTGAAGAACGTCGGTCATCGACAACAAGAACTGCTTTCACTAATCTCAGTCAGGTCGATGCTGACCTGGCTCTTGCTCGAACCCTCCAAGAACAGGTGAAATTTTTATTTTGATTTTGGTTTTCTAGTTTAAATTTTGTTTCTTTTTTATTTGTGATTTTTAAAATATTTGTGTGTGTATGTAGGAAAGGGCATATATGATGCTTAGCATGAATAATGATGTGGGTGATTATGGAAGCTATTTACATGATGACGATTTTGATGATCTTCATGGTCATGATGTTGTTGATGATGTTGATGTACTTGATCTTCATGCTCAATCTGAGAGTGGGGACGATGATACCAACCCAAGTGGTGAACTCGATCCGGCTGATTTTTCGAGTGACGAGGCTTATGCTAGAGCACTTCAGTATGCTAGATTGTTGGCTTTGGCCGGGATTAGTGAGAGTGAGTGTTTATTATTATGTGATTCTTCGTGATTGTACACATATATGGCAATGTTTAAGAGCGTTTACTTAAGTTTTTACTAATTTGCAGGAGGAACTGTTACCATTGAGACTCATGGAAATGGTGGTACAGCTCGGGTACAAATTCTTGTCATTATGATTCTTGATCCGCGATTTGTGCTTATATATATACACGAACCTTTAGGCTTGTTTGTGGAAAAAAAAAATCAATCAGATAAACAGTTTGCAATCATAGGCCATGTGTTGATATCTTAATTCATTGTTCTCTATGTAACCTTCTTTGCTTAGATGCCACTTTGGTCTAGTTTTCTTATATCGAGTGGGAGCAACAAAGAAGTGTATTATTGTTAGATTAACTTGACATTTGCTTGCAGGATAGAACATGGGAGGAAGTTGATCCCGATGAGCTTTCGTACGAGGTAAGCTACTGTGAAGATTCGACTCCTTTTAACATTATTTTGCTCAACAACTGTTACGAAGCTCGATTCTATCATTCAGGAACTCCTTGCACTCGGTGAAGTAGTTGGAACTGAGAGCAGAGGGCTTTCTGCTGATTCAATTGCCTCCTTGCCTACCGACTACCGTAACATACAAGGCTGGAAACAATGATTCGTAAGTTCGGATGGCATAATCCTTTTACAGTTTTACATTTTATGCCTGAACTTCTTTCACTGAATTATTAAAGCTGTATCCTTGTGTTCAGGTGTGTTATATGCCGTGTAGACTACGACGAAGGTGACTCCTTAACGGCACTTTCTTGCAAGCATTCATATCATCCCGAGTGCATAAATAATTGGTTGGAAATAAACAAGGTATGGTTATTTATTTTTATTTCCATCAAGTGCCCTCCATTTTATTCGTGTCTTGTACTGCTTATACAGCATCTTCCTCCTAACGTTTTCATCAAAGCTCAAATTACCTCCATTTCACTCTTTTTTCCCCTATGAAACGAGTTACACTTATACCGTTTTATATGACCATCATAAGTTACCCTTTCGTATTGTGCCGTGTTACTGCAGATCTGCCCTGTTTGTAGTGCCGAGGTCTCAACTTGAGGGGCAAAGCTAGTATTTCCAGATGATCATCATCATCGGGCCACAACATAGTGTGTTGGTTGCTTGAAATGCGCTTGTTTGCTGAGAAGTCGTTTGCGATCGAGTCCGTGAATGGAAGGGCTCGAGTTGTCTCTCAATGGGCTGATTCCAAACATAAAATCCTGGAAGCTATTGAAGCGTGTACTGTGAGTACTTCGATCCTTAACCTGCTTTTCAATACCATGTGTTCATTGTTCACACAAATGCCAAACATGAATACTTTACCTGCATTGTGGATAGATCAGAACCTGCGGTGCTGGAGTTTATAATGTCGAAGCAACCTTGAGGGAATGTTCGAGTTGCTGTGGCAATACGGTGGGTGCCCGTGTCTCGAACATAAGGTATATGCCAATAGATACTTTGAGGAAATGAATGTTGAAAACGCATACTACAGGAGGCTTGTTGCCGAGAAGCAACGATGTCGGCAGTTTGAGATGGTGGTATTGGAACGGGATGGAATGGAGAATCCCGACGGTGGCTGCAACGGTTGCTGCTGTTATAGTTCGACTGCAAATCAGATATGGAGTGACCGGTGAAAGAACCGAGGCGACAACGTAGGTACATTGGCACTAACAATGGTTAATAGCTCATGGTTACAGATTATTCTAGCAGGGATTACATGGTACTTGATATACATAGATTGATATACATAGTCTTAGTACATGTTATTCTGAAGAACTATTTCATTTTTCTCGAATTATACTCGTATCTAACACATCAGAATCTTTTCACATTTGAGTCGTTCAAAATCGAGATGCAAATCAATACCGGTACTTAGTCGAGTAATCTTTTGGAGCAATCACAAGACCACGACCCTTTCTCGCCCCACGGTACACGGTTTCAACGATGTCGATGAACTCCTGCTTGTCCTTGAGAGCCCAGTTGATCTTGTTGTTGTTCCCGGTGCCGAGATCGATCATGATGTGTTTGTTCCTGAAGAAGAACATGACCGTTGATGGATCGTAAAGCTCGTACATTGTATTGAAATCGGGAACTTCGGTGATGTCGACGACATAAATTACGGCAAAGTTCTTTATTTTCTCAGCGACTGAAGCAAGGACTTCGTCCATCTGAAAATGTAACATCCATTGGCCATTTTAAGTATAACAACATTAACAGTGTTTAATTCTACCACTAGTCCCTATACTCTTTGATCTTATAAAATTGTAGTTACGCATTAAGTACTTTAGATTTAAATTTTTTATAAATTAGTTTGTCGGTGCTCGTTAATTGTGGTGCTCGTCAAAGCTCGTCCGGCGTAAAAGAACTATCCGAACTATATATATATAACTTAGTAATCGAGAAATGGCGTACCTGCATGCAAGTTTCGTCCCAATCATGGTCGAAACGGATGACGACGACGCGTTCTTCCTCGGCGAGGATGGCCTGATCGACGGCCCAGCCGGAGTGAAGGTGCGGCAACAGGTACGACATCGTTTCGCCTCTTCTTTATCAGTCTTCTTTTTCCGCTTTCTAAATCCACACCATGGAAATCAGAAAAATTGAAGAAGATTGCCGTTTTATTTATAGCAATGGCGACGAAGGAAGGCTCTCGAAAGGTCTTCACTCTTCTACGTTGCGTAAATATGGTTAATGATCTTCCACCCACTAAAATTGTGCCACCTGTCTAATTTTGTGAATCACGTCCATGATCTGTTTAGACCTCCATCGGCAGAATCATATTCCGTTCTAAAAAGGGTAAATTATCCAAATATAATGAAATACATTAAAAGAAATAATGAAAGATTTGATGTGAATCGTTACACAACTCACAAAAATGCTAAATATAATAATTTTATAAAATCATATGTGGGTTTAAAAAATTGTTCTAGCTTAAAAATTCGACTGAAACATATTGATATCCCATTAAACCGATTTTGATCTGACCATAAAGTAACTAACCTGAAAATACCTAACCTGAAAAGCAACCGAACCGATGTGACCCGATTCAGACTGATACCCGACCCGAAAGTAATCGACCTGAAAAATACCTGACCCGAAATCAGTCGACCCAAAAAGTAACCGAACCGATGTGACTCGATTTAGACTGATACTCGACTCGCAAATCAACCGAATCGATGTGACCCGATTCGAACAAATACCCGACCGAATTGAACCGAAACCAAATCTGATCCGAACCAAAATGACCCGAATCGAACCTGATCCGAATGACCCGTTTATCACCTCTAGTTTTGGTGTTGGTCGTTGGTGTTCAATCTTCTCCATGTTTTTTATACCTCGTTTTAGTTTTTACTTTTTTTAGTTTTTGATAAAACTTTATGTGTTTTAGTTATCTACTTTTTCACAAATTTTGTTGTGGTGAAAAGAGTAAGTATCTAATTGACCGGAGCATCGCTTTAATTTTTTTTTTGGATTTGTCATTTTTTGTTTTTTTGAAAGTTTAAAACCTTTAAAAGGTTATGCTATTAATTATCTTTTGTTTATTAATAAAACAGCATAGTTTCAGTTAAAAAAATTATTTATAGATGGGTTTGATTATGGTTAAGTACAATTGACTCTAATTTTAAGATTGAAACAAGATTTTAATGATGTTAACAAATGATTCCTAAATTTGAAACTAAAAGTATTTACATACGAAGAGTTCGTTTACTTTAAGCGTATTTTAATTTTATTTAACAATTTCAAATAAAAAAATTTTGAAAAAAAAAGAAATTAAATGAAAATATACTTGGGCCGAAATGGGTTATTTTGGTTTGATCACTTAACCCAACAACAAACCCTAGAAACGAGCCCTAAAAGCCCAATTAGGTTTCACAACATATTTGTTAGATTATCTGCCTCCCACTTCACCATTGCCACAGAAAACGGAGCTCAGGTTCTCTCGCTTCATCGGCAGCAATGGTACTCTCCTTTCTCCTCTTGTTCGGTTTCATATATCTTTAGAGCTCGAAGTTATTAGAAAATTTGGGCTTTCTTTTGATTTCCAGAAATTTATGTGAAATTATTGTATTCAATCTAACTTTAGTGTAATATTTCCCAGATTTTATGATATGTTACTTAATTTATACTGGTTTGGTTAAACAAGATAGCTGTAGGATTCTTGAAATTTGAAAATTGGGTTTCTCTTAGAAATCAAAGTATAAAGTAAATTTATGTTATTGCAAGGCGAGAATCAATTTTTTTGGTGTTGCTGTTTGTTTCTTGCTCTTGATTAAGTATAATCTAAGTTCTTAATTGAATAAATATTAGCTAAATTTATTGTTTTCGTATCGTGTTTCGACTTTCTAGAGTAATTATGAGTTGGTATTTCAGGTGAACGTGCCTAAGACCAAGAAGACTTATTGCAAGAGCAAGGAGTGCAGAAAGCACACCTTGCACAAGGTAACCCAATATAAGAAGGGTAAGGATAGTTTGGCCGCTCAAGGGAAGCGTCGTTACGACCGCAAACAATCCGGTTATGGTGGTCAGACCAAGCCCGTTTTCCACAAGAAGGTAAACTTTTTCGGCACTTTCTTTTTATCCCCTAAATGGATATTGATTATACAATGAGAAGCTCAATAATCTTCTGCTTTTTCTTCGATTCTGGTCGGTTTGTGAGGGATGTTCAGTTCGGTTTGGTTATTGCTATTTTGTACCCAGTTTTTCTTGTGACTGTTGGTTATGGATATACATCCAAGTCCAACATAGGCATGCTCAAAAGTTTTCGGCCCTGTTTGGCAATTAGCGGATAGCTGATAGCGGATATTGGATTACATTAGCTGATTGCTGATTGCATTAGCTGGCCTTCGTGTATTTAGACGATACGTCACATACATCCAAATGTGTGTAATTATACGACTGTGTATCCCTTTTACAGGCGAAGACCACGAAGAAGATTGTGCTAAGGCTGCAATGCCAGGGTTGCAAACATGTTTCCCAACATCCAATCAAGGTTAGACTCCTATTGTTCTACTATTCCGCTTATTTCTTTTTTGCCATCTTGTTTCTAGAGCTGATTTTCTGTTGATTCGATGTCGGTTTTCGCAGAGGTGCAAGCACTTTGAGATCGGTGGAGACAAGAAGGGGAAGGGAACATCACTTTTCTGAGTGTGTTACTCATATATCTTTTGCTTTGTTGGTTTTACTTTGCTGCAGTTGTTGGAACTAAAGGCAATATAGAATTTTGTTAAGTTTGGTTTTTAGTTTTTACTTTTCTGGTTTGGTGGATATTTTGTTCCTTCAATTACTTAATGACATCAGTTGTTATCACATTTAGCAAATGATTTTTAGGTCATTGAACTTTTAGATGTTACAAAATGATCATTGAACTTTTGATTCGGTTACAAGATTATCCTTAATTCTTTTTCAAATGTTGTAAAATGATTATTCGAACTTATTGAATTATTACAAAATGGTTCTTAAATTTGTCAATTCGTTACTAGTAGGAATTGTTTTGTAACTGAATTGAATATTTAATAATCATAAAAATTCTGTGGTTAAAAAATCATTTTAGTACTGACATAAATTAATATTTAGCATTTAATTCAATTAACTCATATAATTATCTTTAAATTGTAGCATAATTTCATATTATAATATCTTAAACTTTTTTAGTCAAGTTTGACACTCAAATCCAATTACAAATATTCTTTTAATAAGTTTGAAATCCAAATCTTAATATAAAAACTAATTTAATAGAGAATAATGTCAATAAAATATGTATTTTTATAAGTATGTATTTATCTTGCAAGGATTCAACTGGTAAAGAATGATATGTAGATGGGAAGACGAATACAACATGAGCTAATCGAGAGCGGCTTTGTTTTTACGACCGTTTGCGGGCTTCGACAATCCGTCGAAGATCGCGACGGTCGAAAGTGCTTGTAAATCCGGCTTCAAGCTCCATTTAGATGCTGGCCATAGGGATGACAAACTAGTACTACTGTCTGGATCTTGCAAGCTTGACGTGCTCGATGATTTCTTCACTGCCAAAAGTTCATGAATCGCGTAACCGTCTCCAACACCTGTTGTTGTAGGGCCGAATCCTGTCTCGGCATCGGCTAATAAATCAGTGCGGCTTCCTGCTTTGGATCTCAATGCCAAGCTTTTCGACGTTATCGTGGAAAATCCTCCGCCGCTGGTGCTTTCCTCAAACATCTTTCCAGGAGTCTGAGCAAAAAAGTCGGCATCGGATTTTGGCCGCCTTCTGAGCCACTTATCAGGTTCACCTTCTTTAGCTTCTCCAGAGGACATTGTATGAGCTCTGAGTTTACCGTTCTCGTTAAAAAATCCATTAGCTTCACTTCTACAATTCCGACGAAGCTTCTTAGGTGGTGGTTTGCAAGAAAAAGAGGGTTTCAGGAATGGATCATCCTCCAGAGAATTATTTTCTCCTTTCCTGTATACCGCCATCTCGAAAGCTTCAGGTATCGTGTTTATTTCTGTTTGCTTAAGGCTATAAAAACCTTGTAACGAGGTCGTTGTATGGGAGATTCTTCGAGGCGTCGTTTTCGGCTTTAAAGACTGGAATGAGTCGAGCAAATCAGGAGGCAAATCCCGTACAGGGCTTTGGTTTGCACTGCTTTGTCTGCAAAGAGTTATCAGACATAGTGAGCTAAGTTGTAATAAACTAACAGAATTAGCAACCGCCGAAAATCCGAGATGCGTCTCGGATTTTCGGGGTGAGAAATAAGAAAGAACTTCACATATGCTTAAACAACTTGACTAAAACACAGAGTATCAATTTCTTAACAGACTTCTCACATACATAAAAACTGCATCAATGGCTTGAGAAAAGCATACCCGAAAATCCGAGATGCGTCTCGCGGGACTTCACATATGCTTAAACAACTTTACTAACACGCTAAGTCAAGCATTACTAAATCATAGGTGTTCAGTACTTCACTGTATTTAAAGAACTTGAGAAAATCATAAGAAAACATTACTTATCAAGCATTGTAACAAATACGTCTTTCGTCCGAAAACTACCTCCGAGTCGCGGTCTTAAGTTGTGAAACATACATCTTATTTTAGCAACCATGTTGATGCATGACTGAGTTAACAGTTCATATAACAATCAGTATTTGAATCCAGAGGGGGAAAAGGTATAATACCCTGGTGTTTCGGAACCGGTCGACAAGCAAGGCGATGGCGGATGCCGCCCTGGTAAAGGAATCTGAATTGTCTTGAGAGCAAACATTTGAAGATCCGTAACCAGACCATTCATCTTTTTTATATCCGCTACCTGGTTAATAATTCATACACATATATTCCACAGCAATTTATCAATACCTAAACAAACCATAAATTACAAATTACAGCAATGAAAATTGAAATCAACACCAATAAATAATTGACAAAATGACAAAAGATACCCCCAACATTTGCATGTTTTGTCATTTAGTCCCTTATTTTTTTGTCCAAATATACTATTAACATTAGTTTTTTTTGACATTTGCCCCCCTATTCTTTCTTTTAGTTCAAATATGCTCTCAAATTTCATTCATAGCCCAAATAAGCTCATGCTGAATGTAAACTGTCAATCAATTGATGGTCAGCTTATAAAAAAAATTTGATGTAGCATCAGCAGATCTTATCATCTTAATACGTGGTAAGTCCTTTTTTACAATATACAAACATGTAGATTTATTAGGAGAAATCACGGCGTTTCTAGAACGGATTGAAATCGTAAATAAGTTACCTCAACGCCGTATTTGATGGCGACGCCGGCCAGAGTATCGAAACGGGAAACGGAGTGTTCGATGAAACCGTCACGTCGTGGAGATGAATCCGGCAAACCTTGATTGCTCTCTTTCTCAAGAACAAAGAGATCGTTGCAAAATTTACTATAATTCCCATTCGTGTTGTAACTGTAATCTCCATTTACAATGCCATTCCCGCCACCACTTTCCATCATCATATCTTAAATTTACTTTTTTTCTCGGGAAAAAAATCTGTATTTCTTTACCCTAATTTCACACTCCCCTCTATTCAGCTTCAATTCTCCTCTTTATGTTGAATCGAAATTTAACGAATCCAGAATATTAAAAGAGATAAAAAATAATTGATTTTTTCCCAATCAAATTGAACGATAAGCAAAATTGAAATCTTTTACATTAGCAAAGAGCTGGATTTGAAAAAAAGGAAAAGGAAAACTGTAGATCTAAAGAGAGGGGGAAACCGTGAAAAGGGATTTAGAAATTAAATGGATCGGGCGTTCCCTGCAGATTTTTTTTCCCGGAAAATAGTTTTTCCTGTTTCCAGCAAAAAGTAATAGAAATATAAATAGTGAAAATTAAAATAATATATATAAATATATATTGTATTTTGTATTTCTGCCTGAATTCCCGCTCGTTAAATGTGTAAGTTATGGATTTAATAGATGTATATTGATTTATTTAATTTTATTTTTGGTATTTTATTGATTTTTAAAATTTTCAATTACTAAATAATAGAAGGATGATATGTAAATTATAAAGATATAAAATTATTAAATTGCGAGTTAATTGAACTATACATCTTAAACTATATTTTTTTTGTTAAATTGATCTCTAAGCTTTTGAACATTTTAATTTTATCCTTAAATTATAAATATCGCTCTATATTGACCTTCAAACTTTTGAACATTATAATTTTATCCCCAGACTATGACTTACGTTCTAAAATGTTCCCCAAACTTTTGATCATTTTAGTTTTATTTTCAGATCATCAGTATATGCTAATCATCATATCCTATGATAATAAAATCGTTATAAAAATTGTTAATTGTAATATAAACATTTGTGTGTTTTATAATGATATGATGAATTATAGAACGACTGAAACGTCTAAAAGTTTGAGGACTAATTTAGAAAGAGCGTAATAGTGTAGGGAAGAAATCCACCCTCAAAGTTTGAAAACCGATATAAAACAAAAATCATAGTTTAAAATGAAATTAAATATTTAAAATTTAAAGATTAATTTAAAATTAAACGTGGGAAGCTCTACTTGATTTGTTAGAGAACTAAAACGTGAAGCCTACCACTGTCACCAAACATGTTTCATTTTATTCAATTCGTAAACTCCCTATAAAAACCGATGTTCCTCGACCATGTTTGGTGTACCTTAATTCTGAGGCAATCATGAAAGCCTTAAACGTCGGTGTTCGCCTTATCCTAGTCGGATTACTTACCGTTGCGGCGACGGCGGCCGAGTCCAATTACGGTGAAGCTCTAGACAAGACCTTCATGTTTTTCGAGGCACAAAGGTCTGGAAAACTACCCTCGGACGGCCGCGTCAAGTGGCGGGGCGATTCCGGCCTCGAAGACGGGTCCCTTCAGAACGTCGATTTAGTAGGAGGATATTATGATGCAGGGGATCATGTGAAGTTCGGGTTGCCAATGGCATTTAGTGTCACAATGCTTGCATGGGGAACTATTGAATATAGGAAGGAGATTGCTAATTTAAACCAAATGGGACATACTTTGTGGGCAATTAGATGGGGCACTGACTATTTCATTAAGGCTCACACTCAGCCTAATGTCCTTTGGGCACAGGTACGGTTACGATTTACGAACTATGTTACACGGACTCGGGTGTCGTACACATAATTCGAACAATGTAAACATTTTTTTTATGTATGGTGTATGATTCGATCAGGTTGGCGATGGGAACTCCGATCACTACTGTTGGGAACGAGCCGAAGACATGACGACTCCGAGAACCGCATTCAAGCTCGACCAGGGTCATCCAGGCTCAGACCTTGCGGGCGAAACCGCTGCTGCTTTGGCTGCATCATCGATGGCCTTCAAGCCTTACAACTCTTCTTACTCGGATCTCCTCCTAGTTCATGCAAAACAGCTTTTCTCGTTCGCAGATCGGTTTAGAGGCCTATACGACGACTCCATACCAAGTGCTAAGTCGTTTTATAAATCGTCCGGTTATTCGGTAAGTATTAATATAAGTCAGCTTGTAAACACTCAAGCAGAGGATCGGTGATCGATTATAGGTAAAGATGTCGGTTTTTACTCGACCGATCTTTTTTGTTTGAAGGATGAACTATTGTGGGCTGCGGCATGGCTATTCCGAGCAACCGGTGAGGAGCAATACCTTAAGTATGTTGTAGACAATGGTGCATACATGGGTGGAACTGGTCTGGCTGTCAAGGAGTTCTCTTGGGACAACAAGTATGCTGGTGTGCAAATCCTTCTGTCTAAGGTAAAAATAGATTATTCGAATCTTAACATTTACGATCCTTCCCTTATCCTCGGGATTCCGTGTTCCGAACTTATAGATAACAGGATAGTCTAAAGAATTGTGGTGCCATGGCAGG
This sequence comes from Hibiscus tridactylites, assembly GCA_958450335.1. NCBI lineage: Eukaryota > Viridiplantae > Streptophyta > Magnoliopsida > Malvales > Malvaceae > Hibiscus > Hibiscus tridactylites. The sequence goes on along the minus strand of OY288273.1, from coordinate 100,023,837 downwards.
TATTAACGGAGAAAAAAGGCGGTGCATACGCTTCGACATTGAAGCAATATCAGGCCAAGGCAGATTACTTTGCCTGTGCTTGTCTGCAAAAGAATGATGGCTACAATGTTCAACTGACCCCCGGTTCGTATTTGTTCGATCAAAATCTAATTTCAAAATACTGCAACAGTAACAATGCTAGTCGAATTAAGACTCAATTGACGAATACCGTTATTCGATTGATCTAAATCTTGGACCGTTCGAATATTTGTTTACCAGGAGGTTTGATGTATGTGCATGAATGGAACAATATGCAATATGCCTCAGCTGCTGCATTTCTTCTTGCTGTTTATTCTGATTATCTCTCTGCTGCAAATGCCAAACTCGCTTGTCCCGTTGGCCAAGTTCAACCTCACGAAATTATCGGTTTCGCCAAGTCACAGGTAAGTCGAAACCCGAGACTTAATTTAGTCGAAATCGAAGTAACTACATGTCCAGATGGTCAAGTTCTAATATTGCTTGCATTTGTTGCACAGGCGGATTACATTTTGGGACATAATCCCAAGTCAATGAGCTACATGGTTGGCTACGGAACGAAATATCCGACACACGTCCATCACCGAGGCGCATCGATCGCCTCGATCACGGTTCTTCCTTCGACAGTGAGCTGTGTCCAAGGGTTTGATGCCTGGTACCGCCGCCCTGAAGCGGATCCGAATGTAATACATGGAGCTCTGGTTGGAGGACCCGACCAGAACGATAACTTCAACGACGAACGTTCGTATTACGAGCAAACTGAGCCTACGCTTTCTGCCTCTGCTCCTCTTGTCGGCCTCTTCTCGAAGCTCGAAAGCCTATACGGAAACATAAGTAAGAACAACCTCAACTAGACAAAGATAGAACATAGTTCGATTTCTTATCTCATTTACAACTCTAAATTTCGTAACATAAATATTTACAGGACCTAATAGTAAAGGACAAACAACAAATAACCAACCAACACAATGTGAGTAAGCAAAGGATTTCCTTTTTTTCTCTCATAATCTAAACAATTTTTTTCGTTTTTCGATTGCATCGAATCGAAGTTCATATTTTATAATTCCGCAGCATACCATCGCCTGCAAACACGGGTGCCTAGCTCGACCCCATCGGGTAATAAAACAAGAAAAAATGAACACCATTCCCCTATTCTTGATATTTGAATCTTAACATATTGTTGATAATCATTCGTTTCTCGATGTTCAGGTGAGCCGTTTAAATTTGTTCACTCGATAACCAGCAAGTGGAATGTTGGGAAGACGGAATTCTATCGACACAAGGTGACGATGAAGAACACATCACAAAAACTGATAACGGATGTTAAATTGGTAGTTCAAGAACTGACGGGGCCGATATGGGGACTGTCGGCAACTGGAGTTAGAAACACCTACGAGCTCCCGCAGTGGCTCAGGGTGCTGGAACCGGGCTCGGAGTGCAGTTTTGTTTACGTTCAGGGAGGACCCCAAGCCAAGGTTTCACTTCTCAGCTACCAATATCATTGATTCAGCACATGGGATATGGCAGAAACAATGTTTAAGGGACCAAAATTGAATTATTAATTTTTGTTATAGGGTCAAAATGTAATTTTCATTATCGTATTAAAATATATTTTACAATTACTAAACTATAAATTTGCTGTTTTACCATTACTAAACTATAAATAGATTTGCACTTTTTTCTTTCAAGTCTTTTGAATGGATAACCTTTTTTATATATAGACCCTTATATGATTAAAATGTGACTAGTTCTAAAAAATGTCTTAATTTTAAATATTTTTTCTGTTTAATAAAACTAACAGCTTTTATTCAAAAAATAATAATAAATAAATATTGCATTGACTTGAAACAAATAATATTATAATTATAGACATGACATATAAATACTAAAATGGCATTGACTTGCATAAATATCAAAATGGTAGGGTAAAATTCTGGTAACTTAACAAACAAGACATTTAAAATTTATAGAAATTCAACATGATAGTTAAAGAAAAATGTGACAACAAAACGGAGTTTAATCTAAACAAAAACATTCCAACATTGGAGCCGCCATTTGAAACTCAATCCTCGTCATTAAAAGTAGTCTTCTTCCCTGCAATTCAATTATCAATATACTATTATACAAGATAAAAAGAAAGAGACATACAAAAGGGGGGAAATAAGTTTAAAAAAAATACCTGTGCCAGCAGCACCAAGGTTTGGCTTATAAGGTGTTCCACGTCCACCTCTACCGCCACCAAATCGGCCACCTCCACCACGCCTACCACCTCGGCCACCATCCCTTCCACCACGACCACCTCGGCCACCATCCCTTCCACCACGACCGCCACTCCATCCACCACCACTCCTTCCACCTCTTCCACTACCAGGACCGCCACTGAAATCACTTCTCGGTTTTGCCTCATCCACAGACAAGGAGTAATTATTAAGTTTCGATCCATTAAGTTCTAGTGCTTTGTTCAAACTATCCTCATCCTTGAAATCCATGTAAGCAAAACTGCAAATTGATTTCATATGATCAGATATACCAACTAAAAACTGCAAATTGATTTCATACGTAATCCATGCAAGAATCCATTGTAATAGGAGGATTCTCGGGTACGGTACGTGTCTAACATAACAGTAGAAAACAGAAACTTTCATCTATATCTTACTCGGACTTTAAGTTGCGTTAAACGTGGCACGTGGGTGCCGCATAAAAATATTCCAAGAAAACGAAATCAAAGTAACACAATAGATACTAACCCTTTCACAGCACCAGTTTCTCGATCCGTCGGTACTGCCACCCTAGATATCTCACCACAAGAACCAAAGTGCTCTTCCAAGGAATTCTTGATCTGGAAATGATTCAGACACAATATATATAAATACAAATAATTTTCAAAAACCGGATGGAGGAAAGGAGAGAGCAACAAAAACTAATAGTAGAAAGCAAACCACTAACCTCGTCCTGATCAAGAGAGTAATCAAATCCTTTGACAAATATTGTTCGAGATTGACCCCTTCCTCCTTTCTGGAATGAACTGTCCCCATTGCTGCAATGGCACAGGTATCGGTTGAAAGCACGTATATATATACACAAACCAATTCTCATACTGAGATAGGGAAATTACCCGCTGTGTGGTGTATATGCTCCCCTTTCACGAGCCAAATCAAGTCTTACTGCGCGGTTCAGCAAATATTCACCATTCAACTCTAGAGCCTGCAAAATGGATGGTGTTAGTTAATAACTTTACGAAATTTAGGTTAGACATAAGATATCCATGTATGATCCAAATTTGAAAAAGGAGGAACTCTACCTTCTGTGCAGCCTCTGCTGTATCGAATTCAACATGTCCATAGCCCTTAAAGTTCCCTTCAGGGTCGGATGAAAAACGAACCTCCACAACTTCACCAGCATCTTTGAAGAAATTCTTCCTACAATATAAGAACAGAAAATGTGAAAATATTTCTTTTAAAAAATCAATTTCAAGGTATCAGAGAACCTAAACATACACATCAGCTTCTTCAACTTGAAAAGATAAGTTTCCAACAAACAGTGTCTTTGATCCTGTAGCTGGAGGAGTTGCAGGTGTTTGGGGCTGCAGAATAGATTTGATCAGATCCCGACAAGCTCGACAAATATCAATAACAAGCAATTAAGGTTACACTTTTAAGGAAATTCAAAAGGGAAAATTGTACTTACAGCTTTCTTTGCAGGCTGGAAATCCTGCTTGGCAGGTGTTGAAGCATCAACCATTTCAACATCTGTATCCTGATTCCAATATAAAAGCACAGCACTACATTAGACAATGAACAAATCAACCTTCAAACAGAATAATAGACTGATTTCCTAGGATACTGTACTTTTTTCTTTGGAGCTTCCTCCTCATCACTTTCCTCGTCATCATCCGATGATTCTTCCTCTTCACTACTGCTAGCTTTTTTAACAACTTTAGACTTTGAAGCAACCTTAGGCTGCAAAATAGAGATTATACAAGTTAGTAAATTTATATGAGAAAAAACAAAAGAAGCATCTCAAGAAACAATTACAAAAAAATAAAATAACAAACTGAAATGGCCAGTTAATCGAGTTCAAAAGTTAATGCACACCTTTTCATCCTCAGACTCGCTATCATCAGAGTCATCACTACTGGATTCCTCAACCTTCTTGGCGGGAGGAGCAGAAACTTTCTTCACAGTGGTTGCTTTCTTGGCATCCTAGTGCAGCGAAAAAGAATAATTAACAAATAAGATCAGGAATAAATATGAAGCGAGTACAAAATGAATGAGACATCCCACCTCATCAGAATCTTCATCGGAATCCTCCTCAGAGCTGCTATCACTGGATGCAGCTTTAGCCTTTGCAGCAGATGCGGGCAAAGCAGCCTTTGGAGGAGGTTTCTACATAAGTAGACATTCAGTTAGTGGAATTATAAACATCAATATTAATTCAATTCCAATAGAAAAGATAGAGGTCTTATAGAGATCCCGAGTTTATTATTAAAACCAAAATTTAGCATGCATCCCAACACTTACATCATCTTCATCAGAAGAGCTCTCACTTTCTGAACTATCACTCGATTCCTTCTTTGTAACAGCAGTAGGTTCTTTCTTAGCAGCAGGCTTCGATTTTTCCTACATATGCAAAATATCCAATTCATAAATTACAATAAAAAAGGTCCCAATCAAAATGAAAAGAAACATCATTCAACAATCTAACACTTACTTCCTCTTCATCTGAACTGCTATCTTCATCTGAACTACTGGAGTCTTTACCTTTCTTAACAGCTGCAGCACCATTTTTTGCAGCTGCTGCAACATTTGTTTTTGCAGCAGGCTTCTAAACCAAAATAAAACAACAATAAAGTCAGAGATTTATAATAATTATGGTGTTGTATATCCAGTATTAGCCTCAATACTCACAACATCCTCGTCAGAATCATCATCAGAAGAAGAATCTGAACTGCTCTCAGCTTTCACTGGCTTTGCAGCTGGAACAGAAGCCTTTTTAGTAGCAACTGCAGGTTTTTTAGTCTGGGCAGGTGCTTCCTGGAAAATCAATACATTGAACATTAACAATCATAATATATATATATACATACACATACATACATACACATACGTACATATATATATACATATATATACATATACATACATATATATATACATACAACCATACATATGTTGCAAGCATGAGCATAATACTCACTTCATCGGACGATTCTTCCTCGCTGCTAGAGTCTGAAGAATCTGAACTGCTAGCTTGTTTTGCTTTCTTTGCTGGTACAGAGCCATTCTTGGCAATAACTGTCTGTTTCTTCACAGGAGCAGGTTCCTGAACGAAAACAAAATAACAACAAATAAGGCAAAACAGACACAAACATACCTTCATATGGTTAAGGAGAACAAAGAGCTAAATGTTCAAAAACAACACAAGGAGCCGACACAAAACAGAACATGTAATGAAAAGTGACCAGTCAGCATACATCAATACCAAAAGCAACAAATGTAGAATCATAAGTAAAACAGTATAGGGTTTGTCACATACATCTTCAGATTCAGAAGAATCATCGGAAGAGCTACTGGTTTCTTCTTTCTTCTTCTTCTGAGTCTTGGCTTCAACCTTCTTCTGTACAACAGCCTGCGCTACACCGTCGTTTTTCTTCTGCTTCTTCGCGGTCACTTGCTTCTCGGGAGTTTCTTCAGCTTCTCTCTTACCTATATAAAATCATAAAAAGGGTCAAAAAAATAAAAAAAAAAAGCCCATAGTTCCATAAACACAAAGAAAATCATTGAAAAAAAACGAAACTTTAGAACACATAATTGATGCTACACCATAAAGAAAGGTTTAAAATTTAAAACCCAAAATAAAAATAAAAAACGTACCTTTCTTTCCAGACAGAGGAGCTGCAGCGGGGGCTGCTTCAACCTAGAAAAGACGGGAAAAAACACAAAATCAAACCAAAGTAAAGGGCTTGAAAGAAAGAAGAAACAGACCCATAAAAACAAACTGCATAAATTTTCATTTAGAAGAATGAAAGAAGAAAGAGTACTTTGGGGGTTGATTTCTTGCTTGATTTCCCCATTGTTAAGAGTGAAGAGATTTGGAAGGGGAGTTGAGAGATTAAAAAGAGAAGCGGCTTGAGGCAGAAGAGATGCAAAACCCTACGCTCAATATATATTTTGAAGTTTGGGTTTAGGGTTTTGAGTGAGGAGGCAGTCGACAATTGAGGAATATATATATAGCGTTTAGATATTTCTTTGTAACGCTAAACGCTTTCAACTATTTTGACAAAGAGCGCGCGTTAGGGTTTTTTGCAGGTCGGCGAGGTTGAGTTTTCACGTGTGAAATCCTCAACCGTCGATTACATCTTCAACGGACCCTGATGGTGGACTGGATATTTTTGGTATCTTTTAATTTCCGTTTTAGGATTATTTACGAGTATACAATTAGTTCGATATTTAAGTGCTAAAATATATAAATATATATCTTTTGATTGAGTTTATGAGTGTTATATTCCCGAGATAAATATAGGAGTTTGAACCAACATAAGATGGGACAATATAAGCATCATCGACCACTTAATAAATAAGTAGATTTTAAAAAATATATTTTATTTTAAAACTTAACAAGTGGTCTTAGACTCTTAGTGGATATATTGGTCCTGTTTGACAATTAGCGGATAGTTTATAGCGAATTGTATTTGCTGATAGCTGATTGCTGATTGCATTAGCTGAACTAGCGGATTGTATTAGCTGATTGTATAAAAGTGTTTGGTTTAATTAACTGATAGCTGTTAGATTATTTAAACAAGTAAAATGACATATAAGGACATGTTTATATTCAATACTTGTTTGAATAGTTTATTATTTATCAATATTTTGTATCTAATTATTATTAATTAGATCTATAAAATTATTTTTAATATAACCTTTTTTAAATATATTCAAATGATTTATATATTAATTTATTATTTATATAATTAATTTAATTAATTACAAAATTTAAATACACATATAAATATGTGATAATTTAATATAATTTAGGTTATTTTGAGATTTTTGGTAATTGGTAAGGGTAAAAGAGTCTTTACAACTCTAATATCAAACCTCTAATCTCAAAAAGCTTCTATTATGGGTTTTTTCAAAATTAACGGTTTCACCCCAATCCGCTCTTTCAATCAGCTATTTATCAAACAACAATATTAGCAGATTTGACTGGTCAAGCCTCTAATTATGCCTCAAACCTCTAATTTTTATTCAAATCTCTCTTCACCAAACAGGGTCATGATGTTTATCATACGAGACTCAGATTTAATCGTTTTATCCACAAAGTGTGTGCACATTGTCAAAGTGTTAATAATATATATGAACATATATTAATTAAAATCTTTTTTTTACTGTGTCATTCACCATCCATAGAAATTCAACAATCAAATCTCTCTATTTATACTAACTAAACACTTAAGTGATGTATGTCAAAAAATGCCTAAGTAATAAAGATATATGAGGGGTGATGAACAAATTAATATTACATATTGTTCTACAAATAGTTATAAAAATATTCACATTGTCACAAAAGATATCTAATTAGACGAGATTATTAATATTCCATGATTATAGAAATATGTCGTGATAATAGTAATTTGTTGACTGGCGGTATCTCGACCCTTAACTACTAAAGCATTGTAAATATTATGCATCTTGCCCGGGGAAAAGGCTACATCCAGTACTGGACCGATGATTTGAGAAATACGTCCCAGATTTTCTTTTTCAAGCATGAAAACTCCAGGAACAGAAGTAGTAGGATTTATTCTCATAATATAATAAAGTGAAATATGTCAATTTTTTCAAAAATTATCTAATAGCTCTACACGAATGTTAAATTATCACAAAAATAGATAGAAATCATACCATAAACAGACGGAAAATATGTCACATGGTGTGAAAATGAGAAAATATAAAATAAAATAAATTTTAATTGAGAACGGAAATAAATTAAAAATAAAATAAAATATAAAGAATCATTAACAATTGACAATCAACACAAACTCAATAATATCGTCTTTAAAAAACTAAAAAACAATAATGATTAATGTTAATTAAGTTTAAATTATAAATATATGGTATACAATTATATCTTGTCACGTTTTAAATAAACTTATTTATATAAATATATACAATTAAACCAATAAATAATTATAGATAAAATGATAAGATATATGTAACTTTATTAATTTTATGTTCGATTATGAAACAAGACTTATCTTTTTAAGATTATGTTCAGTATTTTTCAAATCAACTTTGAAGTTATATGTATTTTTTAGACTAAAAACAATGAAAAATAGTTTATGAGATGTAAAATGACTTTGAAAGTAACTTTTAAACTCATACTCAAAAATAAATCATTTTATCTTTTGAATGTAAAATCACCACCTTCGTATCATCATAAACTCACCGACTCTAATCTATCGCATTAGTGTTTTTAATTCGTATTTTGTCGCGCCATTTCCTCGTTCTATATCTTGTTTAGAGGGGATTTAACTTTGTGTACAGCACTGCCATCCCAAACCAACACGATAATAACAATAACAACATGTAAAATCGTGATGGTAAAAGACGTCGACTCACTCCGAAGCGTTCGGTAATATGCAAGACGCATTCTTTATAAAAAGAAGAAATTTGTAGGATCTAAAACGACATAATTTTGGTTTAGATTTAATTTTTTGTATAGATCCAAAACGACATCGATTTGGTCTAAGCTTCCATGTCATAACATCGTTAATTATTTAACAGTAGAGTGACCAAAACATGAACTAATTAAAAGTTGAGTGAGAAAATTGAAATTTTTTAAAGTTCAGTGACTAAAATAGAAATAAAAATAAAATTAAGTGACGATTCATGTAATTTACCCAAATATAAATTTTAATTCCCTACAATACTTTTCGACAGTAATATCGACAATCTAAATCAACAAATAACACTTTTACACAATAATTTTCTACAATAACTTTTCAAAAACCCAACAACAATGAAAAAATAGTATTAATTAATTAGATTATTAGAAAAATATTCTGAAATTCATTAAAACAATATTGATTATTGAATTTATCACATATTTTAAATATGTAGTAGGGGTTCATGTGGAATCTAAAATTTGATAGTTTAATTTTTTGAATATACTAGCGTGATACATGAGTAAAATCTGTCTAACTTTTTTAGTCTTTTTCAATAAGGCACGCAGATCGTGCATAACTGTTGCTCAAACCCGAATCACCTGGATGAATTACATCATCTTTTGCCACTGAGAGTCTGAGACAAGGTGAATTGATAGTTAAATTTTTTTTAAAGTATGAAATTTAAATTAGTCTATCAATAAATGAAGAATTAAAGTAATAATTTATTTTAAGTATTTTTTATAATAAATAAATTGCAAGCAAAAGACTATTGTTTTTCTTTTTTGAACTATCATCATCTATTTATAGATAAGTGATAACCTTAATATCCCTAAAAATAATGCATTTCAGTAGTGAAAAACTGTTAAATTTTCCGTTTTAAAACCAGCAATCAAAACCCTTTTCTCAATTCTTTTCCCCCTTTTGAAATTCTTCATTTTCTCACTAAGTTTCTTACTGCAAAAGAAGAAGAAGAAGAAGCCAAACAACAATGTCTCTCCTCAATGATCTCATTAATCTCAATCTAAGTGAAAACACTGAGAAAATCATCGCCGAATACATATGGTCGATCTCTATCTTTCAATCCCGATTCCACTTTCTTCGTATTTACACAATTTTAGTAATATTTTTTCTCTTTCAGGATCGGTGGATCTGGTATGGATATGAGGAGCAAAGCAAGGGTGTGTGTATTACTGTTTAAACTTTTAATTTTGTTGAATTGTATTATGATCGGGATTTTTTTTCAATCAAAATGCTGATTTATTGGTTTTGATATAGACTTTGCCGGCGCCGGAGATGGATCCTTCGAAACTCCCGAAATGGAACTACGACGGCTCCAGCACTGAACAGGCCACCGGAGACAACAGTGAAGTCATTATATAGTACGCATTGCTCAAACTTTCTTTTCTCTTTGGTTCTAAAATCTCTCGATAATCTATAGCTAAATCGAATTCGATTATTTAAAGTCAATTCATTGCATTGCGTTTATCGTTGTTACGGTTAATAACATTGTTATATGATGATTGTTATGTGTTTTGACTAGATCAGTCCTCAAGCGACATTCAGGGATCCATTCAGAAAGGGGAAGAACATATTGGTAATCAAATTCGTACACATTTTGTGTTTTTTTTTTCGAAATATGATTTTAGAATCTTGCAAAGGAAGTATACATACAAAATTGCATAAACAGGTGATGTGTGACGCATATACGCCGACCGGTGATCCGATTCCGACCAACAAAAGATTCAATGCCGCCAAGATCTTCAGCAATCCGGAGGTTGTTGCGGAGGAGCCATGGTAATATTAATTTTTTCTATTATTATTATTATTATTATCATATTTTCTACTTCTCGACGAGAAAAATAATTATATTTCATAATTCGTATGCTGATTTGATATATTAGGTTTTTTTTTTTGGATAAATTATTAAATTAGGTTTGGCATTGAGCAAGAGTACACTCTTCTTCAAAATGATATCAAATGGCCTCTTGGATGGCCGGTCGGAGGGTTTCCTGGACCACAGGTAAACATCACAATCTAAAACTCATAATTCAAACCAGATTGAAGATGTAATTATTCGAATCGATTCGAATTCTATAATTACTATATGTTAATCAATTCAGAACAAATTGATCCGAACAAATGGTATTATCTATAACAAATCAGTAGTTTTATGTAATCGATCCCGTAACGAATCTTTGTATGCATGAAGGGTCCGTACTACTGCGGAGTTGGCGCGGACAAAGCATTCGGCCGAGAAATTGTCGACGCACATTACAAGGCTTGCCTTTATGCTGGCATTAACATCAGTGGCATCAATGGTGAAGTCATGCCTGGTCAGGTATGCTCTTACTTGATCCGTTTAGTTGCTCGGATTCTTCGTTTTTATTGAAGTATATGTTCTTGGTAATTGTATGGACGTTGCTATAAAAAGATCGAATTATGTCGAATATATATATCCGATATCGAATCCCGAATCATCCCAGTAATAGAAAATCGAATCGGACATTATCCCTAATATTTACCATGAAATGTCTTAGGACCCATCTCGTCATTTTGTTGTGTTGAACAGTGGGAATTCCAAGTTGGTCCAGTTTGTGGGATTTCTTCGGGGGATCAAGTATGGATGGCTCGATACTTACTCGAGGTATGCTACGTAAAGTTCGATATATTTAAAAAATATCCGACTTGACTTGACTCAACTCAAATGTTTTTATAATATATTTAATATCGATTCTCGTGTTTTTTAAAACAGCGAATCACTGAAATTGCTGGAGCTGTTCTTTCGTTTGATCCCAAGCCAGTCTCGGTTTGTTTCATACAATCTTAATTCATTTATCCTTTTTTTTCTTTTAATTTGTTTTATTTTCCTCTCAATTAGGGTGATTGGAACGGTGCTGGCGCTCACACGAATTACAGGTAAGATACGAAATCAATCCAACTCGAACTCGATTTTTTTTATTTAAATTCGATTATATCTATATTTATATAGAGGGATTCTTTCCAATCTTGATATGCATAAGTTTACTTTTGTACAAAGAAGAATAAAGGTATTCATGTCAAATTGCAGTTTGAGAATCTTAGAATATTTTTATTTGAGTTTGATTTAAACCCGTTCGAATTATATCCGAGTTCGATTTTAGCCTATACGAATTATAAATCAGATGGTTTAAGGTGTATCGAATGATTCGGCTCGTAAATTAGTTGATTCTGTTTCTCTCAGCACAAAGTCGATGAGAAACGATGACGGGATCCAAGTGATAAAGAAGGCGATCGAGAAGTTGAGTAAACGTCACAAGGAGCACATTGCAGCCTATGGTAAGGGTAACGAGAGACGCCTGACGGGTCTTCACGAGACTGCTGATATCAACACTTTCTCTTGGGTAAGTTAACACGACATTACCGAACCGGCACCGTGGCTTAACTCGTTCGAACACCGGTGTTCGCCTGTTCGTTTTCGGTTTATTGTAACTAACTACAATGTAATTCGTATGTCCGCATTCTAGGGTGTTGCAAACAGGGGAGCCTCGGTCCGTGTTGGTCGCGACACCGAGAAAGCTGGAAAAGGTAACCATCCGTTTGTTCATAACCGAAAAGAAACTTATTTTTTGAATTATCGCTCTACTTTTTTCTAAAATGCTTTTCCCGATGATGTAATCGACAGGCTATTTCGAAGATCGGAGGCTGTCTTCGAACATGGATCCTTACACTGTGACGTCGATGATAGCTGAAACCACCATTCTATGGAAGCCTTGAAAGAGCTTGAAATTGGAGTCATTGGAAGATGACAAAGGAAAATCCCACATTCATTCGAAATTACGTAGAAATTTGTTTTTTTTTTTTTTTTTTTTTTGCCTTGAATTACTAAGTTGCGGTTAGATCTTAAATAGTTTTTTCTTTGCTGGTTTTTTCGAGCACATGAACTAATTAGTCTCTTAAATAAAAAAGAGTAGTTTGATTTTAATTATATTAGGGTAATTTTATATCGAACATACTGTTTTAATGAGAAATTATTCTCATGATATTTTGAATCTTATTAATGATGATAATTATTTAGAATATAAATTTTTCAATGACTTGTGTTTCCTCTTGAACGTAAATATCGATTAAAATTGTAATGATTATGATATTATTAATTTTATTAAAAACATCTAAATTTCAAAATAAAAGCACTCGTTTTCTGAGAGGGGCCAACTTCCTCAATTATTAAAACATGAATGTTGTTTCCACAATCAATAATAGCAGCAAACATGTACATGTTACTTGCGATTGCGAGCGGATGGAAAATAGAAAATCAACAATAATTTTTCTATTCATAAAATTTAAGTTTGAAAATTTAATTATAAGGTCGAAGAAATATGTCTTAAAAAGTCAAAATACAATTTATTAGTAATTTAGTTTATAGTCTACAAATATAGATAAAGTTAGGATTAAATATAGAACGGATAAAATGACTGAATTTTAAAGATATAAATGCTTGTTAAGTTTTATGATGCTCGATGCTCGATTTCCTTTAACCGATGTGTTTGTCAAGTTCGGAGAATATTAGATTTTTGGGTGATTTGGTGGAAGCTAAAACTAAAAGATAAACATAAAAATTTAGAGTGATTCGGCTTTCTAACGCCTACATAGGATTTCTAAACAAATTCATTGGTTTAGGAGGAAATCGTTATACCGATCAAGCTTTCTACCCAAAGTTACAAATTCTTGATCATAGTGTTGTTGACAATTGAAGTATTAACCTTCTCTTGATGCTTGGAGTTCCCTTTTATACTCCTAATTGAGTTTGTAGTCGTTACTAGACGTTAGGGCTGAATTGGAGCCGTTGGAGACTTTATTTCCCACCATAAATGCAGTTATGCAGCCTACCGTATCGGTACTCGAGGAGGTGTATCGGTACGCCCTTCTTCAGAACTAGCCGTTGGGCTCTTGCCAGCCTAAGCGTATCGATATGCTAGAGAGCGTATCGATACGATTTGTAATTTAAAAGACCGTGGGGGTTGTTAAAACAGGGATCAGTACGCTTTAAAGGCGTATCGATACGACCCCTATCCGTATCGATACAAGCAAGCCTGTATCGGTGCGTGTTTTGGCAGAATCAAAACTTAAGTAAAAAAGTATCGATACGGGTTATACCGTATCGGTACGGGCTTACTGAAAGGTCAGGTTTGACTACTTTAAAACATTAAAAACTTTGCCAAATACCTTTTAAAATACCACAAACTTATTTTCAAGTTGTTTGTACTTAGAAACATGTTTTAAATTCTTTTTAAATTTGTCCAAATCATTTTTTAATTATTATATCAAAACACTTAGTTTATCAAGGATTGCTAACTATTTAAATTCACAATTTAAAGACAATACTTAATTTGTGTAATATTTAAACTTATAGTATAACTTAAATTACTATTAGAGCAAAAAAAATTGAGGGCACAAGCTACCAAGATTTTTTTTTGAAAGCTAAGGTGATTACAAGTAATATCTGTTGTAAATATACTCTCAATTACTTAACAATGCATGTTCAATCATCCTACTACTGCTGTTGGTGCTTGAACCTGTGACCTTTAGAAACAACAACTATTCCCTGAGGCAAGTTGGTTCAACATGTTTAAACATTTATATCTTTTAATTTGTGAATAAGAAAATATCTTTATTATAAATATCTTTTAATTTGAGGCAAGTTGATGATTTTTACACTATATTTTTATACAATCGTAATTTTTAAAAAAAAAACTCTAAAGCATAAATCACGTTACCTTAAAATTAATTTTATATAAAATCAATTCTATAAAATCATATCGATCCCAAAATTAATTTTAGCACCGCAAAACCAAATACACACCGTATTACCTTACCTATATGTCATTTTGAGGGCCCTGCCACCATGTGAAATGATTAACATGATTATTAGTGGATTATTAGTATTATCACTTCAAACCCCAAATACGACATCGTATTGAGCATCATCAATAATCCCAGCCCAAATTTGCTCCAATTTCCTTTTCTCTTCCCTCGTTTTCCTTTCCCTTTTGGTTTCCTTTTCTTCATTATGGAGTCTGGATTCCTCCCTCGATCCTTAACACTGTCGTCTAAACATGGAGCATTTCTTCTAGTATTCCTTTAAACAGCGAGCGTTTGCTTTTGTTTCTCATTTCTGAAGAACAAAACGAAGAAGAAGGATACGCATACAAAGCAATGTCTCGCCAAGCAGCTATTTCCCCTTTCCCCAAATCCAAAACACTCGACAACAAATACGTAAGTCATTTCACTGTTCGCTCTGTTTTTTTAGAATTTATACTTTTTTTCGTTAGTATCTGCTTTAATCTTCATGCTATTATCTGTTCGTTCGTTTTAGAATCGAGAGAAAGCGAAAAGATAATCGGAAATAAGAAAGAAAATTTGAATGTTCAAAGTTGTGCTCTCAATTATCATTTTACAGGAAAACGTTATGATTTGTATGGAAATTACTTTTCAATTTGTTGACGGAAGAAGTTAATTTTGTTTTTTAATTCTTCGAAAATTGGAAGTCAAGTTTCTTCTTCATTTTTGTTACTTGTTTACTGTAATCTTGAAGTTTATATGTTGTGTTCTCCTTTTGAATAGATGCTTGGAGATGAAATTGGGAAAGGTGCATATGGACGTGTTTATAAAGGCTTGGATTTGGAGAATGGGGACTTTGTTGCAATTAAACAAGTTTCTTTGGAGAATATTGGTCAGGAGGACCTCAATATCATAATGGTTTGATTTTATAATTCTTTTATTTCTAAATTTTAACGTGCTTAAATCAATAAATGGTTTCCCTAGTTCACTAGGATTGCCTGCTAGATTGGATTTAGCCATGTTGGTCTGCACTCTGCAGATTAGTAGTTATGTTCATCTAGTTAAACTGAAGTCAGGTTCAGAAACTTTTTACTAAGATTGCCTGCTAGATTGGATTTAGCCATGATGGATGAAAGATTATTTGAATATATATTTTTAGGTTGACCTGGTTCTTAGTTTTTATTATGTTTTCCATTATTTTTATTTGAAAAAAAGAAGCAATCTAACTTTTGTTTGTCATGATAAACTGTAGTATGTTTCCTGGATATGTAAAGCTTGGTTTATTTTGATAAGCCTGTTTTGTATCGAAGCTGCTTATGGCACAACTTTTAAATTTATTTGTCTTGACCACTTTCAAAGACCTGCTTATGTAACATCAGTTGCATCATATTAACAGAAAATCTTAAGTGCAAGCCATTGGGAGTCTGGATTTTAGTATTTGAACATCTTCTCAGTACTTATCAATTGCTTTTAGTGAATATGTAAATGTTTTCTGGGGGTCAATAAAATTGCATTGTTCCTGTGAAATCTGCTGCTTTTTTTTCAGAGGTCATTTATCACTCTAGTCCTTGATTCTGTGTATTTAACTTATATGTCCAGTATTTTTTAAAAGTAAGGTGACATACATGTAAAATTGCAATATTATTTATTTATTTATTCTGCATTCATATTTGGTCCATAGGAATGCTACATTTGAAGCATGCATTTACCATTTATTGTTTCTGTAATGTTAGCAAGGCTGACAAGTTGTTGTTTTTTTTCTTTTGAATGCTCTTGGTCGGTGGAATGGCTTAACATTGCAGCAAGAGATTGATTTATTGAAGGTATTTTTTTTTAAGTATTGGTGCTTTTTGGACTTTTCCCTTGTTGTATTTCTACGTCCAATTGCTCACATGCATACCTGATTGACATCAGTTCTCTGTATGTGCACTAAAGATGTCTTACTGTCTTTTGGCTGTGTTGCAACTGTCTTGCTCCATCCATTATTTGTTGTTGACCGGTCTTCTTCCATTCTCCATAGTAGTTACCTGCCGCTGGCTGGACAATGCTAATTAAAATTTGAAACTCTTTGCAGAATTTGAACCATAAGAACATTGTGAAGTATCTTGGGTCATCAAAGACGAAGACTCACCTGCATATAATTCTTGAGTAAGAAATCTTACATTGTGATTGGAGTGTTCTCTGAGCTGTTAGGAACTTGTAGTTACTACTTTTACATTTCTATAGGTATGTGGAAAATGGTTCACTTGCAAACATTATCAAGCCAAATAAATTTGGGCCTTTTCCAGAATCTTTGGTGGCTGTTTATATTGCTCAGGTTTGTTTGTATTTCTGCAATTTATTGCTTCATTTTGCCATAAAGTATCAATGAATATGCTACTTGTTAAACAGGTTTTGGAAGGCTTGGTTTATCTACATGAACAGGGTGTTATCCATCGGGATATTAAGGGTGCTAATATTCTGACGACTAAAGAGGTATCTTAACAACTATTTCTCCATCCTTAGTGAGTTTATCTTGTAGCATGGTGACAGAGATACCATTTGACCTCCTTAATATTGAGCTATTTGGACAAATTGAATTTGAATTCATACATTTCCTTTTACTTTGTCTACTTATGTGCTGAAAAACATGCTAATATAAATGAAGTTGTAGTGCTTAAATTTCCTTGAGTGAAACACCTGCAG
This sequence comes from Hibiscus tridactylites, assembly GCA_958450335.1. Lineage (NCBI taxonomy): Eukaryota > Viridiplantae > Streptophyta > Magnoliopsida > Malvales > Malvaceae > Hibiscus > Hibiscus tridactylites. The sequence continues at coordinate 100,006,655 of OY288273.1, read as the reverse complement.
GCTGCTGAATTTTGCGACATATTTTATTGCCTCACCTCAGGATCCTCAGTTGTGCAGATTCATTACAGTCACCATGCTGTTACATCTTCACAGTTTCGTGTTCAATTTGGTTTTGACTTTTGATGGTTTGTCATTAGGATGTGTGGACTCTCTTGGTCCCCCCCCCCCCCCCCCCAAAAAAAAAAAAAAATTATCCTCGACTTGATTTCTCTTTTCAGGGTCTAGTAAAACTTGCTGATTTTGGTGTTGCAACGAAACTAACCGAGGCTGATGTTAACACACACTCAGTTGTTGGAACACCATATTGGATGGCCCCAGAGGTACCAATGATTGTATTGTGGCTATTAATTGTCTAGCACTCTAGCTTGTCACTTTTCTCCATGTTTTCATGTTTGTTATTTTAGGTATATATTGGATGCTTTACTTACAGGTTAAGTTATATTTCAGGTGATTGAAATGTCAGGGGTTTGTGCTGCTTCTGACATTTGGAGTGTTGGCTGTACTGTGATTGAACTTCTTACATGTGTGCCTCCATACTATGATCTGCAGCCTATGCCAGCTCTCTTTCGGATTGTGCAGGTTTGTCTATATCTTTGCAGTTTACTTTGGTCAGTATATAAGCATAAGAGTAAATTCTTCCTATCCGAGTTCCTCTGTTTCTTTATATCCTTTATCTACCCTCCCTATTGTTTTACATTCCATATTTGCATATTCTTTTCACTGCTGGAGAATGCTTTAGCAAGTTTATTTTTTGCCTTGTCTTAAATTGTTCTTTTTACATATAAATGTGTGTGTTTTCAATATATGTATCTTCTTCTCAGGATGAGCATCCACCGATACCTGATAGCCTATCTCCAGACATTACTGATTTTCTGCGGCAGTGCTTTAAGAAGGTATGGAAGATAAGTGAAGCTCCAATTTTGTATTTTAATTAGTACTTGATCTTTCTAAAGTGTATCATGCATGAGACATGCTTGGTTTTGCCAGACGGAATACTCTTAGTTATTAGTCAGGAAAGATCTGTTTTGATGGGAATGAGACTTGTTTTGATCTTATAACTTTGGAATCCATGTACACCAAAAGCAATCAGTGACACTCTTGAAGTTATACAATGAGTAGTAAACATTCTTCTAGCCATCAAATATTTAGGTGGAAGCCACCATCAAGATGAAATGAAATTAACAAAATGGAACTAAAGTATTATATCCTGATAAATTTCATAGACTAATTGAAAGTCATGTCGCTAAAAGAATATATGGCCTCCTATCTTGGTCCTTAGTTTATATGATAACTACCGGAGTTCAATGGATGTCAACCAATGCGATGATGGTTGCAGATCAGACCATCACAAATCTTCACTTGACCCCATTAAAGTCTTTGATAATTTGTTAACTTGTTATATGTGGCTTCATTGTTTTTACAGGATGCCAGACAGAGGCCTGATGCAAAAACGCTTCTTTCTCACCCTTGGATACGGAATTGCAGACGTGCTTTGCAGTCTTCTTTGCGTCAAAGTGGAACCATTAGGTATATATGCTACAGTTTGTGTGTGTAATGCGTTTTGGGAGTTGCCTTGGGATTTTGGTCAGCCTTCTCCATCCATTATGTGCCATGTGGTCTCCCTTATCACCTAGATGCCTACAATCAAGGGCGGAGCTAGAAATATATTTAAGGGGTGTCATTTTTTCAACGATATTTAAATAGGATTAATTATTTATAAAGGGGTGTTTTTTTATTTATAAAAGGGGTGTCATTTGTCCATATTTTTAATTTTTTATATACAAATTATAAAAAAAATAGGTTTCCCAAAAATTTTGGGGTGTCATGAGACACCCCAATTCAAAGGGTGGCTCCGCCCTTGCCTACAATCACTGATCTGATTGATTTTAATCAAAATTATTTTTCACATCTATTTGTGTGCTTTGGATTTTTATTTTACAAGATATCTACGGTTTTTCTAATCATGCAAACAATATATTGGTCGATGGATCTAGTATTTATTGTACATATACATAATACACGTGCTTTGTTGTCAGCCTTTCATCTTGTTTTACTCTCATACTCCACTCTGAGATTATTTGTTTATGTTGCCATATTTTGTTCTAAAAGTCAGAATGTAGTTCAATTTTCATACTAAATTATGAGGACATATCTCTGCTTATAAATATTTCTACTATAAACTTGCTGCGCATGCTACAAGTGGCTTTAGCATTATACATCATTCCTATGATACATTCCTTTGTTCTCACATGCCATTAATATTGGTCTTTTTTCCTTCATGTTTTAAGCAGCTCATAAAAGATATCAAAACCTTAGATTTTGCTGCTTTGCAGGGTTGACAACTACATACTTTTTTCATTTTGTGTTCTATTCACTACTATTTTATCTAATGCTGATTTATTCCCTGGTTGTCTGTTCCTTGGCAGAAACGTCGCTGAAGATGTAGAAACCTCTAATGCAGATAATCAGAGTGCTGAAGAGAATCTTCCCGCGGAGAAAGTAGAGGCATCTGAAATGGTGAGAACCTTTTTCAGCCTGTACCTTTTTTTTGGAAGCAAGCCTCGGTTAAAGTTAAAAGCTACAAGAGAAATAACTTATTAACTAAAATTTAAAAATTGATAATAATTTAAATGTTTTGAAGACATGTTTAGTTTTTTCCAATAGACTGATGCAAGAGGATGTTGATTTTCTCACGTTAATGAATTAAATTTTTGATTGTCAGAGTTCTAAGAAAGAAGTATCATCAATGGAGGCCCCTGATCGAAGCAAGTATGATCATGATCATTCTGCAGATAATACCATGGTTGAAGAAAGGATGAATAATTTAGACGATGATCTACAATCAGATCAGGTTCCAACCTTAGCCATTCATGAGAAATCATCATTACAAAGTAGTCCTGGTGAACTATCTGTTAAGAATGTTGTGGCTGCCCTCAGTTCTGGTCAGCATCATGAGATATCCCATCAAGATGAAGCCATGATGAATGGTGATGTTGGCTCACCATCAAGAAGGAAACATACGGAAAAAGGACAGGGAGTTAACGAGGATCAAATTGATAAAGAGAATAAATCATTTGGCTTTGTACCTATAACTCAGAATGCTGGTCTGCAAAAGGTAGTACTTCATGCAGTGATGCTAGTTGCTGAAATAATTAAATTGTTAGATTTATAATATTAATATCGGTTTACCTTTGAAATTTCTGTCATCATTATTCAGACATTTATGCATGTTTTCGTGTGGATTCTAGGTTGCATGCTTGTATACTTCGTACTTGTATTGGTTTAAAGAACTTATCTTGGTTTCTCATCTCTAAGAAGTATCTTCTCAGCTTGTATGGTTTGGTTAAAGGAAAAAAAAACTGTTCTTGACTTTAAAGATGTACAAGGAACTAACCAGCAGATGCATATATTTTTGCATGTTTTCTCGCTCTTAGATCATGTTTATAGTGATGGTTATAATGGTGATTATTCTTTTATGTCCTGGCCCTCTTTTCCCTCTGGAGAATGTTTATTAGTGGTCCTTCAATTTCTGGGTTCTTTGAAATATTATCTATGACTCTCTTTTGTAAATTCTCTATCAATTCTACGCACCACTTGTCACATTTTACCATTCACCTTTGTGACCTTTTTTGGTTTCCATACACATGCAAAAGTGGAATCTTACAATTTGACTCCAACTTTTTAAGGTTGTAAAAGCTTCGGTGACCTCAACTGGGAATGAGCTAATTAGATTTAGTGATCCTCCTGGAGATGCTTCCTTGGATGACTTATTTCATCCATTGGATAAAAACGTCGAGAGAAGATCAACTGAAGCTTCAACGTCTGCATCTGTGTCAAATGTGAACCAAGGTATTGTGCCTGATACTGGAAAAAATGACCTGGCTAAGAAGTTAAGAGATACAATTGCTAAGAAACAAATGGAAGAGGAAATGGGTCAGTCAAATGGTGGTGGTAACCTGCTTCGCTTAATGATGGGTGTTTTGAAGGATGATGTAATTGACATTGATGGTTTGGTATGTTAAAAATAATATTTGGTATGATATGTTTTGAGTGCCATGTTCATGCGATGCCGTCAGACATGAACCTAATGATGTTTTCCATTGTTTATTCTGTTCATGTGGCCAGGATTTTGATGAAAAATTACCCGCTGAGAACCTATTTCCCTTACAGGTACCTATCATTAATATCAAATAGTGGACTTAAATTCTTTTATCTGTAATGGAATCCTCTTATATAACCTTTTTCTTCTTCCAGTTGTGCAATACACCCTTCCTTTGAAGTATATTGAGGATTTCTAATCTATTATTGTTACGATGTTGACTTGTAGTTTGACAGCCCGATTCTAATATGTTTTATAACTTCTATACTGCTCAGCACATGCAGCTTATTGTTAGAGTTTTACCATTATACCTGTATTGATAGTTGAATTTTCAAAACTTCCGACTACAACAGGATTTCAGTTCAACCTTGTAGGTTGCTATTGTGACTTTTAATGTATGGATGTGTCAAATTTATGTATCTGAAAGAGATCCACTAATTGGCTGAGTGGCCGAGGATGCTCATGTTGCCCCGTCTTGTATGGGTTTGAATCTCGGTATTTATCGAAAAGAAAAATTATGTATCTGAATCTATCTTCATACTACATCTCCAAAGTTTACTCTATTCTTAAGTGATGGTTTAGTTGTTCGAGTTTTAAGTTTCTTTTTACTTGATTTTGTGTCTTGCTGTTAAGTTCAATCTCGTAAATTCAAATTTTAAGATCTTTGTATTGAAAATTATAATATACTTCCACCTTTTGCAATGGGTGCTGCATTCTTTTCTTTGTTTTCTTTGCTATTCAATTTAGTTTAATTGCCTGTCTCATGGCAAGTAGGCATCTCAAGTAACTGGAATCTTCGTCAGGTTGCTTATGCATCTAATCAATCTTATTATAATTTTTCCATTGCTGGTACTCCTAGGCTGTGTGAATGCTAAGGAGGTTATTTTAGGAGTTTTTTCCCCTTAAGACTTATGACTGAAGTTAAATTTCTGATATCACAAGGACACGATATGATTTTGTAACTAAAATAATGAATTTTTATTTATTCCCAGTACTTATCTGATTCTTGCCGTCCTCTCCGTCTGTATGTTTTGAATTTCTTTCTGTTGAATTGTTTATTTGGAAAATTTCTTTAGTTATTGTTTTTTTTTTCTGGGGGAGAAGAGATTTAAAAGCTTATTTCTTTTTGCGCTATAGGCAGTTGAGTTCAGCAGATTAGTTGGCTCACTAAGACCGGAAGAATCAGAGGATGCAATTGTTACTGCATGTCAGAAGCTCACAGCGATCTTCCGCCAGCGCCCTGAACAAAAAATTGTTTTTGTCGGCCAGCGTGGTTTACTGCCTGTAATGGAATTGCTTGATCTCCCAAAAACTCGTGTATGTCAATAATGAGGCTCTCTTCCTCTCTCCATCCATATAAAAAAAAAAGAAAAGAAAAAGAAAACCTCCCTCTTTCAGTCTTCCTAGCTCGAAATGGGGTTAAAGAGAAAGTTCTTAGATTGGTACAATGCTTATTGGCTTGCTGAGGACCAACTGACAATGTTAATATTTATTGCAATTGCAGGTTACATGTTCTGTGCTTCAACTTATTAACCATATTGTGAAAGAAAACACTGATTTCCAGGAGAATGCTTGTCTTGTTGGCTTTGTAAGTTCTACAACCATTTAACTTTATTTATTCACATATCTCTTGTTGGCTTTGTAAGTTTTACGACCTTTTAGCTTTATTTATTCGCATATAGAAGAGTGGGCAAGGTGTGCATTTGCTACACATTTACGCAATAGGCCGGGACCTAAAAAAGAGTTAAATTTCATTCCCCCCCCCCCCCCCCCCCCCCCCCCTACGGGTAACAGTATCATGGCACTTTCAAAACATGTGCAGTCTTCTTGTTCCACACTAATGCCTATTAAAATTAGAACTCCTTAGGAGTTGGTGGAGAGAGTCAACTGTTAATGAGGCATCTCCAGAGTTTTTAGATTCTTTGGTTTTTGTAATTCGCGTGAATAAAGGTTTTTGTTTGTATATATGCTTCGGTTATGTGTTTTTGTCACTTTTTGGATTGATCTTTTGAACTGAAATGAGATAAGGGAGGGAGAGACTGATTATATTGTAGTATTTATACCATTTTATTCACTTTCAAGTTGCATTATAGATCCCTTTGGTTATGAGTTTTGCGGGGCCTGATCGTCCTCGGGAAATTAGGATGGAAGCAGCTTATTTCTTGCAGCAGCTTTGTCATTCAAGGTGTTGAGTTGTCTCCCGTATTTATTTCTGTTGCTTAATATCGCTTTTAATTGACAGAAATGAATTATACTGACCATATTGGTTCCTTCTCTATAGCTCATTGACTTTGCAGATGTTCATAGCTTGCCGTGGAATCCCGGTTTTGGTTGGCTTTTTAGAGGCTGATTATGCAAAGTACAGGTTTGTGTGCATGTCTGTGCAAGTTTGTTGATGCAATCATAGATGATATGCATTGTAATGTAAGACACATGATGACTGTCTACTATTTTGGTAGCTCTAAAACCAATTGCTGAAAATTATTATTCTCAACTTTATGATGCACTCTATCTCATTTTTTTGTTCTTCTACTCTTTCTCCTTTTTAAAAATTTATGTTTTTAAATGCTCTAGTGTGTTTGCTTTCTATACTTGAAAAAAATGCTCATTATCCGCTCCTTGAACAGGGAAATGGTTCACCTAGCAATTGATGGCATGTGGCAGGTCTTCAAGCTTCAGCGATCAACCCCGAGGAATGATTTCTGTCGGATAGCTGCTAAGAATGGGATATTACTGAGGCTTATTAATACTCTTTACAGTTTAAATGAGGCAACTCGACTTGTAGATGGTTCAGTTCAACGACAACATTCTGGTCGGTTAGATCCCAGTTATCCTCTGTTGGCTCAGAATGAGACTCCAGTCTCGGTAACTGATCAATCTGATATCCTTAAAGTTAGGCATGGAATGTCTGAGCATTCCTTTCCGGCTGGAGCACAAGAATCTTCACGGGCTTCAACTTCCAATTCTCAGAGGTCAGATTCTAATCTGCCAGATTCACGTTATCTTGCCATTGATGGCGACAGGCCTCGATCCAGCAATGGGACAGTAGATGTTTCAGTTTCCAGAGAATCTTCAGCTTCCAAAGAGCAAGATAATTTGGATCGATGGAAACTTGATCCTGATAGAGCAGAGGACCTCAGACGACAGAAGGTAAGTAACTCTGTGAACAGGACATCTTTGGACAGATCTCCAAAATCGATAGAAGGCGTATCAAATGGTTTTCCGACTTCAGTAACTACCCAGGGGGAGCAAGTTCGACCTCTGCTTAGCTTATTAGAGAAGGAACCTCCTAGACAGCAATTGGAGTATGTGCGCCACCTGCCCGGTTTGGAGAGACATGAAAGCATACTTCCTCTGCTACATGCTAATGATAGAAAAACCAATGGTGAACTGGATTTCTTGATGGCTGAATTTGCAGGTACCCATTCATGATTGATTTATCTGCTGCTCAACACTTTACCTAGATGTTAAAAATATGTAAATGGGTGACCTTTCCATAATCACATTATCATTGGCAATTAGTGAAATTCTGGAAATATTATACCAGAAATCCTAGCTTAACATGAGACAATTTTTTTCATGCTACCTTTAAACAAGAGTTATGCATTTCCACTGAGCTTTTTATCTGTTAAGACAATTATTTTACTTATTGAAGGCTGAGAGTTTCTTTATGGTTTCAGAGGTCTCTGGCCGTGGAAGAGAGACTGGAATTGTTGATTCTGCACCTAGAATTTCACATAAAACATCGAGTAAGAAAGTTGGGCAAGTGGCTGTCAGTGAAGGAACGGCATCGACATCTGATATAACTTCTCAGACTGCATCGGGTGTATTATCTGGCTCAGGTGTTTTAAGTGCTAGACCTGGAAGTGCAACATCATCAGGGTTACTCTCCAACATGGTATCAACAATGAATGCAGATGTTGCCAAGGAGTACCTTGAAAAGGTGGCAGACCTACTTCTTGAGTTTGCTCAAGCTGATACAACCGTTAAATCCTACATGTGTATCCAAAGCTTGCTTAGCCGTCTTTTCCAGATGTTCAATCGCATAGAGCCACCTATTCTTTTAAAGGTACCTAAATTATTTTGGCTTCCCATGTCATGTTTTAGAGTGTTTAATCTTCATGTAGCTTTGTACTCACTGCTAGTTATTATTTTTCTTAGATGCTGAAGTGTATTAATCATTTGTCCACCGATCCAAACTGCTTGGAGAATCTTCAGCGAGCAGATGCGATTAAGTATTTGATCCCAAATCTAGAACTCGAATGTGGACCTCTTGTATCACAAATTCATCATGAGGTTTGCCTTATTTACTTGATCATTATGTCTAATGATGTATTTGCTAGCAAATTTGGTATATGCTTGGTTAGCAAGAGTTTTAAAACATGGTATGTAACCTCTATTTAAAGTGATGGTTTGCATCAATAAAATACAAGTCGGAATTAAAAAAAAAACCCTAAAAAGGATCTTGGTCTCTCTTTTAACGAGTCCTGAGGTTTCAGCCTCCCTTTGTCCAGCTGAACTATCGAAATTAGCTTTGCTGAAGAAGGAAGCAATCCAGAAATTGGTAATTGGGGTAAAATACTATAAATTAGTTTTTGTGCTATTAATCCTATTAATTACTATGTTATTTATTCTCCTTTTTGTACTCTTTTGCTTGGTGATTGGTATCTGAACGTGTCTACTGCAGCTTTAAATCACAATACATTTTTCTGTCTAAAGTTCTGTTATCCTATTATTATTATATTAGATTTTGTTTAAACTTCGGTCTTTGTGCCGGTGCAAGTGGGCAGTGAAATTATAATGATATGTTTCTCTTCTGAAGGTCCTCAATGCACTGTTCAACTTGTGCAAGATAAATAAGAGGAGACAGGAACAAGCAGCAGAAAACGGAATCATTCCGCATTTGATGAAATTTATCATGTCAGATTCTCCCTTAAAACAACACGCACTGCCGCTACTGTGTGACATGGCTCATGCATCACGTAATTCAAGGGAACAGTTGAGGGCCCATGGTGGATTGGATGTGTACTTGAGCTTGCTTGATGACGAGCTTTGGTCTGTGACGGCGCTAGACTCGCTTGCCGTTTGCTTGGCTCATGACAATGACAACCGCAAGGTGGAACAAGCTTTGCTGAAGAAGGAAGCGATCCATAAATTGGTGAAGTTTTTCCAGTGTTGTCCGGAGCGACACTTTGTCCACATATTGGAGCCATTCTTGAAAATTATCACGTACGAGATGCTACACCCTTCCTTGGTTATTTCCTAGTTCTTTTGAGAGTATACAGTATATTTATTGATTAGATTATTGATGGTTAAGGATCAATAGAGAACATCCTCGGCCATTTCACTGGTATATACGGAAAATTTGACCCTACTCATTTCTGGGAATGCAGGAAATCATCCCGTATAAACACAACATTAGCTGTTAATGGTTTGACGCCTCTTCTCGTCTCAAGGTTGCATCACCAGGACGCAATTGCTCGCCTTAATTTACTGAAACTAATTAAGGTCAGTACAATCCCGTCCCTTTTCAGAATCCGTGTGCTATCTATTTTGTTTACAAATCATCGACTCTATTCCAGATCCATTTAGGTGGTTCATTTTCTTGTCACCTACCATTAGGAAGCTCCTTGAAGCGAGCTAAACAAACAAACATGTTCCCCTAGAAAATTTACTCTTATAAAAGGGTGGACTTCCCTGGACCTCCGACCTCGTCGCTTTGGGCATATCTACAACTTGAGCTCGACTCGGAAAAAATATATTTAGAAAATAAAATAGAAGAAATAGGGGTAGTTACGAGTAGAGAATGTGGTTATAAGGACCTTAGTTTCATGCTTTGTAGAAACTAGGATATATGTCGTTAACTCTAGCACTTGAAAAGAGACTAGCATTATTAGTGATGCATTAAGGGGAAGTTTATTTTTGAATGGTTTCGATCTTAATTTCTTTCGGTGTTGGCAGTCTGTTTACGAGCACCACCCACGACCAAAACAATTAATCGTTGAGAACGATTTACCACAGAAGTTACAGAATCTAATCGAGGAACGGAGAGACGGGCAGAGCTCCGGAGGCCAAGTGCTGGTGAAACAAATGGCGACTTCATTGCTCAAAGCCCTTCATATAAACACCGTATTGTAGAAAAACGTTATATAGAAAACTTAACTGATTCCTCCCTCTCATGTATATGCTTAGGAAGGCAGTGGTTTGGTTTACCCTTTTCTTTTGTCCCTTTTTTTTTTAATTTTAAATTTTAAATTTTAGCCAATTGTTTGGATACGTTTAGTTTGTCAGCAAGGTTTAGGAAATGCTTTTAAAATTTTAAAATGACCCTTTTTTCCTGCTGTTTAGTTTTAGATTTATTTTTGTTTTACTTAATGATTTATGTTTGTATAAAAATATGGTAATTATTTGATACACAGGCGGTGGAAATTAAAAGTTTTCACAAGCGCTTTAGTTTTAGAGTTTAGAGACTTAGTTTAGGGTGTATTGTTTAGGGGTTTAGGTGTATGGGTTTTGAATTTAAGGATAGTAGTTGAAATTTATAGTTTATAATTATAATTTAGGGTTTATAGATTAAAATCTAAATCCTTATCATATTACCTTAAAAATTAAACCTTAACCTCTAAACCTTAAATTTTAATTAGTATCCTTTAATTTTAAATCCTTACATCTAAACATTTAAATCTTACACTCTAAAATAAGCCTTTAAACCTTAAAATTTAGACGATTGTAGAAATTTTTAATTTTCACGGTTAGTGTATAGAATAATAATTTTAAAAATATATATAAAAAACAAAACATTAATTCAGTGTCTATGTGGAAATTATTCAATATGCATGCCGTTTTATTTTAGGGGTTGAGGTTAGTTTAAGGATCATGTTATACAAAATGCGATTTTTTTTTACAATTCTTCCTATTTAAATTATAAAATTAAAATTTTTGCTTTGAACCTTAACATTAAATTCCAACTTTGGCAAACCGTGTATTAAAGATTTAAGGTTTAATTTTCAAAGAGTAATTAGGAAGGCTTATGTAATTTTTATACAGTGTCAAATCTCTTCCATAAATCACAAAATAAAGTCCAAAACAGAAATAATATAAAAAAATTGTAAAGCAAATCAAATCGAACTAAATTAGCAAAAAATTAAAAAAGTTTGACGGTTGAGTTCGAGATGAGACAGACTGGTGTTTCTTTCAGATTATGAGCAATACAACTACCCACAAAAGAACTTGGAAAACAAAGATAAAAGCAGTAAGTTAATCATAAATGTTTTTATGATGGTTAACAATGAGGCTGGTGTTTCTTCTTTGTCGCCAAAGACTACCCACGCCCACCACCTGACCTCCAACGTAGTGTACACAAACTGTATGAATCATGCTCTCCACGATAACGTATCATTCCATCCGGTCCATGCACTCGGAGAATTGCCGTTTTCTTTATATCAGATCCGCAACATTCATTGGCATTTCGTCGATCTGGGTACTGTAATACTGCTCTATATCTCTAAGAATCTTGATGTCGTCACTTTTCACAAAGTTGATGGCAACACCCTGCGTCCACAACAGCATTATCGGAAACGATTATTCTCGTATGCCCAGGATGTGCCGATTACACATAAAAGAACCCGGCAATGATTAATCAAGAGTATGCTATATAGTTTCTTGTCAACATGAAAGTTAAATCTTTATTCAACATACATGGAAGGAAAACACAGTTAAAAATAGGTTTCATCACAAAACCAAATCAACTAGTAAAAGAAATACCTTCCGTCCAAAACGACCTGATCGACCAATCCTATGGATGTACAGCTCTCGATTGTTTGGTAGGTCATAATTGATCACCAAGGACACCTGAAGCAACAAAGTGAAGTTAGAAATAGGCTTAAACGTGCGGGAATTAATACTTTTCTTTCTCCCGGTTTTCCCCCTTCGAAGAAAGCAAAGCATACCAAAATGAAATCATACAACCATAATATGCATTCAGTTCTAACATAATTTGTGTACATGCAACACAGAGAGTCGACCCATGCCTTCTGGTTCCACTACCACTACGATACACACGTGGTCTCTGAGACGATAATATGTTATGAAAAACATCTAGACTAGGAGAGAAAAAAGACCATAAAGGGCGAAACCAATTGCCCCGCAAAGACTTGCCTGTTGAACATCAATCCCCCTGGCCCAAACATCTGTTGTGATAAGAACACGGGTTGCCCCATCCCGAAACTCAGCCATAATTGCATCTCTTTCCTTCTGAGGCATATCTCCATGCATTGACGATACCGTAAAGTTATTGCTGCGCATCTTCTCAGTTAGCCAATCAACCTATTTCAAAAGCAGAAATCACAGTGATAAGCCGCAAGATCACACCAGGGAGTCCAAAAGCTTGTATCAAAGAATTCTGGCACATGGTTAAAGAGGTTTCTGTTCCTACTTCGAAAAGCGTATGCATGCGTATGAGACTCAAGAAGATACCTTTCGTTTTGTATTGCAGAAAATAACAGCTTGGGTGATTGTCAATGTGTCATAAAGATCACAAAGTGTATCAAACTTCCACTCCTCTCTTTCAACTGCTACAAAAAACTGCTTAATTCCCTGTAATCATGAAAACAACAGAACAAGAGTTTGCATCAAATGCCAAATTAGAAATTGTGGACATCTCAATAGCATAACTGCATTTACTTACCTCCAGTGTCAACTCATCACGCTTCACGAGGATCCTTATAGGATCAGTCATAAATTTGCTTGTCATTTCCAAAATTTCATGAGGAAGGGTAGCAGATATCAAACAAACCTACAAAAATTGATTGATTTCAATTCAATTTCAACATAAACAGACTCGGATTCAAATAACAGCAGTAGGTCAGAACAATAACATCATAACTCAAATTCAATTCATGAACTTTAAAACCAAGTAAGAAAACAGTAAGCAACACAAACTTGCAGTGCCTAAGAACTTTACTTACATCTGTTATCGGGGCAAATTTGGGGAAATAGGGTAATTTAGATTTTTATTTAAGGGATAGGGGTTGCTTGGGGGAAATTTTGGAATCTAAGCAGGGTTTCAAATAGCGGAGCGCAACCGCGATAGCGGCCGCGAAATTGCGGTCGCGCCGCCGTCCGAAACCGCAATCGGAAGAAATCACGGTGAGAAACGGAATCACGACGATAGCGGGCTGTAGCGGACGCGAAATAACGCGATAGCGGCTGTCGCGACGATAGCGGGACGCTATCCCCGTTTTCAGGTCAATCGCGGATGGTGGCTGAGGAGGAGGAAAAAATTGCAGAGAAAAAAAAAGAATCGGGGTTGAAGACGATGATATGACATTAAAAGGGTAAATGCGGGAAGAAGGGTTCTAATTTTAATGTATTTTTGGAGAGGCTTAAACGTTTTAGTTCTCTTATAATTTAGTCCTTTAAGGCAGATTTTTAGTTTAATTAGGATGTTTTATTTTATTCCATTTCAATTAAGTCATCAAATCCATAACAAAACTTCCAATTGAGCTTCTAAGTCTTATTTTCTTTCAATTAAATCCATTTATAAGTGTTGGAATTTTTTTATAATTATAATTTAAATTTCCCATTTTTGATATTTACCTTGATATTTTTTTAATTAGGTATTTACCTAGAACATATATATATATTATTTTTGAGTTTGCTAATGGAAAAAATCTTTAATAAAATCGTAAGAAATTTAATCTCCTATATCACAATTATAATTTATAATAAATATTTTTTAATCCATTTTACTTTATATTTATTTTTGCTTAGAAAATACGTAAATATCATTAAAAATGACTTTTCATAGTTATAATTATAATTATTATATTTTACACTAAGTTGTGCAAATTTAAAAAAAATTCACGACCGCGACACCCGCAATGACCGCAATAGCCTCCGTTATGTCCGCAACCGCGATAACCGCGACGCGACCGAAAACGCGACCGCTATTTAAATCCCTGAATCTAAGCCAAAATCTACAGTATTTGGGGACCTCGCCTCGCCATGTGGAGGTGGCGAGGTCCTGTGTATTGCACGCCTGCCAACTTTGCAAAAGCTGAGTTTTTTTTAATTTTACCGGCACCTCGTCACCTGCACACGGCGTGGTACCGTAGAAACTGGCATATTCTCCAAAATTTCCCCGAACAACCCCTAACTCTTAAATAAAAATTCAAACTACCCTCTTTCCCCAATTTTGCTTGTTATGGGACTTGCAATGTTTTGGGGGGTTCTTATAAGAAAAAATAGGAAAGAAAGTGAGGAAGGTACCTGAAGCTCTGGTGGAAGATGTCTGTAAACATCATAAATTTGATCTTTGAACCCTCTGCTCAACATCTCATCAGATTCATCGAGAATCAATAGCTTAATAGCCCTCGTACGTAAGGTTCTCCTCTTGATCATATCACAGACTCTACCTGGAGTTCCGGACACTACCTGAACTCCGCTTTCTAGCTTTCTTATATCTTCACCCACACTTTTGCCTCCAATACACGCGTGTGCTTGTATATTCATGTAATCGCCAATTGTCCGAATCACTTTCTCCGTTTGAGATGCCAGTTCTCTCGTAGGTGACAATATCAATGCTTGGACCCTGAAATAACACTACTTAGCATAAACAATTCACGCTTCAAATTAGATGAAACAAGTTCTTGATTAACCCTAAACAAAATTCACAGTATCCGCCACGAGATTCGAATCCTCAATTATCCACCCTAATTTACTAATTCACGAGATGCAATTGACATCATCGTACATTCAAATCTGTAAAAAAACAACTCATTTTAAATTTTTAATATATTTCGAAGAATTAGAATAAAAACATACTCTCTGCTAGCAGTGTCGACCACTTGGCAAACGGTGAGGGCAATCATGGAAGTTTTACCAGTACCAGACTGGGCTTGAGCAATTACATCGCGACCATTGATTATCGGCATGACGGCTCTCTGCTGTATGGCCGACGGCTTTTCGAAGCCGTAATTGTAGATTCCACGGAGGAGACCGTCGTTTAGCCCCATCTGATCGAAACTCAATATCGGCTCGACTCCTTCCGTCGTCTCGAACACTAGCTTCTCATCCTCGGCTCCCATCCGCCGAGCTGCTCTGCTCGTCGACGCCGCCATCCCTCGTTCTTCAGGCTAAGCTAAGATGTGGTTGTCTCGCAGGGAAGATGAACTAAAAGGGTTTTTTAATTAGAAAGCGAGGGAAGACAGGCGCGATTGCTAGGGTTTTATTTATATACGTTTACTACACACAAAAACGATACGAGGTTAATTATTTATTGTACAAGTTTTGTATTTGAGTTTGATTTGAATTATTATATATATTTAATAATAAAAATATTTTACTTTTATTTAAATTTGATTAGTATTGTATGGAATAAAAATATTTTAGTTTTTTAATAGTTTTAAGTTGATTATAAAATAATATTCATTTATATATCTTTTAACTTTTTAATAATACACATACAACTTACAGACAAAGCGATTTAAACCTTGATCTCTTATTTTTAAAAAAAAAAGATTAAAGATTTTTTTTTGAAATACTGAATTATATTTAACGTGAAAATATTACAAAAAAATCACACCTCAAAACATTGAAAAATTAATGCGAAAAATAAAACAATAAAATTTTAAGAGGTGTAAAACACATTAAAATATAAAATCTATCACGTTCAGAAGAACGTGTCTAATCTTCTAAAGTGAACAAACTACTTTAACCAAAAGTGTTCTATGAAGAAAGCAAATTCTTGCACTACTTCTTCTTGTCATTACAGTACAACCACAAAAAGAGATCTTAATCATATACATACCGACCTCCTTCACTGAC
Organism: Hibiscus tridactylites; assembly: GCA_958450335.1. Classification (NCBI taxonomy): domain Eukaryota; kingdom Viridiplantae; phylum Streptophyta; class Magnoliopsida; order Malvales; family Malvaceae; genus Hibiscus; species Hibiscus tridactylites. The sequence goes on along the minus strand of OY288273.1, from coordinate 99,990,730 downwards.
AAACATTCATTAATACTAATCATTCGAACGTAAAATTATCAAAAGATAAATAACTGTTATAAAGACAAACTATAACTACTATAAAGTAGACGAAAAAACTATCATAAAAACAGGTAAAAGAACTAAAAAAACAAATGAGACATGAATCTGACAAAGCAAAAAAAAAAAAATTTTAAAAATAAAACATTCATTAACCGAAGATAAATTTTATTTATTTACAAAATTAACAAAACGGCCAAAGGCTGCTAGTAAAAAAGAAAACCAACGAAAAAGGAATTTTTTTCCCAAACCATATGAATTACATAAATATTTCATTATAAATAAAATAAATTGGATTAAAAGACCCATAATAAACTTTTACGATGGTTATAAAAAATATAATAATAAATTTGAATATTTAATTTACTTGATTCAATTATTTGGACCCTGTATAGGATATTTATCCACATATTACACACAACAATCAAGAATGGTAAGAAGAAAAAATAAGATAGAATCTAGTCTTCATGTTAAATTAAAAGAAAAAGGTGGGAAACTGATCTCAAAACACAGCTCTATTCGTCCATCTCTAAGAAGGCAATCTGCAATCTGGTGACATACGTTTCTCAAGGAACCAGCTCCTTCATCGGTGCCGATTTTGGTAACATGTCGATTAGGGTCTAGGGTTCTTCATCCAAACACCTGGGGCACCTGCATCTAAAACCGTAATCCGCAAGCAATGCTTGCCTCTCTTCGTATGAAAGGTCCTCGTCTATGTATGAGATCGTCACCTGAAAGTTCCGTTCATGTCGTTTTGGTTTTCATTTAGATTTGACGGTTTACTCTTAATAAACAAGACGTGAAAGGAATATTTACCTCCTCCCCCTTGCAAATAGGCCGGAGGGTGATAATTATCGCTTGGCCGTCTCTATCCTGGAATTCGAATTATAAACAGGGATAAAGGGACCGGTGAATGAAGCTATTCCGTACAAAAAAGGAAAAAAATGTTGAATGTTGAACGTGTTTGCTAAAAAATGATAAACTAATCTATATGCAAGCAAGAACCAGAACAAGCAATCTACTTGTCGATTACGTTATTATAGCACGAACGTACCTCTTCTCTTTTGAATGCTTTGGCATTAGGACAGCAAGAATGGTTCATGCAGCTTTGCAAAGGAAAGAATGCGGTTCCTAAAGAAAATTTTGAAAGAGAATAATTAGTCGCTGCACGACTATAAATGGATGGCTGGAATTAATAATAAGTAATCCATCAATTTCAACAAGTAGGCAGGGATAAGCATAAGCATACGAAGGAATTATTTCCATGCTATGGTATATGGACTTCGGTGTTAGCTTACCTGACACGGGTCTAAGTTTTATATGGGGATCCTTGGAGAGTCATATCCCCATACCCTTATTATAGAATATGTCGCTAGACACGGATGTCATACACGGACACTCCAAGAAAAATGAAGAGTCAAAGCAACATAGCTTGTGTGCATCAAGGAAGAAAAGAATTCAACTAAATATGAACACAATCCAAATAAAAGGAAGCAAAGAAGCCAAAAGTCATCATTTAGTATCTTAAAGAGGGTTCTACCTTGGCAACAAATGGAATAATCTTCACCAAGAGCATCTAGATATGGTTGTGTAGATTTCTCAGCTTCTTTCTGCCACGAATGAGATACGATATGACATCAGATATTCATAATCCAAAGAAAATTATTAGGCAATCAAAAGTGAATGCCTCCTAACCTTTTCATGATATGGAAGATCATCAATGTACAAAAAGTAATCTTCCACTGGAGATGCTACAACCAGATCACTGTTACAGATGAAACTCCAAATCACAACTTGAAAGCCTCAAGCAAATTAGAAATATGATCAACATGCCACATAATCCATGTTACGAGAAAGCATAAATGCAAATTTAATTCAAGGCAAAATCATGCTAATGCTACTATGATTCTTACTATGTACAAAATCCGTGCAATTCAAAAAGTAAAAAAGTTGTAATGGACCTTACAGATTATTGAGCTCGAACATGCCGATAATATGCCCATAGATTTCAAGGGAGAATACTTGATAAGGTTAAGGACTTAATTTTATAAACTTTCATTAATTACAAGCAACATTGTTTAGAAAATAACTACATTAATTGCATTGATGCTCAGAGACAGGATACATGGCTCACAATCCTTGTCGAAAATGGCTTCCCTGAGGAGCTGAAGTGACTGAAAACGTTCAAAACAACCAGTCAAGATATGACTTTAAGGAGAAGAAATAATTAAAAGGATTACTAACTCTGCCTAGTATTTGCATGCTACATGAACACCAATACAAGGAAATCTTACTGTAAATGCAAGCTCTAGTATTTCCCTCCTAAATGTCACTTCATCAGACGCATCAATGTCATCTGGCAAGGAAACACAGTCCCACCACCTACGGAAGAAAGGTCAGTGTCCTTTTTAAGTACAAAGTATTAAAAATAAAAATATCTTCCAATCCAACACTAAGCTTTTACTTCCATACAGAATAAATAAAGTATTCACTGGAGAGTTCAATTCTCAAATTTCAGAAACCTGGTTGTTGAGAGGCTTATTCCTGATATTATAGATCCAAGGTATCAAATTCGACCAAAATCTATTCCTAGGCATTATATAGGAAACAATGTCAATGACAGTTACCTTCTCTTATGTCCGATTGATATTGGCTTCCAAGCCTCCAAAAGTACGGATAGATCGGTTCCTAAGATACTAGATGCAGTCTTCTCCTGTTCACTCGGATGAGATGCTTTCAACTTCCGATGCCTCAATATGGTGAAAGAAATTGCCTGAAAAATGGAAATCAAGGAAATATTTCCAAAGAATAAAGTGAACATATAAAGCACCCTACTTTGTACTACAAAGTCCAATGAAAAATTAATGCCATACCAAAAACTAAAGCTAAAATGGAGAATTTAAACAGCTTTAGTACCTTGGCAGCAAGGAGGAAAATGTCATTTGTTTCTGAGAAGGTTAAGAAACAAGTTAAAATAAGCAAAATATAGAACTACGTTCAAAAAATTACACACATAAATGGGAAGTTCATTAACATTAATATTTACCATTGGCATGTTGTATGAATTTTAGTAGTGCCTTTCTAGAACAACACTCTGATTTCTCCCCAGTACAAAGTAAGCAATGAAATGATTCCCAATCAGCCTCCGCGCATGATTTGCTACACCATCCAAATAAGGAAAACTAATGTTAGCCTAAAAAGTAAAAACCTTAAAAAATTATTGACATAAAAATGACAACTTTAACTAACCTACAATAGAAAGCTTCTTCACATCCGCCAGGGCATGAAACGATAGAAGGCAAGGGAAACTTGTTGGAATAAGGCAATGCAAATTCACCATTCATTAACGACTGGACAGTTGTCGTAGGCAACGGAATAGTACTACTGGAACTGCTAGAAGCCCCATTTTCCAAAATATGGTTATTTTGAACAAAATGATTGTCTTCGTCTTCATCAGATGAATTGCTTTCACATCCATTATGTGATGAAATTCCTATTCCTAGTGTTTTCAGATACAGTCTTCGTCCTATTTGTTGCTCTATTGAACCAATAAATTTGAAACAGTAACTACAAACTAAACAATCAATCTGAAAATTTGAAGAAAAAAGAGAGAAAAAGATAAGCATAAGCCATTAAACATGAATTAAAGGAAAAAAAACATAACGAAGATATCAAAATGACCTTGTTCGAAGGATGCTGAGCTCCAACAAGCATTTGATCCTTGAAAATTAGTTCTTCTTCTCCAAAGTCCGTTTCGGCAAACACACCTTTTGAGCAAATTACTCAATTATAACTTCGAATAAATGTAATTAATTGAAAATAAAACATAACAAAAAAGTATGAAAATTGTACCTTTTCCGAATTCGCCGTTTTGTTTCACTTTGATGCCTTGGCATCGGCGTTTCGAAATAAGCTGCTCAAAATACTCCTGCGTTTGATAAAAGTACAGAAACTGACTGAGCTGGATAAGCTAGAAAATAAGAAGAAAAAAAAAGAGAAAAGGAAGAGAAGGCGGAGTGCCTACCTGGACTAAGGGAGGAGACGGCGGCCGGAGAAGGGCGGCGATTTGATTAGAGCAGCGTTGATCGATAGGGCAAATTAATTCCATTCCTTTGCTTTTCCTGTGCTGCCGCTACTAGCTAGTGGCTACTGCCTCCACTCGAAATACAAACTCGACGCGGTGATTTATATATGACGGCGCCAGAAAATTCAGGTGCGGGGATGACCTCTGTATTATGGTCTGTGCTCTTATTTCCTTAACATAAACTGGATTTTATGACTATCTATTCACTGGCGCCTTAGAATGAGTCGCAATTGAAATTGTAAGAATTTTGATATTAATTTTTTAGTATGTACGAAGTTTTTTAAAAAAGTAGTATAAAATTTTTAATATATATTAAATTTTTTAAATAATTTTAAAATTTTAAAATGGTAAGAATTTTGGTATATTTTTTATAAAAAATTTTGTATATACCGAAAAGTCGATACCAAAATTTTTATAATTTTTGTAAGAAATCAATTACGTCTCTTTTTGGCATCATTTTAAGGCGCTTCACGTTAGAAAAACTCATTGAATAGGCAAATTTAATTTAAAGCTAAAAAATAAGTTTGAAAACTTATTGAAATTTGGGGGTTATAAGGCTTAAAATTTGAAAGAGAAAAATACGGAAAATTTTAATTAAAATGTTTTTAAAAAATATAACACTTTAAGTTGTTTGAACAAATTTTAAATTATATCTTTTTTAACTTTAAATTAGGATTTTGTACTACAAAACTACTAGTACTGAACAACTTTCTTACTCTTTTATAAGAAGGCACACACAACATAGACACACATATTTATACTTGTATTTAAATTTATTAATCAACTAAATTATATTAAAATAATTATATAAATAATAAATTAATATATAAATCATTCGAATATGTTTAAAAAATTATATTAAAAATAATTTTATAGATCTAATTAATATTAATTAAATACAAAATATTGATAACTAATAAACTATTCAAACAAGTATTGAATATAATCATGTCTTTATATGTCATTTTGTTTGTTTAAATAATCTAACAACTATCTGCTATCAGTTAATTTTACCAAACACTTTTATACAATCAGCTAATACAATCAACTATCAGCTATCAGTTAATGTAATCCGCTATTCACTATCAGCTATCCGCTAATTGTCAAACATGGCCATAATTTCTCAATTGATAAAACTTAAAAAGTATATACTTGGCACGGCGCAGCTGAATCCAACTTACAAGGCAAGAAATACTGACAACTTGGATTGACATATGAAACTGTAACTCATGGCAAGACAATGTATAAACCACTGTTACAGATTCATTTGACTGCTTAAGATTCATATATTTTATTGTATTTTACATTTTGAGTTGGGGAAACCCAATCAACAAGCTCACTTTCACACAACATTATAATAACAGTAGACCAGAAACAATGACAGTAATAAGTAAACAAGCAATCATAGAGAGACTGGCAGTAAAAACTAAGAACCAAACCATCAACATCCTTCGAATCATGCAACCGGAGGGCGGAGAACGTGATCCTGTGACGTGTCGACTGCAGAAGGCGGCATGAATTGCCACATCGCGACACTAGGAAATCCGATGAATGGCATCAACTTGTTTCCGGCGGCTTGCCCTTGAGCAGCTAATGCAGAAGATATTGCAGGGGGCAAGCCCGGCCCTGCACTCGTAGCTTTGACTTGCTGCTCTAACTTCTCCTTGTCTGCTTTCAGCCTCTGCTTCTCGTCACGGAGCTCGTTCTTCTCGGCCTGAACAGATCAACGATCCAACAAGCATGAACATAGCAGTCGTAAACCCGAATCCCACTCAAACATGTTAATCACTCAACTTTTTCTTAGAAAATCCACATCATGACTATCATGTTCATGGTATATGAATTAAGAAGCATATGATGAATTAAAGCCTTCTTTTCGAAATGATAAGTTGAAAAATTCAATCCGGATTAACGATCCTCCAAGCATGCACATAACAATCATAACCCGAATCCCACACAAACATGTTAATCATTCAACTTTTTCTTAGAAAATCCACACCATGACGATCATGTTCATGGTATATGAATTAAGAAGAAGCATCTGATGAATTTGTAGCCTATCTTTCAAAATGCTAAGTTCAAAAATTCAATCCGGATTAACGATCCACCAAGCATGCACATAACTGTTATAACCCGAATCCCACACAACCATGTTAATCACTCAACTTGTTCATGGTATATGAGTTAAGAAGAAGCATCTGATGAATTTGAAGCCTATATTCCAAAATGGTAAGTTGAAAAATTCAATCCGGATTAACGATCCTCCGAGCATGCACATAACAGTCATAACCCGAATCCCACACAAACATGTTAATCATTCAACTTTTTTCTTAGAAAATCCACACCATGGCTATCATGTTCATGGTATATGAATTAAGAAGAAGCATCTGATGAATTAAAGCCTATCTTTCAGAATGGTAAGTTGAAAAATTCAATCCGGATTCATTTTGTTTTCCGAGAAACAAGCGTTTACCTTCAATTCTTGAATTTTTGCTTGCAACTCCTCGTTAGATTCTTTCAATCTCTGAGTTTCGCTGCGTAATTGATGCACAATTCTTACAGCATCACTCAAGATAGCAACCTTATCTGATTTGAGTGGCCTTCCTGGTTCCAAAATGGCACCCAGTTCCAAGAACCTAGAAAAATTTAACCAACTCTAAAGTGAGAAACAAGCCAAGAACAAAAGAAAAACATAACAAAAACAGATGATTAAACAAAAGAATGATCAATTTCATGCCTATCATTCAGCCTATCCCTCCGCAATTTCTCCCGGCACGCTTTCGATCCAGATCCACCGCATGCTTCAGATTTCAACCTGAAGAGATCAACAACCAGCAAAAATTACACAACAACAATCATCAATCATCATCATCATCATCATCATACGGTTCAAAATCTACAGGGAAACTGGAACTATATCACCTTTTCCTAGAGACAGTTTCCTTCAAGCTATCTGAATCAGCAAATGAGCAATCAACCGCAGCACTGAACAATCAAAATGAATTTAATCACTAACTATTCTCAGTAGAAAATCTTTAATTTGAAATTTTAATCAAGACGCTAATATTTGAATCATCACAAAAAAGAGAGCGAGAAATTTATCGATCTTGAACGAATGAATTAACAAGGAACACGGTTTAAACCAACACTGAATCTTTAAAAAAAATTAAAAAAGTTGCCGCCAAAACTAATTCCGTTATAGTTTCAGTAATTTTTTCTAGTTCTCATCAAATTTCTCGGGAACCAAACAGAAAGAGATCGTACTTGACATTAGAGGGAGCATCTAGAGTGGATTGAGAATGCCAAGTGAAGGCGGCAGCTGGAGGCGGGAAATCATGTATGCCATAATCAATGAGCCAATTGGAGTTAACAGATGAATCCAATTCCATGCGATTTTTTTTCCTTGCGAAAAGGAAAACTAAATTTGAATGACAAATTTATACATAGAAAGGGAAATTTCAAATAAAATGAAGCTGGCAATGAGCGGAAAATTCAATATATTGACCGATTGATTCGAAAAAAATAATATCAAAATTCATTACGAGGGTGATCTCTTTAATTTAATTTGTTTTATTTTTAATGTTAGAATTCCAATATTTAAAACCCAACAAGTGGTCCTAGTATAAAAGCCGATAATGTTTAGGAGACCCGAGTTAAATCGCAATGTTTGCAAGGTGTGTGTTAGGGGTGATAATGAGCCTGACCGGCTCGCGAGCTACTCGGGCTCGGCTCGGTCAAAGCTCGGCTCGAGTGAACTCGACTCGGGCTCGGGTTCGGCTCGAAACCTTAACAAGTCGAGCCGACTGGGTAGGCTCGGCTCGAAAAGCTCGTGAACAGGCTCGGAATATACATATGCACTAAAATAAATTATGTGTTTGTATTTTCTTTCATTAGTTGATTGTTGTTTGATTTTGTATTTTCTTTAATTATGTGTTTGTATTATAAGAATATTTATTGATTATTTGGATTAATCTAATTTTTGGCACTTTTTCCCCTTTCCGGTCATTGAATTTCGTTTTAGTGTTGGTTATGAAAGAGATTTTTAACGAATATTTTATATAAAAAACCTATAGCAAAATTTTTCATTTCGAGCCGAGCCTGACGAGCTTCGAGCCCGAGCCGAGCCCAATAGAATTGTTTTCGAGCCGAACTCGAGCCTAAAATTTTGAGCTCGGCGAGCCTCGAGCCCGAGCCGAGCCCAATTATACTGTTTCCGAGCCGAGCCGAGCCTGGCCAGGCTCGGGCTTAGCTCGGCTCGTTATCACCCCTAGTGTGTGTATTGTCAAAGGGTTAAAAATATCTATGAACAGATACTACCTTATATCATCTCTAGACTATTCAAAAATTTCGAATATCTAATATTGCTTAGGAGATTAACCCTATTAAAAAACTGATTTTTAATTAATAATTATTTCTTCACTAATCCAAATAAATAAATAAAGCTAAGCGGTGTGTTTCATGCTGAAATTGGAATTCTTCTAAGGACTTGGCTCCAAACGCACTGTGCAGCAGATTAACTTATGTCAAACAATGACGCCATGGAAAATATTAATAATATAATATAATAATTAATTTTTAGTTTAATATATATATATATATAATATGTGGCATGAAATAATATTTAGTCTTTGAATTCACTGACTTTTTAATTTGGTACTTTAATTTTGTTTTAGTTTATATTAGTCCTGAACTTGATATTTTTTATTCTTATTCATTTCAATGATGTAACACTCTCGAATTGTGCCACATGAAATAATATTAGAGTGTCATCGAATTGAACAAAAAACTGAAGTTTAAAGACTAATGTAGACCAAAATAATTTAGGGACCAAATTAAGAAAAGTTACCAAGTTTAGGAACTAAAAATATTGCTTTAACACTAAATGGTTTAAATATGCAAATGGTCCTTATATGATTCAAAATTTAAAATTTAACCTCATACTTTAATTTTATGATGTTAAGTGTGTGCACTACTTTTTATTTAAATATCCATCACCCCAACAACTTAGGTTTAATTTTACCATTAATCGTTAACCTAACAACTATAGGAAAAGACAAAATAACTTGTTAGTCTATACATTTACATTTTTCTACCAACTTTGACCGTTAAAAAGCAGTAAATGTAGATTATCGAAAAATTATATTAATCAATTAATGATATTTTAATTAATTTTTAAAGATTGAGAGTCAGGTGGATTAAAAAATCACAAACATGTGGAACTAAAAAAAGTTATTTTGCTTATTTTATAAATGTTAGATCAGGAGTTAACGATAAAATTAAGTAAAAATTAGGAGGGACTAAGGTTTTTAAATAAAAAATAATGCACGGACTCGATGTCACAGAATTAATTAATAAGGACTAAATTTTAAATTCTAAAATAATACATGAACCATTAGCGTATTTAAACCTCCTTACATATAAATATTACAGCTTGGGCGATTGATGACTGATGAGAAGCCCAAAGATTCCATTATTAGCTGAATGTTCCCACGCGATTACGCAAGCCATGATTTAATGCCATGGGTTTTTTCCGGGTAAACTGCTCAGGTGACCACCGAATTTTAAGACGGTTCTATTCTGTCCATTTAACTAAACAATTCGTCAATCAAAAAATTAAAATTTTAAAATGCTCTTATTTTGACCACCAGTCGTTAAAATTTAACGGAAGAAGTGACATGGCAGTTAACAAAAATTTGTATAATTATATATTTGGTCCATGTTAGTTACTTATTATATCAATTTGGTCCTAATTTTTATTTAATTAAATAAAATTAATTATTCAATCAGGTGATAACATGTGTCACCACTTGTTAAAGGAAGACTAAAGAAAAATAAATATAGCCCGGTGGGATTTAAACCTGAGAACTTCAAGGGAAAAGGCAAGCCTGTAACACTATACCAACTACCTCTCAATGATATAATTTGCACCATTCTATATATAATTTATAATGAAGTAAATGGTAGAGAAAAAGTAAAAATATTTCAAAGGGGACTCGAACATGAGTCATACGAGATGTGTAAAAACACACATACCACTAAATCAATTCAAATAATTAAATTAAGAATGAAAACATTTTAATTATATTTAAAGTATAATTAAAGAAAGATTTAAAATTAATATATATATATATATATATATATATTATCCAGACAATTTTGTCAACAATGATCTATTTCTTTAAAGAAACATATAGTTTGTGAAATATTTTTTTAAGAAAATTATCAACACATATCGAATCAAAAAATAAATTGAATTTATTAATTACCAAAATGATACGTTTTAATATAATATATATAATCATTAAATTAGTATATTTAATATAAATTGAAATTATTAATTAAATTAAAGAATTCTTTTCAATATTATATATATATGAAGTTATTAAAATAAATGTGAAAAATATTTAATTTAATTTTAAAAATAAAAAAAACATAAATCTATTTTCATTTAAATCTTTCTTTAACTACATTTTAAATATAATTAAAATTTTGCTTTAAAAAATATAATTAAAAAATTTCATTTCTAAATTATTTATTTTAATTGGTTCAGTGGTTTGTGTATTTTTACGCATCTCATGTGATCCATGTTCGAGTCTTTTTCAAACATTTTTATTTTGTTTCCTAGCATTTACTTAATTATACGATATATATACATAATGATGCAACTAATATCATCGAGGAGTAGTTGATGAAGTGGTAAAGGCTTGGGTTTTTCTTTGGAAGTCCTAGGATCAAATCCCAATATATTAAATATTGAATAAAATAAATTAAAAATTAGAGTAAATTCATCCAATAGGGTGATGACTCGTGTTGTTATCTAATTGGTTGATTAATTTTATTTAATTAAATTAAAATTTTGAACAAATTAATGTAATAGGTAACTAATAGGACCAAATGTGTAATTATACAAATTTTTGTTAGCTGTCACGTTACTCAAGTATAAGAATTGATATATAATAATTTTTAATGGCTGATGGTCAAAATAAGACCAATTAAAAGTTTGATAGGAAGAAAATAAATATATTAAATATAATAATTTTTTAAAAAAAATATTAGGTAATCTCATAACTTTTTAATTACCTAATATTTCTAATATATATACACTACTATTGAACTATGGGTTTTCAGAGTCAAGTTACTCAAGTATAAGAATTGATATATAATTACCTGATTGTAAATAAATTTATACATTACCATTGAACCGTGTGATGCCTTTTTATTAATTAATTTAATTAATTATTAAAAGTTTTAATCATTCATATTTATTTCTAGATTTTATTTATCAAGAAATCAAGTCATGCCTTTGGGCTGATGGAAGAAAGCCCCTTAAAACTAAGGCCTCAATGCTCGGAAGGCTTATAGCTTCTATGCATCTCTTTGCTGGAGAAAGTAGCTAATTGATTGTCAATTATGGGGGTAAACGAGCCGAGCTCGAATAGTGCTGAGCTCGTTAAAGTTTTGAGTTGAGTTCGAGCTCGAGTAATTTTTAACGACTTGAGAAATCCGAGCTCGACTTTGTTCGTTAAGAACTTGAGTCGAGTTCGAGCTTGATTCAAGCCCAATCGAGTCAAGTGTTGACCAATATTTGATTGTGTCGGAATCAAGTAGCTCGCGATCTGTTGCGTCTCATTTAAAGCCCTATTAGGGGAAAAAACTTTGATACACAAGTTGTGTAAACTTAAACTTGTTAATTTTAGGGTTTAGGGTGTTAGTTTAGGGTTTAGATGTTTAGATTTTTGGGTTTAGAATTTAGTATTTAGATTCTAGGGTTTAGGACTTATGTCTAGGGTTTATGTTTTAGGGGTTTAGGTTTAAGAATTTAGATTTTATTTTTTTAAACAGTATATTATATTTTCAAGTAGCTCGCGAGCTTTTCGAGTCGGGTATCAAGTATCTCGATTTAGCTCGTTAAGAACCCGAGCCGAGTTCGAGCTCGATTCGAGTCCATTCAAATTGAATTATTAAAAAAATAAAATAAATTATTAATTTAATTTGTGTTTTGTGATTATAATCAAGTCGTTTACTATTATTCATTTGGGGTAAAAATCTTCAACCCTAATCATGCCCCAAATTACTTAAAAATTAAATTTTAAACTTTAATTTTCACATCCTAAACCTTAAACCCTACACCTTAAAAAGTACACATTGTCCTTAATTATCTAAATTCTAATCACAACCCATAACCTTAAACTCTAAACCCTAAACCCACTATTTTAAAATGAAGCATAAAAAGAGGCAGACGATTTCCATCCACTCATTTGAATATAAATTGGTAAGGGGAAAGTAGCCAAGTGAACAGAAAGCCAGACACACTGTTAGCGTTAATCACAAAATCATTACCCCCAAAAAAAAAACCTCTATAGAATGTATGGTCCATCATTTATATTTTATGCTATTTCATTTTTTTTCCGACATAAGATTAAGGTCAATAGCTCTCTAGAGTTTGACGCACGCCTCTATCCATGGAGGCCATGTCGTTGCAAGGTTCGAAAAAAGTTTTGACGTTATAATTATTAATTTTGTCTCGAAACTTAAACTCATTTTTTGTTTGCATTTTGGGCCTATATTAGGCTAAAATAATAGTAATTAAAAATAAAATAAAAAATAATAAAAAAAGAAAAAGAAAAAGGAAAAAGAGGAATATATATATGCATAGGTATCATGTTACTATTATTAGTAGGGATGGGCATGGGTCGGGTCGGAGTTTTGGCCCACCCGAACTCGACCCGAAACTAATAATCTTAAAACCGAACCCAACCCGACCCGATCCAATTCTTTAAAAAACATGACCCAACCCGAAAATAAATATTCTAAACCCGACCCCGACTCGACCCGACCTATAGAAAAAAAATTAATTTTAGGGACCTAATTGTAAAAAAATAATTTTAAGAGTCATAATTATAAAAAATAATAAATTTAAAGACTAAATTGTAAATAAAAAATTAATTTTAAAGACCTAATTATAAAAAAATATATAAAGAGCGAGTATTATTACAAATATCCCTAAAAAATTAGGGAAAAATTACACTATTAGTCCTGGGTCGGGTCGGGTCAAATTTTTTCACCCTAAAACCCAAACCTGACCCGACCTCACACTAAACAAAAACCCGACCCGAACCCGATTTTTCATAAAAATACCCGACCCGATCGGACCGGGTCGGGTCGGAACCCGTCGGGCTCGGGTGAAATGCCCATCCCTAATTATTAGTATATTGTCTTTACTATTAGGTCTTACTATTATTTTATATTATCAACTATTATTTATTATTTATTGGGTTTATTATCACTATTATTGCTATTATTATTAGAATGTTATTATTGTTGTTATTATTATTATTATCTTTAATTATTACCTATTATTATTATTATCATTATCATTATTGCATGCTATCATTATATATACTATATTATATTATTATCATATTATATTATTATTATTATTATTATTTATTTGTTATTACTATTATTATTATTATTATTATTATTATTATTATTATAACTAAAAAAGAAAATAAGATAATCAATATAAATAAAAGCCCATACAAAATAAATAGAGTCCAAATTACAGCCCAAACGGCCCGTAGGCCCATTACATCTAAAACCCTAATTTTATTCTAACTTTTCTTTTGCAGCCGCCGCCAACATTGTAAGCCGTTAGATCCGGTCCCAGATCGTTTTCGGAAGGTAAACCCTAGCAAGCACTTTCTCAACCTCGCGTCGCACGCATTCACAACCGTCAGATCAATACTCGATCTGACGATCCCAGATCGACGCGAAGGGCTTTCTAGAAGGTCCACACGCGTCTCTTCCGGACCCACGCGTGCCCGCCCAACTCCCATACGCATTCACTATTAGGCGTTTCGAAACAACCATTCACAGTTTCAAAACGTTTCGATACAACTCTGTCTGTTTCGAAACGAGCTTTAATATGGGTGAGAATTTTTATATAGCGTTTCGATACGGGCTTCACCGTTTCGATACGCCTATGTGGCAAAGACCTCAACTGTCAAAATCCCCAACGACTATTTTCTCAACGGTAATTTAAATTGAAATTTAACTGTCAATCGTACCGAAACGGGTTGTAACCGTTTCGATACGGCTCGAAGGGTTTCGAAACGGCTATAGGCGTTTCGATACGGCCTACAACATGAGACTTCAAGGGCTAGTTCTGAAGAAGAGTGTTTCGAAACGTGGTTGAGTGTTTTGAAATAGACGTCTACAGAACATCATTTAATGTGAGAAATAAAGTCTCCAACGGCTCCAAAACAACCCCAACGGTTCTCAACGGCTACAACCTCATTTGGGAGTATAAAAAGGACCTCCAAGCATCAAGAGAAGACTAATGCTTCAATTGTCAACAACATAATGATCAAGAATTTGTCTTAGAGCTTAATTGTTCTTTTTCTTGTATAGACAACACTAGTGAGCTAAATATTGTCAAATTTGTTCAAGTGTTTAGGTTTTGGGTGAAAGCTTTATAGTATAAACAAATACCTTTTAGAAAGATTTCAAGTTTACTTAAAAATTTCTCTTGTAAAAGAGCGTTTGAATAAGCTAAGGTAAATGTATGACTTTTTATTAGAAATCAATAGAAGGTAAAGCATAGTATAACACTTGAACCCCAATTATTCTCGGATATTATAACATTAACCATGTCAAATAAATTAAGTCACAGTCAGCATCGTATAACACTTTATGCGTATAAGTAATTTCAAATGGTTAAGAATAAATAAGATTTTATAATAAAAAATTCTAAATAGTCCTCGTCATAATAACTAATATTTTTTATCGTAGATATTCTTATTAGATGGTAGACGAATGACCATAAAATATACTTTATTTTTATTAATGAGAGATAAAATCCCTAGTCTAATTATTATAAGATGCTATTAACAACAGTTGTATCATACTTTACTGTTAATTTTAATATTCTTTATTTTTCTTCTCACAAATATGTTAATGGGTTTATTCATCATTGGGACAAATGTATGATTGGAATTTTAAAAAAAATCAGATCATAACAGGCTACCAATTTCATGAATTTTGGGTTTGAGTAAAATGTTTCATGCATGAAAAGTAAGTCTAAAGTTTAATTTTGTTGACAAAAACTATTTGTATCTAATTCAAATGATAATTTATTTATTTTCTAAAAATATTGATTTGCATCTAAAAATTGTGTTAGTCGCACGAACCAACTTGTCTTAGTGGTTAAGAGAACGATTGTTGTTCCTAGAGGTCACGTGTTCGAGCACCAGCAGTTGCAGCAGGGTGATTGAGCATGCATTGTCAAATGGTTGAGAGTATATTTATTCAGAACAGATACTACTTGTAATCACCTTAGCTTTTAAAAGAAATGTGTTAGTCTTAGTGTCATCTCCATGGACAATTTTAGCGTCGTTATATGTTTTTTTGTTTTATTTATTTTACTTCCTTTTTACTCTCAAATAAAAGTTATATTTATTTTGGATTCCTTCTTTTTTACATCTTGCTGCTTTTGTTCGTCTGTCTATATAGTATAAATTTTGTATGCCTTGCAGTACGATGATAAATTATTATTTTGCATGTTTTTACATATTAAATCTTATGTTTTAGCACATTAATCTATTTTAATAGCCTTGATTCAGTTCTTATTTGGTTTTGTAGGTGTTTTTAGGCCTTAATAACGTTTTATACGTAAAAGACGAGTTTTAACACCTTTTTGACATTTATGAAAAATTCTTCACGCAAAACCAATAGCAGACACGGAATAAGGCGTGACCACGGCGCGTCACAGATTTTTTGACTTTGAGGACAAGCAATCCTACTACAAGAAGGACTTCTACTTTCACCATAATTAGAGTAGTCTAGGTTGTTGCATTTAATGTAAAGTATCCCCTTATTTTTTCCTATAAATAGAGATCATAAGGGTGGAGGAGAGGATGTCCAAGAAACCCTAAAGTAGCCAAAAATCATCTCCCATTTTTTCTTGTAGCCGTCGACCACTATGAGTGGCTAAACCTCTCTTTTCTAGTCAAGTGTAGTTACAAGGATATTATTTCAAGTTTTTAGTGAGATTTTTTGTTTCTAAATTATCTTCATCCTTATTCAAGTATCTTTATATCTTTTGTGCCTCATCATTATGTGTATGTTGGGTTATATGTATGCATGCAACCAAGTCATGGGTTATTGACACAAGTGGTAAAGAATTTCAGGTTAGATTTCTAAAGGTATAAATTCATGTTCTTAATAAGTTAACGGGTTAGTGCTTAGTAAGAATATGTGTTTGGGTCTCTATGGTTCTTAATGCTATTTGACACGTTATAATTCTTAGGGGTTATCTAATGAATTTTAACCTTGATAATAAGAGTTAGTAATTGATGGGTTATTAAATTGCTTTCTATCAAAGAAGAGATTTAAGTTATTTGTGGTTATCATCTAACTTAAAACCAATCTATTTATATCGACCCTACTTATATCAAGTTTTTAATTTAATATTCTTTTGTGAAATCTATGATCTAAGTTTTTAATTTAATATTCCGAGTTCTACCTTGACTAGAGTCCCAATTTATATCAAGTTCTTCCTTATTACAATTATTTTCTCCAAATCAAATCCAAACTCCTTTTACTTTTATTGCATTCGCTTGTGAATTTAATTTTTTAACCGGTCTCCGTGGGATCGACCCTACTTGCCGCTACTACAAATCCAAAGAACAAGTAGATATTATTTTTTGACAGATTCAACACCCATCACACAATTTTTAACCATCTTTATGATAATGTGTCGGTCGTGTAACAATCATCACCACTGTAACCCCCTCGTCCCGGTCTGGACGACTGACCGGTCCGAGTAGGCTACACGGGGAAAACCGAAATGAAACCCGCTAGGGCCCCACTTCGGTTAACAACCTTAGGAAAAAAATTCTTATTTTATCTTGTCTAGAGGCATTCATACATCCTATACATGACACGACAGCGGAAAGACAACAAGGGATGAGAACAGCCGAGCAAGCTAATGAAAAAGAGTCCATTTTTATTTATTAAGCAGGTTGTATCGATACACTGGGAGAGGGTATCGATACGCCTTGACTAAGTCAACAGCCCAAGGTCAAACCAGGGAGACCGTATAGGTACACAGGTTGACCGTACCGATACGCCATGACTGGTCAACTTCTCGCGGTCAACGATGCAATACCGTACCGATACGCCCTAGACCCGTACCGATACACCAAAATCTCGTTAACATTTCAGATTTCCAGTGAGGCTTTGGCGTATCGATACGTCCACGCGTATCGGTACACTAGGCTTAAAATGAGCCCCTAAGAGCAAGACAATATCGATACGACCCTTAGGCGTATCGATACGCCATGCACTGCAACTCTCAAAATTTCAACTAAGGACTCCAAACTACAACTCTAGATGCAAATTTAGACTCACCTGGGCACAAGCAAACATGCATACGACATTCACAACCATGATTCAGCAAACAAGGCATTTGATACGGACAAGGGCCATGCATTCAAAGGATTCAAGCAATAACCCAAAAGGAGGCATACATAGTATTTATAAGGGTTCATACCTTAAACATCCATGCATAAAACATCCATAGGTCAAGTTCATAGACACTTAAACATGAACAATTAAGCACAAAATAGACATGGCCCTCAATACAAGAAACTAAGACATATCACATCAATAATTTAGCGTGCTCAACTAACACAAATCATCTAAGGAGTTTGACACCAACTCCTACAAGACTATACCCCATCGTCTAGGCATTATTACAAAAACGCAAATCATACTTGAGCTAATTTGAGAACTCCAAGAGCTCCTCTCTTGCCCACTTACCTCCCGAACCTTAACGATCTGCATGTTGGAAACAAAGAGAGCGTAAACTAACTAGCCTAGTGTTGAGTGTGTAAAAGTTCTATTATTTACACCCTTTTTAACCCATATTTCTGCTGCATTCAAGCATCATTGCATTGCATTTAGGTCAGTTTACAGTAAAACATCACAAATTCACTAAAGGCACGGATTCTACTAAAAAATGGCTGATTTTGCAGGTTACTGCCATGGTTGACGAAAAAGGCAGGTGCAGGGCAGAGAAGCAGAAGAGCTGAACGGGACAAGCAGACGACGAGGACGAAGCTGCCATGGACCTGTCGTGACAGCAAGGTGACAGCAGTCTTATGAAGAGGAAAAGTCAAGTGGACCTCGATAGATAGAGAAAAATCTGCTCGTCTGTCGTGTGAAAGCCAAATATTTTTCCAAGCCCCGGATCGAAAGATATGTCAAGCCAAAGCTCGAGGAGAAGAATTCCCATGAAACAAGGAGGCGGCTGAAAAGTAGGAATCCTTAGAGATTAAGCATTTAATAGAATCTTACTTTTCATTAAAGTTGTAATCCTTGTTAACTTAGAATACTTGAGCCCAAAGCTTATATAAGGGCATAGCTTTAACCTATCACACATCATACCCCATAACCGACAACCAAAACCCCTTCGTCGTTTACCCGTCGTCGACATGTTCTAAAAACCCCTAGGGCCACGGGTTGTTTTGTAAAGTAGTTGCAAGGGTTGTTTTGTTTTAGGATTTTCCAAGTTCAATAAAATAAACTTCAAGTTCTCTTATTTTGGTTATTAATATCTTGCAAGAGCATCGGGAGAGCATTGTGAGGTTATCCATTTACTTAGCATCGGGAGAGTTAAGTATACGAAAGAAATAAGAGCGAGTTCTCTAGTTTATAGTTGAACTATCTTGTGCCTAGGGATAGGGCGAGATTAAGTGGCTAAGGAAGAATTCATACACATCGGTGTTCATCCTTCGATTCACGCCGGGAGGTATCATCAAAGACGTGATCATCGACAGACTTGGACCTAGGGATAGGCCAAGGCAGATCTGGGATTCTTGCCAAACTTGGAGTACGGAGTTAGTGTGTTCGCTCCGCGATAGTTAACGGACAGCCGCCGCGACAGGTGCTGTCGGCGACGGGCGCGACGACAGAACTGGATTTCCTAAGCATCGCAATACCTGCACTACTGAGCAATTCAATACCAGCCCATTCTCTCTATCTTGATATCTCAATTCCTTTATTTACGTTTTCTTTTATATTTTCGTGACAACTTTTCTCAAATATTTCCTTTACTTCGTGCAGTGAATTTAGGTGAAGTCATTAGCCCAATCCCTGTGGAGACGATATCCGATACTTAGTATCACTTTACTACTTGCGCCGTGCACACTTGCACTACCATTACGATAGACTATTTTACACGCAACACCTAGTGAGAGAAGCTCTACAAATCAACAAGCATGCAGTTTTCAAAACACTTTTCATAAATGGTAATAAATCAATGGATGTACGAATGACTTTCTCAACCAAACTACACATGGTTTGCACATGCACAACCACCATACACACACGGTGGGACTACACATCACCGTTTCGACTAGTAGTTTTTCAATGGGACTACACATCAAAGTACTTTCCTACTAGTCACTACCGGTGAGACTACACATCACCGTAGTTAAGACAACCATCACGTGAGGCTCGACTTCAACACGACTACACAATAACAACTGTGTAAAACAACTCAAGATGCATATGGTAATCACAACACATAGCCATTCAACCACACATAACAAAGTATAGGAGTAGTAACTTACACTTGGGTTTAGGTGAACCCTCTAGGTCCCACCCAAACCCCCAAAGGTTCCATTTCGAGCACAAAACAAAGGTTAACAATTCTACTCACCGTCACTACCCAAGAGAAGACCGAAAACCAAGCTCAAGACTCCAAAATCTCCAGATTCGTCCCCGAAGCTTCACCAACCAAATTTCTTGCTTCTAATCATCCCAACACAATCAAAATAACCTCAAATCAGTTCACAATTCAATGTAGTCAACCCGGATCACAAACCAAGCACAAAACACATGATTTTAACTAAAAATAAAACCCAAATTCCACATTCCCGAGCAGCCCCTAAGCACACCCTAAATCCAATGATTCCAACACTTAAATTACTCCCAAAAGCCTCCAAAACAACTCTTACATATAGTCGAACCATCAACCATCACATTTCCACATAAAACACCCCCAAAACTCAACTCAAAACCCTTCCAAAGACCCCTCAAAACCCAAATCCGGGAATATATATAAACTCTTTAAAATTCACATATATTGGACCTCATGGATAGTAAACAACTCACACATCAATAACAAATCAAAATCTTTAGCTAAAGACCACAAAGGTAGCATTTTTAACCAAAATCCCCAAAACTTCAAATTTCAAAAACATGGACAATATTGAAAACTAAAGGTACTATCTTGTAGAGGGAAAAGAGGACAAACCAAAAATATATTTACCTTTCAAAAATCACCAATAAAGACCAAAGGAGATGATGAAATAGTGATTTGAAGAGAGAGCTCTTACTTGTCATTGAAATGAAAATGGGGGAAGTGAGGAGGAAGATGACAAAGGCCTATTTTTAATAAAAAGGGTATTTTAAATTGAAAGTCTTCTTATTTACAATCTTGGCATTAATGAGATGGTAAATCTCAATTTCCAATTTCCATAGAATTGAGCTTTAAAATTAAAATAAGTCCAACATAAAGTATTTGTTTTGAAACTCGAGGCCCAAGATATTATTTTATTATTATAATTAGAAAACCGAAACCCGAACCATTATTTAAGTATTATTTTCACTCGACCCCTGAACCCGGGTGTTACAACAACGCACCATCTAATAAGAAAAGATCGATGGTTTAATATGATTAATTCTGTGGTAGTTTATCGATGCAAGATTGATTTTCTCTATCTCTACTCATATATCAATATAACATCTAGTTGGAAGAGATGAGAGATTGTTATGATGGTTGCTTAATTTTCTATAGAGGATAAAGAATGTATCTAAAGAAATATTTAGTCTTTTTTTTTCTTCACGTTCTTTAGATTACATGTTTTATTTTATTTTCAAAAAATTTATTGGTAGATTTAGTCCTTAAAATTATTTTTATGCATTAAGTGTATTGTATTTATTCTACATTTAATTGTTTTTAATGAAAATTATTTATTTTTCATGTTATTTTTATTGGTAGATTTAGTCCTTAAAATTATTTTTATGCTTATAGTTTTGAATTTAATGGTCGTTGATAGAATTTTGAGTTTATAGTTAAAAATTAGGATTTATAGGTTAAAATCTAAATTCTTAACCATATTACCCTACAACCTAAACCCTAAACTTTAGATTCTAACCATAAACCTTAAATTCTAAACCATTACGCTAAAAACTCTAAACCCTAAATTAAGACGTTTGTAGAAACAAGAAACATAATAATCTAAAGTTTCCACCATCTGTGTATAGAATAATAATCTTTAGTTTTAAGTTTTATGTTTTTCATATGATTTAAAAAAAAACATAAATACGAACCTGATACCTTATGGCCTGGTTAGTGGGTACTCGAATTGAACGGCCACCCAAAAATACATATATTCGATTATAAACATCTCTACTTAGGGATGCGTATTTCACCTGGGCCTGACGGGTTCCGACCCGACCCGGCCCGATCGGGTCGGGTATTTTTATAATAAAAAAACCGAGTTTGGGTCGGGTTCGGGTTTTAGGGTGAAAAATCCTACCGACCCGACTTGGGACTAATAGTGTAATTTTCTCTTAAACTTTTTAGGGATATTTGTAATAATACCCATTCTTTATATTTTTTTATAATTTGGTCCTTAAAATTAATTTTTTATTTACAATTTAGTCCTTAAATTTATTATTTTTTATAATTATGTCTCTTAAAATTATTTTTTACAATTAGGTCCCTAAAATTAATTTTTTCTATAGATCAAGTCGGGTCGTATTTAGAATATTTATTTTCGAGTCAGGTCAGATTTTTTAAAGAATGTGATTGGGCCGGGTCGGGTTCGATTTTAAGATTATTAGTTTCAGGTCGGGTTTAGGTGGGCTAAAAACCTGACCCAACCCGTGCTCATCCCTATCTCTACTCGAGCGCATCAAACAAATTTAAAGCTATAATTTATTCTAATACAGAATCCTAAATTTCACGTTAAAAATTAATTTTCCTCTAAATTACATTTTTTTAAAATAAAACATTACTCAGCCACCAATTTTATTTATTCAAGAAATTATTTTCCAAATCATAAAGGTACATCAAACTCAGTACGGTGAACTGAAGAATTATTAGATAGATTCGGTTCACCACATCACCCGTAATCTTATCAAATAAGATCTATTTTATTTTTTTAAAGTAAATTTTCACTTTTTTTACATGTAAATAAAGAGTGTATAATTACTTAAAAATTACTTTCCCATAAATAGATTTTATTGATTAAGATCACAGATGATGTAGTGAGCTGAGTTCGTCTAGTAATTTGGGCCGAGACAAATTAGTTGGTCGCACAACGCATCAGCTCCTTCCTTTATCAACTTCCACGCGGCAACCACATGACGCTCATCTGTCAACGTGGCCCCCACCGCAAACCTCAGTACGTATACCCCACCGACTTTGGTATGGGTCATATAAACCCGACCCGTCGAATTCACCCAATCCAACAGCTTCCTGTTCAACATCTCGGTGTAATCCGATCCGTAGTTTTCGTCCGGGTTCAGCCGGAAACAAACCAGCCCGAACTGCCTCGGCACCACGATTTCGAACCTCGGGTCGGATCTTACGAACTCTTCGAACATCTTGGCCATCCGTACGTCCGACCGGATATGAGCTTGTAGGTTGACGACGCCGTATGATCGTAAAATGAACCATAGCCGTAACGATTTGAACCGCCGGCCGGTGCCGATTTGCCAGTCCTTGAAATCGACGACGGAATCCGATTCGCTCTGTTTGTTTCTCAAGTATTCCGGGTTGGTGCTCAGAGCCTTGATGAGCGCGTTCGGGTTTTGGACCCACAAGCAGGAACAATCCAGGAAACTGAGTAGCCACTTGTGGGGACTCAAACTCAGCGAGTCAACTCGCTCTATACCGTTCAGGTGATTCCGAAACTCCGGGCATATACAAGCACTTCCAGCGTAGGCAGCATCCACGTGTACCCACATTCCGTGCTCCTTCGCCACGCGAGCCAGCGGTTCGATCGGATCAACCGCCGTGGTCGAAGTCGTCCCGAGGTTCAAACAAAGATAAACCGGGACCAAACCGGCTGCTACGTCAGCTTCAACGGCTGTCCTGAGTTCAAAAGGAGATAAAGAGAACCCTCCCGCCAGCGTCGTCGGAATCGACCTTATGTTACGAGCTGAAATGCCGGCGATCTTACAAACTTTAGCGAACATCGAATGTGTTTGGTCGGAAGCATAAACGACGAGCTTGTTAACGTTGTCGGCGCCGACGACGGTAAGAGCTTTGTCCCTGGCTGCAATGAGCGTCACGAGGATAGCTTCGCTGGTGGTGTTTTGGATAACGCCGCCGCCACTGCCTTGAAACGTGAACGACTCCGGCAGCTTCAGCATGCCCGCCAACCAGTCCATGACCGTCATTTCGAGTTCCGTCGCCGCTGGAGAAGCTAACCAATTAAACCCGACGGAGTTAAAGCAAGTGCAAAGCATTTCGCCGAGGAAACCGGCTGTGCTAACGGTTGAAGGAAAAAATGCAAAGAAATTAGGGCTCAGCCAATGAGTCATCCCGGGGACAATATGGTTTTGAACGTCTTTCATGATCGTTTCAAAGGGTACCGGCGTATCCGGCGGGTTCTCCGGCAAGTTGGCCCGGAGATACCCTGGTTGAACTTGGCTTAAAACTGGGTAGCTTTCGATATTTTGAAAATAATCAGCGATGAAATCTACCATTTCATGGGCTTGTTTTCTGAATTCTTCAGGGTTTAAGGGATTGAAATGGAAATTTTGGGATAAATTAGATTCGATTCTACCCATAATCATCAACTTCAAAATTCTGAAAGAAAGATGATATGAGTGTAAGAGTGGTAGGGATAATATCTCTACTCTTCAAGGTTATATATATAGAGTCACGTTGGTATTTTGCAACCTTTTGGCGGTCTTGTTATTTAATGTGATACAAGATTTTAAATATAGTTAGTATATCTAACAACAACTAGTTGGTTTAGCAGAATGAGTCTCTACGTCTCTTAAACAAGGTCAGTGTTCGAACTAACATTGTTAATAGAAAAAAAATGAGTTGTAATGGTCGTTCCCATATTGCACCTATGTAAAACTTGATTCAGATTAGTCGACCAATGAATCAGATACCGATGATTAACAACAAATACTATATATTTATTTATTTATGAGCTAGCACATTTGGCCGGTTGGCTAAGCTGCTCATATTTGTTCCCTCATTTTACTTAGGTCATGGGTTTTACACCCACTAAGAACACTCATTTTCCTTCCTCTAGAATCTCGTTCTCTTCTTTTTTTAGATAGAATTAGGATTAGATTTAAGATTTTTCCAAAAATATATATATTTATTTATGGATAAAATTCGTTTACCCCTTTTCGGTGTCCCTATATATGCTCCAACACTAAAAAACACTACAAAATTAAATTCTAAGCCCTAACCCTAAATTCTAAATCCTACACCCTACACACTATACCCTAAAAAATACACACCTGCCCTAAATTCCCTAAACATAAAACCCTAAACCCTAAAGTTAATTTTGAGCATGAGAGCATATATAAGGGCACCAAAAAGGGTAGAGAATTTTCATCCATTTATTTATATCTATCCTATTTGGATTGACATTACCAATTAAAATACTGCTTGAATACTTATTATCATCATATATTTATATCAAACATACTCTCGTGAACGTATGGTTTTTACTTTTTTCTTTAAAAATAACATAAAAGTAGCATTCAACTCCCAACCAAACAAATATATCAGCCGATTGACAAAAGTTTGAAGATAGGGTTCGTTTCTTGACGTGCTACAGAAGAATGCTTCCCCTTTGGCAGTCAAAGTTAGATTTCAATTGAAGAGGGTGGTTGATCAGTGGTCAATGTTTAAATGGCCTGAAAAAAGAAGGAAAAAAGAGAGAGAGAAGGAATTAGGGTTTGGGTGAAAGGGGATATTTGTCACCCCAGACTGGACATGACAGATTGTGTTCATGCAGAGGTTTAGGGACTATGATTTATGAAGTTTCATGTCTTTTATTCTTGGATTTGTAAACACTTTTTCAGCCTTTCACCACCAATCAAGCTGCCTAAATTTTTGGGACATCCAAAGCAATGTCTACTTGTGTCCCTACACTCAAATTTAAGTTTAGGTTATAGGATTTAGGGTTTTTGGTTAAGGTTTATGGTTAGAGTTTAGAGAATTTAGGGTAATGTGTATATTTTAGAGAATATGGTGTAGAGTTTATGATTTAGAATTTAGGATTAGAGCTTGAAACTTAATTTTGTAGTGTTTTTATCCTAATAATAATGCTATGGCTAAATGCTCGAATTAAGGGTTAATGTTAATCCTTCTAAATGTGGCAGAGACGGAACTAAGATTGATCGAGAGAGATCGAAATATGAATAGAAAGCTTCTGTCCCCTTTTGGTGTTCCTTTCTATGCCTCACACTAAAGAAAATAAGTTTAGGTTTATGTTTAAGGTTAAAGTTTAGGAAATTACAGATGTATTTTTTAGGGTTTATGATTTAGAATTTAGTATTAGAGCTTAAAATTTAACTTTTTAGGGTTTTTGTCCTCAAAATATTAAATTAAAAAATACAATAAATTATTAAGTATTTAAATTCAAAATTTATGAGATAATGTTGACTATCTAATATCTATTGTTTAAGCAAAAGAGAACTGAACTATTATTAGACCAAAAAATTTAAGTGGAGTCAAAATATTATTAGACTAAAATTTATTGAGTATTTCAACAAAGGCCTAGGCTCATTTGGCCCCGTATAGCTTTGCCTCTCAAAGTTGGCGTCATGCATGCGTGAGATAAATTATATTGGATGTTTTTTTTAATATGCTGGTGTGATGCAAATGTAGCATCTGTTCAATTTTTTTAGTCTTTTCAAAGACAGCATACACAACATGCATTACTGGTACTCGAACCCGGGTCCCCAAAAAATGATGAACATCTACATTTGCCACCAAGACACAAGGAGATGAACTGTATCGGATGTTTTTTTAAATTATTGGTCAGATTATAAATTAATCCCTGTTGCTAATTAAAAATTTGAATGATCAAAATATATGTTATTTTGGGTTTGTTGCTCTTGAATATTATTGTTTATGTGTTTGGGTTGTAGCTTATGTTTAAACTTTTTTGTGAGTATCAGAATAAATGAGAAGATTATTCGATTGAAAGTTTAGGTCGATTCTAATATTGTTTTACAAGTCGAAAAGCATGCTATGGATTTGTCGAACAAAATTTGTGTGTTCTTTTATATGTCTTACCAATGATTTAATATAACGAGTATTATTAAATATTTTATAATATTTTATTGATAATACACGTGATATAAAATTATCGGAAATATATATAATGGGGCAAAGAAAAGACATACAAATTTTAATATTGTTAGGGAATTCCGACTTTGGTGAAAAACTTGCCCGAGTACTGGAATATAGTAATTTATTATATTTGATATCGTGAGAAGATCTGATTTTGTGAAGAGAAGAAAAATAAAATTTCATTCTTACTCTATTCGAATTTGACCCGAACCCGAATAAAAATCGAACAGAACTAAAACCAACTCGAAATTTACTAAATCGAAAATCATTCCGAACCGAAAGTTACCATAACAAAAAATAATCGAAACCGAAATCAACTCGAACAGAAAGTAACTCGAGCCGAAAATCAACCCGAACCGAAAGTAATTTGAACTAAAAATAACTCGAATTTAATTTGCCTAAATCCGATCCAAACCGAACATCTAACATATTTTTGACCAGATAATTAGCAATTAGATATGCAAGATTGTAAAAGTTGAATGGAGATAAGGTGTTTGATTATATTACTGATTAGCAGTTAGCAACCAATTTTAGTAATTAGCAATTAGATATTTTTAACCTAAATATGTATATATATATTTATTATATTACTGATTAGCAATTAGCAACCAATTTTAGTAAAAGTTGAATGGTTTAATATATCTTTTTTTCTTTTAAAAGAAAATATTAATATCTGATTCGATAATTTTTTATTTAAAATATATTTGATATGCAAGATTGTAAAATAAAGTTACTCTATTTCATGCCAACTTCGATATATATATAATTTTATTTTTTATTTTTAATTGTTTATTCGGTTTAGTATTTTATTTCATTTATGATATTAATTAAATGTCCAAGTTAAAATTTAAATATCCAATTAAATCTCAAACAATTAAAAGTAAAAAATAAAATTATATATTTGTATATCCAATATACGGGTGGATTTCATTGCGAAAGAGGAAACCTAGTTGATTTCATTAAATAAACAATTAAATAATAATAAAGAAGGCAAAAAGCCTAATTGCTACTATTTGGCACGACTTTAATTTGAATTGATAATAATGTGTGCCGGATTAATTAAAATAAATATACATGTGATTTTTAACTATGGACACGTCGATATTTATATGATTTTCCTAATGAAATCATACTATCATAAAATTGTGCGTGGACCACAGGATTGAAAATTCAATTTACAATTGAATTGAAATTATGAGTTAAAATAGTGCGCCGGATTAATTAAAATAAATATATGATATGTCTAATTCTTAAGCTATTATATTTGTGTTTTAATTCAGCTAGTATTCCTAAAATTTTTGATGTTTTTCTAGTGTTTATAAATCGAGTAGTGCCCACCGACCTAGCATCCACGAGTGTGAGAATAGCGAAGATTTTTTGGTTGGAAGCGTAAATCTAGTAGAAGTTCGGGTCGTAAAAAATAATTTAAAGACTTATTATGAGATTTGCGTCAAGCATAGGATATCGTTGCGACATTGGATTCTCAAATACAATGTAATTGACTATGAATTATTGTATTAAATATCACGTTTGATCCATTAAAAAATTGCTGCACTTTTTTAAATTTTTTTAAATTAGAGTCGATAATTGGTATTAGAGCTCATGTTATAATTAATCTAATACAAAAATCTCCATAATCTTTTCTCTCTATTCTATGTATGAATTCAAATTGATAGAGAGTGATGGCTTATGATTTATAATATGTTTATATGATTGTATGAAAGCATGTATGGATAAATTTTATTTTTTACATGTTATTACGAAAGCTGTGGTTCTTAAAATTAAATAAATTGTATCTAAATTATTATGGATGTGTAATTAAATCGCAGGCTATCATTTTCATGTAAAATTTTTAATTTAGAAATCTATGTGAGTCGAAAACGGACTAAGAATTTTGTAAATAATTGAAGCAAGCTGTTTGCCTTGAGTCGTGCCCAAAAATTCTGTCATGCAGAGACGGAGCTAGGTTTGAGATTGGGGGACAAACTATAAATATTTAAAATTGAAGGATAAATTTATAAATAAATTAATTTTTAAAAAAATTTAAATAGGGAGACAGAGGTGAAAAAAATTTCTTCGGAGAAGAGAGGGCGATTGCCCCTCCTGAAGTCTTAATGGTTCCGTCCCTGCTGTCATGACTCTTGGAAAGCAGCCATATTCTGTTTTCAATTGTGGGTTTAGGCTAACATACTCCAATTGAGTTCCTAACAAATAAGCTTAAAAAGTAACGAATTAGTAGTATTTAGGCCAAACATTAGGGTTAGAAACATAATAATTACGTGTAGGGGTGGAGGTTGGGTGGGGAATATCCAAAAATTGTGGGGATCCGAATCGATGGAATGAGGAATAACCAAAATTTTTACCTACAGAGACGGAGACGAGAGAAGTTTTATCATCGAAGCTCAAATGGGGATGGAGACGGGGACGGAAATTGCTATATCTGAACCGTGAGGATAACCGAACCATAACTATATAAATAATTGTGGGGATCCTAAAAAATATCCGCAAGAATCCTGATATTTTACAAGATTAATAAAATAAACTCTAACTATATTATTATCACTTTAACTTTCTCTCAAACCTAGCCACACTCAAATTTCTCAACATGTTTTTATCTATGTACTTATATATAAGTTAAAACCCTCGTCTAAATCTTCTCGAACACAACACCCTTTCAATCTTCATCATATCGTAACTATTTTCAATCGAAGTATCCAAACTTTAATTTTAAATTAAATTGACCATTTATTTTGGTCAGCAAAATAATAATTTTTTGGGCACAAAGATTCCTCGAAAATCATGGGAATCCGTGCGGGGAGAGTATGGAGATGAAAAAATATCCGAAGCATTTCATGAGAATTCTCTAAAATAGTGACCGCAAGTGTTGGGGACGGAATGAGGAATCCAAAACCGTCCCCGCCCCACCGAATTTCCATCCCTATTTACGTGCAATATTTCACATATATCATAAGAAGATCAAGACACATATTTAAATTAATGAATAAAATTTTATTTAAATAATTTAAAAATTAATTTCATAATTTTGGATCATTATTTAGTAGAGTAAAAAAAATATAATACTAAATCGGTAAACCATTGTTTTGAATTAATGGAGTTGAAATTAAAATATAAGATTAAATAAAGTTTTATATAAATTCTAAGATGTTAAATTTATCTTGATTTTACGAAATTAAAATTGGAATATGTAAAATTTATTTAATGGATAAAAATAATTTTATCATAATTAATTATTTAATAATTATGGATTAAAATTTATTTGGTTCTATTTTAATTCTTGAACATTTGATTGGATATTTAAATTTTGAATTTAGGTATTTATTTGTAATCTCGACGGAATTGGATAATCAGAGTCAAGCGGCTAACCTTGAAGTTCTAGTTCAAAGTGTTAGGCAAATGAAAGAAGATAATCTTTCTATTTGCCTAGACCTTCTCTCACATGTCCTAAAATGTTTTTGACAAGTGGCCAAGTCCATGAATTTTCTTTGATTTTACATGTAATCATCTCACTTCTTAAAGTATTCGATTTGACCCCTTCTTATAGTAGCTAACATACTTTCCGTTTTTCATATTTAGTCCTTAATTCTCTCAATTGATTACTCTAAAATCATCTTACATCAACTTAGATCACACTCGAATTAGTAACATACTTTTAGGTCACATTTTGGGATATTATAATTCTCTCTCCTTCAAAAGAAATTCGCCATCAAATTGCTCTTGAACTACGAAGCTAAGCCACAAAATTATTACTAACACAAAAAAAGAATTCTTATCGTTCATCATTCAGAAAACCCTTAAAATTTTATGATATTCAAAACAGATCGTGTCAATTGCAAGTCATAGATACTAAATAGATTTTTAAACTTTTAAGTGGTATATACAGAATGCAGACATACGACATGTTTTGGTTTATTTCAGAACTGATTAAACTCTGGCTTTAATACTAAAATGTAACATTTGCCTAACCTTCTCTTATATGTCATAAAATATTTTTGACAAGTGGCCAAGTCCATAAATTTTCTTTGATTTTACATGCAATAATCTCACTTCTTAAAGCATTCGGTTTGATCCCTTCTTATAATAGCTAACATACTTTCCATTTTTTACATTTAGTCCTTAATTCTCTCAATTGATTACTCTAAAACCATCATACATCAATTTAGATCACACTAGAATTAGTAACATACTTCTAGGCCACATTTTGAGATATTACATACATTGTCCTCAAAAATGATTTTACATGTAAAGCAATAAAGTGATAAGTAGATATCGACACATTGATTAATTACCTATGATTTTACTAAATATAAGTTGTATTATAAAGTTGATTATAATACATAAGACAAATTATATTAGCTGGTAATATAAACGTGTTCGTAGTTCATAGAATTATCTTAAGCATATAATTTGAAAGAACTATTACATTGTCTAAATTCTAAATGAGGAAATAATTTGTCTTGACTACTAGAGCGGTTAACTCTCAAGTAGGGACGTAAATGTATTTTTCTAGACCGACGACACATTGTACTAGACTCAAGATGAATTAAGATCATAAATTCGTTTAAAGATTAAATTTACTTATGACGTTCAAAATATATTTACCTTAATCTTGAGTAGATGTAAGACCATGTGTGTGTGACTTGCATATTTTGATATATCATTATTCGATGCGTCTCGGAGTAGTAAGCTGGTGGATGATGTGTTGAGTATGTGACTAATAGATAAAGAAGATGCACTTATAAATATGGAATCATAGTTTGATAAAAGAGTCAATTGTATCCTCTCAATGGCATTGTAATGATCTGCGAAAATAGAATATAATCATTAATCATGTGTCATTCGTCAAGGATGTATGATTATTATTACTACTTTGTGTAATAATTATTTTCACTATTTAGTTTATAATGAAACATTGAGGTAAAAGTGATCAAACTGAACAAACGAATTTAATGTAATGGGGTCGCAAATGTTAAGTAATTGAATCCCGGGACCAAATAAATCTTTATATGAAAACTCGCCACCAAACTTTCCTTATTTTAATTGTTTTTTATACCGCTTTAAATGAAATCATCTTTAGCCAAAGTTTCAACTTTGGAAGTGTACGATTTGGTCAAAAACGAAGATGAAAAAGAACAAAACGCAATGAAATCAACATTATCCGTTTTGGTAGCTCGTAGTTGTGTAGATCAAATATAAGTTAAAAAAAGTTATTACAAAATGCCAAATTAAATAAATAAAAAAAATGAAATTTTTTAATGGTCTAAAAGTGATTACAAGGTAGTATATGTTGATACATATTCTTAACCTTTTGATAATGGACATACACCTTGTAGACAGAGCGATTTGAACTCGTGTCTCCTAGAATGAACATCATCCGCTTAGAGAAATTTTTAATAAAACTCGCGGTAATATCTGTATGATTTTTCTCATTTATAAAATTATACTCGATAATAAAAAAATAGACAAATTGAGGAATTTTAATTTTTCCTCTTAATTATATAATTCATTGATCCAAAAAATTACATTTAAGTATTTGATTCGAGCTTTAAAAATAAAATTTGATTGAACTCGTCTCAAACTCGATAATTTCGTCCGAGCCCGAAATGAACTTTTTTACTGTCATGATCAAATTTCAATTGTCGCCTTATAATTGATTGTAAATTGAACTTGTTTGATCAAATTGCTTTTAAATTGGGAAATTGGATTCTGAGTTTCGGACTTCTGTTTATTTAAGATAATTTCTGGGTTTGTTTAATAAATGGTGGGCTTTGTTCAATTTTGAGTCTAAACTATTGGATTTGGGTAATTTGGATGAAATTTAGAAACTATTTATATTTGAATGTGGGCTTGGGTTTATTTAAGTTAATTTGGGATTTTATATTTTATAAGTTTCAAAAAAAATTTATATTCGTGTAAATTATATTTTTAATCACTCAATTTTATCTGTGTTTCTGTTTTGGTTATTTAATTCTAACAATTTCAATTTCATCACTCAAATATTTTTTTTATTCACTCAACTTTGGCATGCTTCGTTAATTAATTAACGACATTACGACATAACATGACGTTTTTTCTTTTATAATTTTACGAAAAATTCCAGAATTTTTCTTCTAATATTGTGGAAACTCTCGTGATATTTTCCTCAAAGTGCCAAACCTTGTATTTCAGATTCTCTTTGATTCTTCGACGATACAACATATTCTTCCGAATTTCAATAGTGAGTAGGTGGAAAAGAAGGAGACGAGCAATATATATTGATTCCGCATTGATCAGACGGTAAAAATTATAGATCAAAGTTGTTTTCTTATGAATTTTGATTTGAAGTTTTGTGAATTTTAAAAATAAAATAAATAAGTAATGATAAAAGTTGCCAGTTGCTTTGATGTGGACCTAACTCGAATGATGTTGAAATTCTTTGTAGTTTTTTTGTAAAAGCAATGAAGATTAGAAAATTGTATGATGTATGACACATTATCAATGGTGGACTTAAAAGACTTTTGAAGATTATTAAATCATGAAAGGAACATTTCACCTTTTGTTCTTGAATTATATTAATTAATTAATTGGTTAATTATATTTTATATTGGCATTGGATTCATCAACAAAAAAATTGTATGAAAAAAAACATTTATATGGAGTGGATTTTCACTTAATTGTTTATTACGATTCAACACTTATATTTTAACCACACGTAGGTACACTATTGAATTAACCGACGAATATTTCGTTCATAAAAAATTTGACCTTTATGGCGATTGTAGAATTAGAAAATTAAGATTTTATTTTAGAGAAGAAGGTTTTAGTGTTGGGACAAAAATTTTCAATACAATAATGTAAATTTTGAAAGTTTGATGATCAAATTAAAAACATTACGATAGTTTACTTATTAATAATTAATGGGGTTGGAGTGGGACCCGATTTAAATAGAAAAAAGTGAGAAATAATTGATGGTTTTTGTCCCCCATTATCCTCCTATTGGCTGAGTGTTATCGGCTATCTTATTTGTTTTCAGATAAGCACGCCATCTGTTTTTTTCCCCTTTCATTTTTTGGGCTATACCTTATCATTTTCTCCTGCTATTTCGTGATAAATAACGAACAATTACATTATATTTCCAATCTATTTTTACAAAAAATATATAAGAAGGCTTAAGTCGCGAACAATTTAAAAATATGATTAATATGTCGTGTGAGTTTTAGTTCCACTATTATAATTACAGTAAAACTTTTATAATTTAATAATGTTATAATCACGTAATTTTATAAAGCAATAAATTAATAATTTATTAATTTAAAGAGGTTTTTTTTAATTCAACGAACTTACATTATTTTTCGTGAATAATATATATATATATATATATATATATATATATATATTATTGACTAATAGTTAAAACCTAATGCAAGTTCATGTATGGTAAGGAAATCAACCACTGGAACTTTTGCATGCAGTAAGAAAAGTTAGAGATGAAATACAGCTATATTTAAATTTTAAGAAGAAGCAAACAACAATAAAATCATGTTTTACTAAGTTGTCCTAGTTATATTTGTAATTTTATAGAATCATTAATTTATAATATTGAAAGGACCATAAATTTATATAAGGGTCTTCCAAAAAATTATTATCTTATTAATTTAGACCTTAAGCTCAAGTCGGGACCAAAAAAATATTATTTTAAAGTGATTATTAATTTATCAAGTATTAATTTATAGAGATTTTATTGTATTATAAAATCTAAAAAGTTGTAAATACGAACATGTTTAAATGTGTAACATCCTTTAGCTAGTGAATTAGGAGTTTATGAGATGCACGAACTAACTTGCTTTAGTGGTTAAAGGAACGATTGTTGTTCTCAGAGGTTACGGGTTCAAGCACCAACAGTTGCAGCATGATAATTGAGCCTGTATTATTAAATGATTAAGATTGGTTTTCCATTCATATCGGATTAATTCCTAATATAAAAGTATAAGATCTTATGTAATGGAACGCATTACAATATATCTAAACTACCTATAACTCTTAATCCTTAAATAGAAGACAAGTGTGGAAGTGTATTTAGATTTCCAATTTTTCAAATGTCGCAACAAGGACAACATTAATCAAACTAATACTCAATCCGACAAATAGATTCATATATTTTTTTATTTTGTCTAATACGTACTAAAAATAAATATATAAATAACTAAACAAGTGCTCCAGTAAAAAAACAGATAATGTACATCTTAAAAAATACGAGTTCATATTGCTTTGTCTACAATGTGTATACACATTGTCAAATGGTTAAAAATATATATGAACAAATAATACCTTATGATCACATTTAGACTTGATTATTTTTCTAATTATTGTAACTACAATCGTAGTTGTATGGATAAGGTGAGAAAATCGCTTCTCAGACTCAATGCCTCATGAAGTTATTCATTTTATCGTGATAAAATCTCTTTTGGACACTAGCAATATGAAAACCACTATTCGAAATAAGCTATCCGGTTTTATAAAACCACTTATCATTTACTCTTCTATAAATGAAGGTCCCGTCTTCTATAAATGAAGAGTCTCAAATTTAAAAACAGCTCATAAGTTTAGCAATAAAAAAGGAAAAAGAAACTGATCTGAAGCTCAAAAGAGTCTTGAGTAGAAGAAAATGAGTTACCTGAACAGAGTTTGGATGGCGACGAGCGTGGCGGTGGTGCAAGGCCGCGGCGAAAACCAAGGTCAAAAGTGGAAATCGGGCATCAGATCTCTCCAACGAGGCCAAAGGAGGCTCTTCGACGGGGAATCTTCGGATCTCCGACCGATTTCCGGTGCGATCGGATCGGATCTTTCTGGGATGGTTGGGAACCGGGAAGGTCAAGCCGATGAGTCGATCCGTCGAGTCATGTATCTTAATTGCTGGGGCCAAGGCTAAAGGGTCGGACCCCGACCTTTGTTCATAGCCCTTTTTTTCAATTCCACAACCCTAAAATTCAAAGGAAAATAGACGAAAGGGTACGGAATATGTAAATACGAAGGTAGAATTTGGAGTTTTAGGGCCAATGGGAAAATTCAAGCATATCAAATGAAACGAAAACAGTGTAAATATTTTTGTTTTTTGTTTCTTGTTTCAATCAATTTATGTATATATATAATGGTTATCCAGTTGGGATTCAAATGAGATTTTAGTTCTTTTGTTCAATAAATTCAAGCCAGAAGCTTAAATCTACTGTAATTTGCGTAAGGAAAACACAATTCTCTCATCAAATAGAGAAAAAAATAACCAAACTTAAACGCAAAAAGGAAAACATAAAACAAAGGGCCATGGGTGGAAATGCGAATGATGCAATAAATAGAAAAATGAATAGAACAAAAAAGAAACCCAGATATACGAATAAATCACATGAAATAAGCAACCATTGAGACTCTGAGTGATGCTGAGAAGACTCGAAAACTATGTAACCGGCCCTAAGACGGCTCGTTGTGGATGGACCGGAACTTGTCGATGGACATATATAATCCAATCATACAGACAAAGAAAAGCTTCTTTGGTTCCCAAGGTTTTGCGGTTTTATCTCCCACGAAGCAACCTGCTGCTGGGCTTCCTCCGGCATGATGAATGGCAAGGAAATTTCACCGATCATTAACTCGCCACAAAATGGGCATTCACCGGCCACTGCATCATCTAACTGTGATCGGAGCTGCCCACAAATCAAACAGAGATCTCTATTAAACAACTGAGTTTTATCTACTAATATGGCAATTCAGAAGATAGATTTCCCGCAACCTTACACGACAGGGAAAAAACTGAATAACGAAAAAGGAAGTGTTGTACCTTATCAGGGGGGCTCACGCTTGTAATGGCTTCGTCTGTCATACCACCATTTGATTCCCTTCGGACTTCGCTACCAAGTAAAGTTAGTTGCTTATGCAAATTCAGTATGTATTCCGCCTGTCATACATATTTTACTCTTAAAGATTGACTGCTACAATAAATGTCATAAAAATTTTACCGAGGCCACGAAGAAAGAAACTATCCAGAAAGTGATCTTTCATCCGACATGCACAACATGAACGATTAAAAACCGAAAGAATGATGGGTAAACAACTTACTTGAGATTCATTGGTGCAACGTGTCACATGAGAAATCAGGCAGTGGGCGTGAAAAGCATGTCCACAAGGAAAGACATAGAAAGGCGCCATTGTTCCTACAGCTGTATACCCGCTAGCCATTCTGTAATCTCCACCAGTGGCCATAATTTTACGCCTACAGACCTGATAATTCAGATTAAGTCTAATCAGGGGCTGTTCAATTCATAGGTTGAGGAATACGATTTTTCCTATAAATTTATAATATTTCCAACATGAAAGTAAACTAAAACATCAGCCAAGGAATTGTCAATAGAATATTTTTTGGTACTCAAAGTTTGTGCCATTTAAGAATGCCATCAATTATCAATGGTAACTAAAAATTAGGATGATCGATTACCCCACAATCCTCGTCGTGATCAATCACAACATATCTTTGAGCTAATGCATTAATATCATTTCTAATGTTGTCTGCACCGTGTGTTGCGTCATTCATCTCCTGCTTCAGCTGCTCAATTTGCTTGTTGTAATCATCTAATGAGGAGCAAATTGCCTCCTACAAGCACACATAAAAGAAAAATTTACCAACAGGTACATTTAAAAAAATGTTAAATGGCATTATCACATGGCATTAAAGCTCACGCACGTTATGTTGTGCGGCGAACGCCATGTGAGGTGAGAGAGAGAAATAAGCATTGATATAATCAAAATGCCAAAAACCTACCTTGAAGTCATCAATTAAGGCAAAGTCGGGAAAGAATGGCAATATGTCCTCAATCTTTAATAGACCATCTGTTTCCTTGAGAAATGCGATTGCCTTTCTAATATTCTCCCTTTTAGTGCCCTTTTCCTGTTCAATGACATGCTTGGCAACCATTAGCCAAAGCTTCTTTCTCAAGTCTTCATCATCTTCAACCTTGTCGGCTTCAGACATTGCTAGCTCTGGATCTAGAGAAGCAAAAATAGAATAAATACTAATGTGATGTAAAATCCGGATGAACTATGTTTAATCAAATATACCACCATTACACATGACACAGACAAATTACATGTTTAATCTGCAAACATTTATGTTGGAATGAGAAAATTAAATGATTGT
The DNA here is from genome assembly GCA_958450335.1 of Hibiscus tridactylites. NCBI lineage: Eukaryota > Viridiplantae > Streptophyta > Magnoliopsida > Malvales > Malvaceae > Hibiscus > Hibiscus tridactylites. Next base: position 99,953,014 of record OY288273.1, on the reverse strand, counting down.
TAAGCATGACCGTTTCGAGTCTGTTCCATGCAACATGTCTAGAGTAAATCCCATTAATGCATGCAAAGAAGGCCCTATTGAATTAGTCCACTAATAATTACCATTTTATAGTGCACACTCTTCAAAATTGAAAGCAAAGTGTACCTAACAAAAGGATTACTTACAATCCCGTCATATAATAGAGGACTTTGAACTAAGGATTTGCAGATAACACCAAAAAGAACTTTTCCCACCAAAAAGTTCCATAGTATGTTCTGTAATTTTAACTTTTTTTATATATAATAAAATAACAAATCCATACCTAACATGTCTGAGTGTGTGCTATAAATTTCTAAATCAAATTCTCATAGTGATAATGCAAGTTCCAATATAAATGGTACGAGAAAAAAATTGTTATACAGAAATATTACCTGCAGAGCAAGAGCAACAGCTTCCTCATGCATTGCCATCATGCTATATATATGAACACAGGCACGCATCCGTTTTTCCTTGAGGCAGAGGCGCAGGGCATACTTAGGATCATAGAAGAAATCAGGCCCGTTCTCTTGCCCTTTTCCAAATTTGCATTGTAGGAAACGTAAAAGGGAACTATCATCTTCCTACATAAAATATAAAATAAAACCAAACATTAAAAAAGAAGACAAGGTAAACACATCCTCAACCTAAGAATATCGATGATTAAATAAAAGAATTTGGATGTACAAAATGGAGTAGATTAGACATAACTTTGAAATCATTGTATGTGTTTGATCTTTCAAGAGCCACACAAACTAAAGCTCAAGTTGTTAGATGAGGGTCAAAGAGTATCTTTTATTTATTACATGCCACCTTATGCGCAAGCCATTATAAACTTAAAGGCGTAAAGCTTGTAAATTCTAAACCAACCAACTACACCTGCTTAGCGTACAAAGAGAGCAACAAGTTGTGTATTCCTGGATCCTCATTATGCAAATGATGAACACAGAATTCCAAGTATTTAATAACTTCATGGGTTTCATTCCTGCATGTTGCACCTTGCTATTAGAATTCATTCAAGATCCATAGAAGACATGGATAATTAAATAAGCAAATAAAAGAAGACCGTTACTTAGCATGTGGTTCACTTGAATAACGCAACATTGCAGGAAAAAATTTCCTTGGGTTCAGGTTGTTTGAGGCCATCCACGACTCCACAGTCTCATAAGCATCGAGAGTAATAAGATCTGGGGCAAACTTGTACTGCAGTGTCCAATAACGTTACTTTTTTCAATAAGAATGAACTAGAAATGAGAGGTGTTATGCTATCACAAAAGAACAGCTAGCTTGTATAGGATAAAACCGAATAAGGAATTCAGTCACATGAAAAAATGAAGAAAATAATACAAGGACCTGCTAACCAACCAGCAGAATGTGATGGAAAGGACGTTAGTAACATGATCTTTTACCTGAAGATCAACTGGAACAGCAGGTTTTCGAAGCACTTCCAATGCCTTCTTTGCTTCCCCTTGCTAGAGTAAAAAAAGAACAGCTTTAAGGTTCAAATAGAAAGATAGAATAACAAAGTAAAAATATCTGACTAAACATCACATAAACAGTTTTAAAAAGTTACTTCTGTTACTTAATAAGCCACTAATAGAAGGGGGGGGGGGGACTATCATCCATCAGAGTGATGAAGACTAAATGAATAAGTTCCATTGCAGAATTATACACCCCATAATACACATACACTTAAGGCTTGCACAAGCAAACCCAAAAGCATCATAAAGCCCCCACCCCAACACACACACACACACACACACACGAGAAATAAATAAATAAAATGACAACATAAGGAGAGATAAATTGTAGATCAAGTAGATAGAATAAGAAGCAGAAGGTTCCAATAACAAGAAGAAAAGAATGTCCTAAAACCTGAATATAGTAATGAATAACAATTTCATGCTGTTCCTTCAGACTAGCGAAAAATACTAACTCTTCAACCCTTCCGTAGCTGCAGAAGTTTGCAAAAGAAATTATTAATATTGGTAATGGTTCAATACTAAAAGGGTTCATTGATAAAAAGAAACAAATGCAGGGTCAGCATAAGAATGGTAATGCTTCAAAACCAAAGTATAGAAACTGCAGCAAGTAAGCAGGACACGTACAGAATATTATGGGTCTAACCACGAGAGTTCAAGAAAAGCAGTCAACTCCTGAGAACATGTTAGCTTTCTGTTGTTCATTTTGTACATTTGGCATAATACAGAAGAACATCAATTATTTGTTGATTTGTTCATGTGAGAGTACCCAAGAAGCAATCTGATGTTATTATTGACTCAATATAGAAATTAACTTAGGAAGTGCTTTGAAAGAGTCAATATTGTTTTATATTCACACTAAGAGAATATAACTACTGCCATATTTTCACAAAAGATTAATTGTTGAATGGAGGCCCAAAAGATAAGCTCTACTTCTAATTTTTGACCTAATGTGAAAGTCCTTTATCTTCCAAACACTCTTGAGAAGTAAGTGTACATAACCATTAAGACAGAACAAATGTAAAACATAATATTGTTAAACCATGAAAGATTAGTTACATGACAATCATGTGGAGACTAAGAAACAGTTGTCTGGCCAAAAAAAACAAATGAAACAGTTCACGAGTCACAGATTATTACCTCTCCAGAAGTTTCATTGTAGTCACCTCATCCAAAACATCTTTGCAGTCACTAAGGAAAGCACAGAACTCTTTAATGACCGACTGGTATTCAGAATTACGATTCACCAAAGCTGTATCATCTTCTAAAAGAAGGCGATTTATCTAAAATGTTGACATGCAAAACCAAGCATTAGAGACTATTACTGTAGCCTCTCTATTATCATTATCAGAATGTTTAAGAAAAACAATTGAAAAATCACATCTGAGTCAGTAGTACGAAGTATCATGTTAGAACCTAGCATCTACACTTCTAACATGTTTCTAATCACACATTTCAGTTTTATGAAGCCACTAGCATATCATAGAAGGCAAAGAAAAAACTAAGATAATAACTATGTTATGTATCTAATTTCATGCATGGGAAAATTGAAACCTTGTCCAGGTACAGTTCTGTTGCCCATGTGGAAATCATTGTTATTTGACATTTGTCATCCTTTGAAAGATTGTCAAGCTTCCTTAACAAGAATGTTCTCAAAGCATCCTGAAAGCAGAGAACACATTAGCTTATCAATGAATGTCAAATGCAAATGCTTGGTGTGTGTGTGCGTGTATAATGGAGTAATGTTGCTCTGCATATCATATTCATGCATAGAAACTTGAATCTATGGATGCTTTAGTTGGGTTTTGTTTTATGCAAAGGAATAGAGATTGAAGACTATTGTTAATTCAGCACTCAAAACTGTTATCATATTAAAGAATAAAAATCGCTCAGCTCAGCAAGTTTACACTTCTGCCCTGAAAAAAAAATCCTGCCTCAGGTTGAAGAAAGCATAATGTGGCATAAAAAATGTATAAATCAACTTGATTAAGTTTCTACAATGTTAGCACAAATATACCAAATCTGTTTTTGGCGGATAAAATACTACTCGAACAAAGGAAAAAAATTAAAATAGATACAAATCAAATTAAAGATACAACACTTACCTGTTCATTGACACTGATAAACTTCAAAGTGATCTCTTCAAATGATAATATATAGTTAATCTGCAAAATACAATTGTCAGATGTCAGTTATAAAAGTTTCCTTCACATGGAAAATAAAGAAAAACACACTCATAAACTATTCAGTGTTAGGTTGTACAATATTAATGGAGAATTAATTTAAGGTAATATATAAGATACATTATACACAAATAAACGATATCAAGAGAGACGGAATTCACTTTTGCATAAAAGGATGCTGCCCTGAGGAAGTCCCTGGAGCTGAATGCAGCTTCAGCCTGCATAAACAATATCCTGGTTATAAACAATTAGGATGATAAAAAGATTCTCTACACAGAAATCTTCAACCAAGGAGTGGCAGTTTATTTAAGCTTTGTGCTATGAAGTTATATGGCAACAACCAAAAGAACCATTACTTGAGAGACAAGAAGCTAGACAGGACCTGAACTAAATATATTTGGTCTCTCTGGAGCGGATCACGAGAATTAGCTAAAGCTGCAGCATAGTCTTTCATATCTAGATAGACCTTCCACATATCTCGTCCTTCATCATTCACAGAAACCTAGAAGATGTTTTCAATCCAGAAGCCAGAAAATCAGCCTGATATAGTTTGGACCTAAGGATAAGATGAAGTCAACTGTCATATACAAACCTGAAAGATAGAGTTCTGGTCATACGCATAGAACAACCCTGCAGTTGCATCACTACATAGTCCAATAATTCCCCTTGAAGTAGAGTCTGACACCTGATCGAATTGAAGTTCCTCTATGATTTGCTCACTAATTCTGTTTACAACCTATGCAGCAGCATTTAGGAACAAAGGTTACATGATTGTAAAAGCTAAAAGAACAGGGAAAAAAGCAAATTAAACAATCCTAAATAAATACTAACAAATCTGATCCCAAGATCCTTCAGACATAACATATAGCCCCCCCTAAGAATGTCTCAGACTGGTTAGAAAACTCATTACCAGTATGGATGTAACTGAATTCAGAACACTGCAAATGGACACTCCAGGCAGTAAAAATATAACGTAAGTATTTATCACAGCACACCTTAACCTTATTCCCAATAAGAAGCAAAAAATGAAATTCGGACACTGCCATGGAACTGGGTTTGACTATTTCTGCACCAGTAGACAACTTTGCGTAGTCCAGGAGAGCCTTGTTCTCCACAAAGTTTTCATCACCATTTGGAGAACTAGATCAAAATATCCACAACGAATGATAATGAGATCCCATCCATAAATATTTATCAGAGATAACAAGTTCAAATGCATTATGGTTAGGTAAAGTAAAATGAAATACTACTAAAACATACTCAAAAGGCTAGCAGCAACTGAAGTATCAAGTATGAATTTGATTTTGGAGAAGGCTGGAATAGAAATTAACAAATGCAAGAGTGTAAACAGATGGTTGACAGAGAAATAACAAGTATTTAAATCTTTACCTACGCTGTGATCCAAAATTTAGGCTGCCATGGTAGATGCCAGCTCCAGAAAGCCATGCGAAATGAACAGCTCTTTTTTGCTTCATGAAGAAATGCAAATCACTGAAAGGATACAATGGCAGCAGCAAAATGGCATATTCAGAAAGTACCAAAACTTTAATATATACATACACACATAGAAAGGGCAGATAGTACTTCTCAACCAATAACAAAAAAGTAGTTGTGTTGGCCACAAAGAATAAGCTTAACATCCTATCCAATAAGTTCTGCAAACACAAGATTCTGTTCTATCTTCTTAGTAGATGAACTAATAAAATAATATAATCATGAACAGGGAAACCTGCCTGTTTGGTATTTCACCGGGAAGTTCCATGAAATGCACAGCACGGTTCAAGTAGCTGGCAAAAACAGTCTAGCAATGCAAAAATAAATTAAATGAATAAAAGTAACATCTCCATGATATATTTCACTAAGCTACACAGGAAGCTATGTAAACCATTGCAAGAGAACCTCCAAGTAAGAACAAATTTAGGGAAACAGAAGAAGTTACGAACATGGTAGGCAATTAAATGAGAAACCTGTTTCACTTACATTGCACAAAAAAATCACATCTAAATAACCGTTTAGGAAGAAATATAATCACAGATAAAACCTATCACCGATAGCATACCAGGTGGGTAGAAAAAATGGCATTTCTTGGGATGAATAGAATCTGGCTCAATCAATTAATAAATAAATACAGAGGAAAAAAGGGATATCCATCTATAGATAGAAGAAGCAGCAGTATAACAGCCAACAACCATAGGGAAATATTAACATGTTCTTTTGTACCCAAGCACTTTTAAAAACTTAAACAGGGGAAAGAAGAATTAGAGCTCAGCTTACTTCCAGAGATCCAATTCCAGTGAAAGAATAAAGTCTTGTGGGAGTAACAGCCATCACATAATATCTAGATCCATTGCTCAAGATAGCTGTTTCCATCTGTTTAAAGCAACGATATCAGTTAAAGAAGAAAGAAGATTATATGAATGCCAGTTTCCGTGACAGTTTCACAAACCAACAATTCCTTTGACATTATCAAGAGATGAGACCAATCTTAGCAACAACCTATTTCAGCTAATTCATTATAAATTGTCTGGCAGAAAATAGTACTACCGTCCAGACCAGCAGAAGATTTAAGATGCACAGACAAATAAGCAAAGCATTAGAGCTTTGACCATCCAAAGAAGACTTATTTTTAAATAAATCTTTAGCTAAAGAAAGATGACTGTCTAGTTTCTTTCCAAGGCAATGTTCAAGCAGAACAATAATATCAGACAAAAGGGTTCTCAAACTGAAGAAAGAAAAGGTAATTAAAGCCCATTCCTGGTTTAACTATGCAAAAAAAATGTACCTGCAAACCCATGATAGCTTCCGGAAGTTCTGCTAATCCGTATAATGGCTTTATATACTTTTCCTTCTTGTCCTTCTCATCTACATAAATTTCGTACAGTTGACCATTCTCTGTACCAAGAATGACTTCCCTTGTAGAAGCTGCGTTAGAAAAAAAATTAAGAACACAATAGCATCAGAAATCAGTATGCCCAAAGCTTGGTCTCATCAAAGAAGCAATGACCGAGAAATAAAATTACCTTCTGTTATCTGTTGCCTATTCCAGGCAACAGCATTGACAACTAGACCTTTCAATCTGCTTAACACACAAGGTTTGGTCCACTTCACATGAGTGTAGAATGTATCAGCACCTCCATTGCCCACGACAGTAGCAATACAGTGGCTGCCCCCAGGATCAACAAAAACTCTATGAATCGATTGCTCCCCAGGTCGTCCCACAGATAGATCAATTTCTGAAATTCCAAATGGAGGAGGAAAAAAATTACAACATGCTTCCATCATTTACATATGCCAATAAATCAGTTCTTAACCTCTAACTCGCCATGAATCAACTTGATACCTTAAATACGAAGCTCAATCAAACACCTTATCTCAATGAGTTCAAGTTCAATAAACTTTAAGCTAATTAATTACGAACAAGGAGAAAGAATTGACTTGAAACTAGCCTATAATTTCAAAAATTAACATTGTAATTAGCCGATAACTAAAGGTTCGAAACACTGAAGGTTCATTCATCAATAAAAGAGGATGCCGTACCACTAGAATCTCCAACACTGAAATCATGTCTGATAATCCAACCTTTACTTGTTCCCAACAGAATCACATCATTCCCAGCTGTCATACAAGTAATCACGCCGCGGCCTTTCGCCGCATATCTCTCGAGAAGATCTACTGCGAACACTTGTCTCCCTTGAGCCATCCTTGTCCGTCAGCGTCGCCACCCTCTTCCCGCCGTTGATTTTTATCGCCGATTGCTGAAACTAACAGCAAATTCTTACATCAAATCGATAATGGAGATGAATTCTAAGAAGGATCGCTCAACTGAATTGCAAATAAATCGAAGTAATGCTTCGTAAAAAAAACAATTTAAGCCTGGAAACAGTACCTTAATTGTAGAAAGCGATCAACCCGGGAACTTTCGTATCTTAGACAGAGAAAGAGAACTGAAACTAAGCCCAAATCCAATATCCTTGAAACGAATCGTTTATCAGGTTTGAAAAATAGGCTTTGACAAAAAAAAAATGGTAGATTCGTTTTAAAATGGGTTGGATTTAAACTCAAAACATTTAAAATCCGATTCGACCCATTTTCAAGTATTTAATATATTATATAATCGAGTTAATTATACTGCACGTCTTGGAATTATGACACTCATTTTAATTTGGTCTCTAAACTTTTGATCGTTTCTATTTTATCATTAAATTATAGCTCTCATTTTAAATTATTTCCCAAATTGTTGAATGTTCTACTTTTAACTCCAAATTATGACACTCATTTTAAACTGATCCTCAAACTTTTGAACTTTTCAACTTTATCCTCAAATTATCGTTTATGTCACATTATATTATTACATAATACATATTAGTAGGCAGTGGAAATTAACAATTTTTATAACATTTTTATTAACATGAGATATGTTTAGTATATATTGATAATTTTGGATGAAATTAGAATGTTCAAAAATTTAAGACCAATTTAAAACAAGAGTTATTTACTATCTTATATGGATTCGTATTTAGGGATGGCAATGGGGCGGGACGGGTTTTTGGCCGCCCCGAACCCGCACCGATCTATAATCCCCTAAACCCGACCCTGCCCTGGACTAAAAATATTAATTTACATGTCCCGCCTCGATACATCACTTCAAAATCCCGACCCCGACCCGACCTGAAAATTTAAAAAATATATTAATCTTCGTTGATGATAAATGTTAGATTCGACCAAATCACCATCACAATTACAAAATATAGGTTTCAAGAAACTTTAAACCTATATAAAAAAATAAAACTCAATTAAATTATACACATGAAAAAATACATATTTAAAAGAATAAACCTTAACTATTGACCGTCTGAATCAGATATTTTAAAACTAACACAACATCTAACAAAAATTTATGATAAACACAAACTAAAAAAAACTAAAAACTTTTATATGTAATGGTATTTTCATAAATATATTAAATATATGCATATATATATATAATTTAAAATATACCGGGGCGGGGAATTTTCACCTCATACCCGAACCCGCCTCGCCCCAACTCAATGCATTTTAATATTCATCCCGCTCCGATCCCCGAAATTCAAGAGGAAAAACTCAGTCGAGTCAAGTCGAGACCCATCGAGTTGGGTTGGATCAGATAATTTTGCCATCATATTCTGACATCTACTTTGATAATTCAATATTTCTTTATTTAATTAACATTTAATAATTTATATATTACAAAAAATCGCTTTTTAGGGAAGAAGTCTACTTGATTTATAAACCACAACTTTTTTTCAAGATGATGATTGCTTCTAGGCAAAGCTAAAACATTGTAGATATTTTGATGGATAATCTTGTCTCCATTCTATTCATTGAGATACACTTAGATTCTCTAATAAAGTTTTTCTTAATGCATTTTATAAAGGCAAACTAATCATTTAATTATTAGCATGTACTTCTTCTTCTTTTTTTAAGCGGAAGGGTAGCATTTACTACACGCCTCGTTAGAAAATCTCCTTAAACTTAACGAAAAAAAAATACTTGTAGTAGAGCGACATGAGAACCAAAACAACCATACAAAAAATAAACAAAGATAGGAAATAGTCGATCGAGCCAAAGAAAAACCAAAACTCCCTATCCCAGCAAGCAAAGGGCAGCAGAATCACCGCCAACACCTACACATAACAGCTAGGGGTGGGAATTGTCGGATACCCGGAAAACCGGGTACCCGCTTCGTCCGGGTACCTCTTTAAACGGCCCGTGTCCCGGCCCATTAAATCCGGGTACCCGTAAAATTCGGGTACCCGGTTCATATATTTTTTTATTATTTTAAAATTAAAAAAATCATATGTTAAACACAAAAATATTTAAAAAAAATTAAACATAAAACTTAAAAGAATATAATACAAACATAGAAAAATATAGGGATTTAAACTTAATTTTAGAGTGAAAATATTAAGAAACATAAAATAAAAATATAATTTTAAATATAAAAAAAATATATAAAATTTTATCGGGTCGGGTCGGGTACCCGGTAAGGGAAAACTCTCGGCCCGTGTCCCGGGAAATTTGCCGGGTCGGGTACCCGGCCCGGTCGGGTAATTTTTTTTCGAGAATTACCCGGTATTTTTGTTTCGGGTAGTCGGGTTTTCGGGTCGGGTATTTTCTCCCACCCCTAATAACAGCAGCACCAACCAACGCTCCAACACCAGCACCCAACAGCAACCATCGACACCGACAAACAAACAATTAGCCAATCCCCTCTGACTCCCCACCCGCCATAAACTCCTTATGAAGGCTATCTCGGATAGTTAGAGGAGGATCAAAAAATCTATAATAATCTAACGTGAAATCTATAAGCATGTTTTTTATTTTAGCCATCTAACTATTTTTAGGTATTTTATTTATCAATGCTATGTTTTCATTCTACTAACAATCAATTTATTTAATGAGATAAAATATTAAGTTTAATAAGTAAGGTCAGATGTACGAATCGTGACATTATAAATGAAGTAAATTAAATTGGAATGAACATCTACAATATCGATCCAGATTAGTCAGTTAATGGTTGGTTACTGGTGTTTATACCAAAAAAATTTATATTTTCATCCCAATTAAGTCATTTGATCTTAATTCAAAATAATTCAATAAATTTAATTGTTAATATTTGAAAATTTTATCAATTTGATCTTTATTTATAATATTATTGAATATATACAAAAAAAATTCAAAAAACTGTTTTAGATTTATGACTCCGGTTTAAAATCAATCAATTATAAACTCAATTAACATTCTATGATAAGATTTTAAATTTATAAAATCCGTTTAAAATCAGAATAAAAAATATCGAAGCAAGAATTGAATTTTAAACACAACTTAAACATGATTATCTGACAGGTGTAGGTAACAGAACCAATTAATAGAAATTGGGCAAACGAAAAAAAAACATAACTTTTCTTTTCATTTTCATCCTCAATTTCCACATGCTTAAAAATAACAAAGATACTAGATGTCCTTTTTAATAATCAAAGCTCCAACCAAGATATCATTTTTGTCCTTTTTCTATTTATTTATTTATTTATCTTTTCTTCTAATTGTCTTTGTTATATATATTGTTTAATTGTTATTGAAAATTGTCCATAAATTCCTACATCTTAGAAGACCCTACGAGGATATCATTGGATATGGACTAGACATTTGAAGAAAAAAGACATAAATAACGATGTTATAAAAATAGTTATGTGATACTGTTATATATTTTTATTATATTCATTTACTAAAATAAATATTAATATAAAAATGTTTTTAATAACATTTAAATACTCGTTTTTCTTACCAACAATTAGTTGGTTTAGTGAGTTGAGACACTAGATCTCTTAAGCGAGGCTAGAAGTTCGAGTCTTGGCGTTGTGAATGGAGCAAATTAGGTTGGATTTGATACTGATGGTTAAACAGAAAAATACCCGTTTTTCTTGACATTTTATCCGAATATGTTGTTTTTAATTCTCGATCTAACACTCATTTCAGAAACTCGTCTGACTGGTATGATGTGTTCATAGTTTTTTTTAATAAAACTCATCTGACTGGTACGACGAGTTCTATTAGTTTTTATTTATTGTAATAACTTTTTTAGAGACCTTCGTTATCAGCGCCCACAAAAAGGACTCATGAAACACGCTATGCCAATATGGTAAATTCTATTAAAAAAATAATAACACATGAAACTCATCATACCAGCCAGTCAAGTTTCTGCAAAAGGTAGTAGATCGAGAACTAATTTTTTTAAGATAGATACACAAATAATATAAAATTATGAGATATTTGGGTAAAATCGTTGTTTTTCTTATAGTTGAGAAATGGCACACGATGTGTGTATAAAATCATTTTCAGTTATATTTTGATATATAAATTGTATAAAAAAAATACATAATATTTTTTATTTAAATTATAAAATTTAAAATCTAAATTATAAAATTTTAAACCCTAAACTAAACTTATAAACCCTATATTAACAAATTTATATTTAAACAATCTGTATAGCAAAAAAATTTCTTTACCATTATCATGTTTAAACATTTATTACTTAAAAAGTAAATTATTTATTTTAATAGTTTTTAAATTGTCATTTAACTATAGCATTTTAGATTTGATAGTATTTTTTAGAGTATGGTTATAAGTTACATGTTGAAACATCCATTATATATATATATATATCCACTAAATTTAAATATTAATTTATTTATAAAGTGTTTTGATGTAGTTTAATAAATAAATAGTGTTAATTTTCAATTAAGTGAACTGATTTGACTGAAAATGCTATAGCATTTCATATCATAAGTCTATAGACGGAGATTTTAAGCGATAATTTGTGTATTTTTGTCGTTTTTTCAATTAAATTTGATATCTATCAATTAGTACTAAAATAATGTTATTTATCGATATATTATATGTTTAATAATTTTTCAATTCAGAAAATAATAATTTTTTATATCATATAATTGTATTACAATTACTTCTATATTTGCAAATTTTAAACGAATCGATACTCACTATAGAAGCTGTTGGTTTTATTAAAAAGAAAAAAATATTTAAAATTATAATTAGAGTTACAACTATAAAAGTAACATAAACACATAATTCAGTCATTTTCTTTCTATTGAAACAAAAAAATTAGCCACCAAAGATCATTAAAGGACTATACAATGAAAAGTTTAAAACTCAACAAAAAGACTCGAACAAAAGATAGATACGGACAAGACCAATAATCGGCGATGGAGGATAAAAAATCATTAGCGCTAACATAAAATGCGTATGACAATGAAGGCGCGTTGAAAAAAAAAACAATTACCACAACTGATCAATTGTGAACAAGAAACGCTAATTGTGAGCGTGTATCCAAATTCATCGCAAGGATCCAAAACAAGATCAACATGATAGCCTAAAAAGCGTCATCTTGAAAAATCGATGCGACGTGAAATTCAACCTTAAAATAATAAAATGAAAAGAAACAATCAACAACCGATAATGAAGATAGAAAACTCGTCAAAAAACACAAAAATGTGCCAACAGAAAGAAAAACATATCATAATATAGAGTTATTCTTATTAAAAACCGATACGTTAATGTATTCGATCTATATCATATTTAATTATTTTTTATGTTATACTAATATCATATAATTATACCGTGTCATTTTCATGTCACCTACCAATGCTTGCTAACAGAAAAGATAATGTTGGAAAAATTTGTGACTACCCAACAAAGAGATTCATCTCATATCCCATTGCTTTCTAGATCGTATTGCAAACAACTTTATGTCACTTAATTACAGTCTCGAATTTAAATCTTATGAATACAAATGACAATAACAAAAGAATTTACTTTCAAAACAATATCTAATCGAACTTAATTTTAAATTTAATCGAAATTTTCGTAACTATCGAACAACGAGATTAAAAAAATATTTCAAAACAATAAAGGTGGTGGACCTCAAACTTCCAGTTAGAGCCAAAAACACAGCTGTAGCAAACCATTATGGTGAGACCATCAGGATAGAGACTGCACCAGGGTGGCAGTGCCACCATCACTAACCTCAGCCACTTATCAGTGAACCCATCATTTTGTAGTTAGAGATATAAATACAAAATCCAATGGAGATTGTCTAAAATATATAAATATTTTATATTTAATTTTAAACAAACTATTAACATGTCCAAATTTATCTATTTAATACAATTGTAACACAATAAAAATACATAAACACAACATTATATATAAATTGTCATCTCTGGTCATATCATGAAACTTTTGCTTTTCCTTGTGAAAGCTGTTTTTTTAATAGAGAAGGGTTTGGTTTTGGGAAGAGAGTATTTCTTTATTAGGGGAGTGAATAAAGTTTTTAGGGATGTTAATAAATTTTACTTTTAATGAAAAATATAATGGAGAGAACTCAAATTAAAACTTTGGAAATATATTATTTGAAGGAATAACAATAAACTTTAATTATAAACTGTAAAATATACATGAAGTATTATAGAAAGCCAAACCTACATCTAAAACTTAAAAAGAGTAGAGATTAGGAGTGTTCAAATGGTTAATTCGGCCGATAATTGAACCGAAATATTCAAAACTGGATTAACCAATTTTTTCTTTTGATTGTTAACCGAAATGAATTTGTTTTAAAATTATTAATTAAACTGAATAAAGTTCAGTTAATCCGGCTAGTTTCTGAATTAATTGAAATTTGTTATAAATTTTTGGGTTTGTGTTTTTTTCTTTAGTTAGATTAGATTACATGCTCAATCACCCTGCTAAGGCTGTTGGTAATCGAACCCGTGATCTTTAAGAACAATAATCGTTCCCTTAACCACCGAGGCAAGTTGTTTCGTGCTTAAAGTTTCTAAAGTTAAATATAATATTTAATATTTTCACATAATTTGATTAACTACTCAGTTTTAAATCAAATTTACCGATAATCAGATTTTGAAAGAAAAAAAACTCTAACCATCAAATGACAAAACTCTTAATTAGCCAAACTAAATTTCAGTTCAATGGATCAATTCGATTTTAACCGAACAATAAAGATGATTGTAATGATATGCATTTAAATGCATATAATCATTGAGTTGGAAGCCTCCAAGAAGAACCATATTGCAAATGGGCAAAACAAAACAAAAACAACCCAAAATGCAAAAGATGGAGATAATGAATGAATTGAAAACTCATCCACTTCTGAATTGATGGTTGATAACATTTTTAGAAGTGAAAAAAAGGAGAGGAAAAACATGGTGCCAAAACTGTCAGAAATGATTGACTATGCTCACTTACCACATTCTTCTCCATTTTTCTTTATTATTTTCTTCGAGTCCAACCAAGGGCGGAGCCACCCTTTGAATTGGGTGTCACATGATACCTAAAATTTTTGAAAATTTTATTTTTTTATATAAAATAATTAATTCTCTTTATGACAAATGACACCTCTTTATGAATAAAATAATACCCCTTTATAAATAATTAATTCTCTTTAAATATAGTTGAAAAAATAACACCCCTTAAATATATTTCTAACTCCGCCCCTATTTCCAACCCCAAAGAATCTCTTACATAACAACACCCCCAAACACTTGTGGTCGAGAACCAACCGTACAGCTCAAACGATGGAGAAGCTACACCAGCATCAGCAGCATTAGGGGAAATGGCTTATAATACTAACCATGCCCGATATAGATTTCTCAAACAACTCGAACTCGGCTAGCCCATCCTTGGCTTGTTTTCCTTGTGTTTTAGTTCGAATGGAAACCGAAACACTTCTAACTAGCAATGACAATGGTAGTTGCTACGACTCCTACCACGACATTAGTAGCTGGTTCGATCGTGTGTCGTCGAATGCCGGTGTTGTTCAAAGGGAGACGCTCCGTCGGATCCTCGAGTTGAACCACGGTGTTGAGTACTTGAAGAAATGGCTCGGCGACATCGATGTAACGGAGATGGATGCATGTGAAATCGAATCGGATTACACTTCTTTAGTACCTTTGGTTTCTCATGCGGATTTGGAGCCTTATATCCAACGAATTGCAGATGGGGACACCTCTCCTATTCTCACCCAACACTCTATTACCACTCTCTCTTTAAGGTTTGGACATCTTTTTCACCCTTTTTTTTTGCCTTATTGTTTACATGATTATGTTCTCTTGGACTTAAAAGTTTGGTCGGAAGTGCCTTGGGACCTCATTGTACTTGTAGACAAATAAACAAGGTTTTCTTTTTCCTAATGTACGAAACATAGCTTTTTGGTAGATTTGTACTTAATTGAATGCCTTTATCATCATCACTTCTATCGAATCGGAGGCCTATTCCTTTCATCGAATCGTATAAACTATGGTTCTCGTGCCGATGTTTCGGTCTCTAGGAAAGCTTATTAGACTTTCAAGCCTGTATCATATTACTCTGTTAGTGTTAGTGCAGAAATGCATAATAAAATTCACATTGCAAGGGGAATTCCAGGGTACTATTTAGCTGTAAATGGAATTTTCGAATTAAACTCGTATCTCCTCGTACATTTGAGATAAGGTCACTATTGATTTCATCGTCTAATTGCTTGATGATTTCCTAATGCTTCTTGTTTGCAGCTCCGGCACGACGGAGGGTCGACAAAAGTTCGTACCCTTTACTCGCCATAGTTCCCAGACAACTTTGCAGATTTTCAGATTAGCAGCAGCTTATAGATCAAGGTATCCCGAATCCGATATTACATTAGATGTTTCGCAATTTCGGTTTTTTCATTACCAATATTCATCATAAGTTCATAGCCAATCGCAATAACATTCGTTATGTCTTCTGCAGGGTGTATCCAACACGAGACGGGGGAAGAATCTTGGAGTTCATATACAGCAGCAAAAGGTTCAAAACAAAGGGAGGATTAACAGCAGGGACGGCGACGACACACTATTTCGCGAGCGAAGAATTCAAGATCAAACAAGAGAAAACAAAGTCATTCACATGTAGTCCCCACGAAGTGATTTCGAGCGGAGACTACAAACAAACGACTTACTGTCATCTCTTGCTCGGCCTCTTCTTTCGCGACGAAGTCGAGTTCATTACATCGACCTTTGCATACAGCATTGTCCAAGCCTTCGCCTCATTCGAAGAGCTATGGAAAGAAATTTGCAAAGACATCAAAGAAGGCAATGTTAGTTCAAGGATAACGTTACCAAAGATGCGAAAAGCCGTTTTAGATATCGTTAAACCGGATCCGTTTTTGGCTTCGAAAATCGAAGCTGTTTGCGAGGATTTACAAGGTTCTGATTGGTACGGTTTGGTACCTAAATTATGGCCTAATGCTAAATATGTTTACTCCATAATGACTGGCTCCATGCAACCGTACTTGAAGAAGCTAAGGCACCATGCTGGTTCGTTACCGCTCGTGAGCGCCGAGTACGGTTCGACCGAGAGTTGGATCGGGGTTAATTTGGATCCTTCTTTGCCACCTGAAAATGTCACTTTTGCAGTAATACCGACTTTTTCTTACTTCGAGTTCATCCCTCTTTATAGACAGAATCGAGATTCGAGTTCGGGCAATTTTGATTTCATTGAAGATGAACCGGTTCCACTATCACAAGTCAAGGTTGGACAAGAATATGAGATTGTCCTCACAACTTTTACTGGTAAATTTAATTATAAATTGCAATCAAAGTAATATAGATTTTTACAGTGTTCGATTTAAATTAATCGATCAATAAATCAGATATCGATGTTTATGCCGCAGGACTTTACAGATATCGACTCGGAGATGTGGTGGAAGTGAGCGGATTTCATAACGGGACCCCAAAGCTGAATTTCATATGCAGGAGAAAGCTAATACTAGCAGTTAACATCGACAAAAACACTGAGAAGGACCTTCAATTAGTGGTCGAAAGAGGGTCTCAGCTGCTAAGCAATCACCGAGCCGAGCTTGTCGATTTCACGAGCAGTGCCGAACTCGTGCATCAACCGGGTCACTACGTGATCTATTGGGAGATCAAAGGCGAAGTCGAGGAGCGGGTGCTTTGCGATTGCTGCCGGGAAATGGACGCTTCGTTCGTCGATCACGGCTACATCGTATCGAGGCGGACCAACTCGATCGGACCCTTGGAGCTTTGCATAGTCGAAAGAGGGACTTTCAAGAAGATTTTGGATTATTTCATAGGGAAAGGGGCGGCACTTAGCCAATTCAAGACACCAAGGTGCACCAGCGACAGGATGTTGCTTAGAATCCTTGATCTTTGCACCGTTAAGAGATTTCGAAGCACAGCTTACGGTTAACGGGACGGTTCAAAGATTTAATAGATTTTGTGTAATTTATTAAAATTAAATATCTAACTTTAAAAAATTAAATATTTGTAAACTTATTGTGTGTGTAATAGACTGATTTTTAAATAAAAAATAAGTTTAATAAAACTCAAAATCATGAAATATAATATTTTTTTTCGTGTGCTTTATAATTGATCTAAAAATATTTTTTATTATTTCTTACAAACATTTAATTTAATTTATTTTATATTTTAGATAATAATTTTTATCGTACATGTCCAGAATTACATATTGGAAATAGGTAAATATAACATATCATTGAATCCTTTGTTAGCCGTTAAAACCAAAAAGGGTAAACTATAAAGATGACCACTTAATTATAGGGTTGGTGTCAATTTGACCACTAATACTATACTTTTAATATTAGCAATTTTACCATATAACTATTTAATTAGTTCCAATCAAGCCACCAACTGTTAAGAAAACGGAGAGGCCGACGCGGTTGTTAATTAAAATTAGTATAATTACATATTTGGTCCCCCATTATTTACATAATCTATCAATTTGGTCTTAATTTTAATTTAATGAAATAAATTAATTATTCAATTAGGACCAAATTAATAGATTGTGTAAATAATGAGGCCAAATGTGTAACTATACCAATTTCATTTAACAACCACGTCAGCCTCTCTATTTTCTTAACGGTTGGTGGCTTGATTGGAACCAATTAAATAGTTATGTGGTCAAATTGCCAAAATTAAAAGTATAGTAGTCAAATTGACACTAACACCAAAGTTAAGTGGTCATCTTTGTAGTTTACCCAAACCAAAAATATTACAAGGTGATAAGTCCACGTGGCACAATCCCACTTCACTTTACAAACAACAAAACACAAATTTCCATCTCCCTCGAAAAATTCTAATGAAAGACGGACTAATATACAGCTAAGAAAAAACGTTACCAGAAACATTGTACGATAAATAAAAAAATAGGTAAAGCGCTACCGGATGTGTTGATTTAAAATAATGTATCCGGTAGAAAACATGAAAAAAATATTAAAAAAAATAGTAAGCGGTAAACTTAAGTTATCTGTAGGTATCGACACAAACATAACAAAATAGGTAAAATTTTACTTATTTTGTTGATAAGAGTATCAACATATTAGGTAGCGCCTATTATGTTATTAAAGTTTAAGCTGATGGGGCCTTGGAAATCCCACGATAACAAAATCGGTAAAATTACTTATTTTGTTGATAAGAGTATCAACATATTCGATAGCGCTTTACCTATTTTGTTATTAAAGTTTAAGCTGATGGGGCCTTGGAAATCCGACGATAACAAAATAGGTAAAATTACCTATTTTGTTGATAAGAGTATCAACATATCCAGTAAATTACTTATTTTAAGCTGATGGGGCCTTGGAAAGTATCTATACTTTTTGAGTAAATTACTTATTTTGTTGATACTTTTGAGTAAATTACTTATTTTGTTGATACTTTCGAAAGTATCTATACTTTTTAAAAAGTATCCATACTTTTTTTAAAAAGTATCGATACTTTTAAAAAAGTATAGATACTTTCGAGCCACATTGCAACCGGTTACATTGCTTTTTAAAAAAGTATCGATACTTTTTGTTGATACTTTTTTAAAAGTATCGATACTTTCGAGCCACATTGCAACCAGTTACATTGTTTTTAAAAAAGTATCGATACGTTTAGAAAAGTATAGATATTTTCGAAAGTATCAACAAAATAAGTAATTTACTCAAAAATATCAACAAAATTAGTAATTTTACTTGATATGTTGATACTCTTATCAACAAAATAGGTAATTTTACTAGATATGTTGATACTCTTATCAACAAAATAGGTAATTTTACCTATTTTGTTATGTTTAACCGGTCACCTATTTAACCGGTCACGCCGTATATTAACCGTATATTAACTGCCTCACAGCAGAACTGCCCATCTCCCTCACCAAAAATACCCAACAAAACCATGTCGTCCCCAACACTAATACCCCAACTTCCAAGCTCAAACCCCTCCTCCTCATCAAACCCACCTCCTCTGTGCCGCCGCCGTCTCCGAAACCCCACCACCCTTTGCGGCGCCAATTCTTGTCACTCGCTGTCGTAGCTTCCACATTATCGTTTTCATTGCTTCTGCCGGTGACACCTGTAACCCACTCGTCCCGGCCTGGCCGGATGACCGGACCGAGTGAGCTACACGGGGAAAACCGAGTGAAAACCCCTAAAGGATTCCCCCTCGGTTAGCAACCCTATATATTTTTTTTTCATTTTAAATCTTGTCTAGATGAGTAATTAATCCTATGTGATCATACAGCGGAACAACAATATATTAAACAATCAAACGAACTCAAACAATCATGATTACAGCCCAATTTTAACCTTATACTACAGGCGGTATCGATACCCCTAAGGGGTATATCGATACCCCCTAGACTAGGTCAATGGGTCAAAGTCAACCCGTGGAGACCGTATCGATACACCCAAGGAGTGTATCGATACCCTCCCCAAAGGTTGACTTCTCACGGTCAACGCTAAGATGACGGTATCGATACACCAGAGGCCGGTATCGATACCGAACTGGACAGTAGCTCCAGTGACCAAAATAGTATCGATACACCTCTCAAGTGTATCGATACACGGGGCCTGAACAAGAAGGTGGTATCGATACTGTACCAACCGTATCGATACCCCTGCACCGCAAAACCTCCCAAACTCAGCAAAACGATCAAGACTCGAATCTAAATGCAATTTAAGACTTTCCTAGCCCCAACCAAACATTCACACAACATTTACATACCACTATATAGCCATCCAAGCACCCAACATGTATAAACATTAAGGAAATCATGCAGTTGATCAAAGATGACATTTAAGCATTCAAAGGAGGTAAACAAGCAATTAAGGTCTCATGCCTCTACATACATACACTTATACATTCTCACAAGGCACATGACCAACACACAAGGTAAGCAATTTAGACATGGTTTACAATCCATCAACATAAGGCATTAACACATAAAACCAGCGCAACGGAGTCTAGATACAAGCTCCTAAGACACGTAGCATTTCCCATTGCTAAACTACTACATTATTTAATAAACCATACTTGAGCAATGACCACACGCTTGGACGCCCTTTTCTTGCTCCTTGCTAACTCCAAGCTAAAGATTTGCATTGTCGGAAAAAAGAGAGCGCAAGCATAAAGCTTAGTGAGCGGAGCTCTAAAACATAACTACGACAATGCAGGGTTCAAAGCTTTCTTTAAAATAAAGGTCAGCACATGCAAATCCTCCAACGACCTAATCCTTCTACTAACATACGAGTTCAACCAAAAGTCAACAATATAAGCATTTCTCATGACATTACACTTTATGGTATGCATGAGGACATAATCCTAGATGAAAGCAAAACAATATGAAGACAATGATATAGTGAGATACAACATGAACATTACATGGCATGCACAAGCATAACCAAAATACACACGGTGGGACTACACATCACCGTTTCGACTAGTAGTTTTTCAATGGGACTACACATCAAAGTACTCTTCTACTAGTCACTACCGGCAGGACTACACATCACCGGAGTCTTATACCACTCGCTATCGGCGGGACTACACATCACCGGAGCAACGACAACCATCACGTGAGGTTCGACACCAACCATGCAACACAACATACAATCACAATCATGCGACATGTACTCACTATATCATGCACAACAAAAACAAGTTGCAAACAATATCCACAATTAGGCATCTCTTTCTACTTACAATCTTACCAATCGCAATGGTCTCACACACCATTTTCGTGCACAACCTGCACCAACTTACACACATCTTACAAGGTATATTCAACAATACCATTATTACCATCATACATCATTAACGATATAGCAATAAGCAACATGCTTCTACTCAAAGTATTTAAATTTCATGCTTAACAAACCATCAACGCAAGAAATGAAAACAACCAGAAAAAGGGGAAATTAAATAGGCGATTCTCATCAACTTACTCTTGAATTTAAAATTGACCTTTCAAGCCTAACTAAACTCTTTCAAAACCAACCTTGAACCAAAACGTTTCTTGAAAACATTTCCACATTCATATGCTTGAACCAATTAATCAAAGCTATTTAAAACATTTTAACCACTCACCTAAGCTTCCAAGCTCCAAGCTAAGCAAGCAACCACTCTCACAAACCCGGATTTCTTCCCGAAGCTTCTCCAACACCAATCTCTGCTTTCAAACAACCTCAAACACATTTCAAACAACCTCAAATCAATTCATCAATTAAAGTAGCAAACCCGGAACACTAATCAAACACCAAACTCAACATTTCAAGCCATGAACAACCCCCAAAATTACCAAATCCGAGCAGCCCTTATACACAGCCCAAAACTTGTGATTTCAACACATTTAGCACATTCAAATGCTTCCAAAACAGCCCCCAACTATTACCCTAACTTCAACCCTCAATTTCCAACACAAATCACACCCAAAACTCAACTAAAAACCCTCCTAAAACCCCACCAAAACCCAATTTCGGGAATCCTTATAAAACACCTCAAAAATTATATATGTTGGACCATTTGATTCATAAACACCATATCTAACAATATTAAATCAAAATCTCAAGTTAAACACCATAAAGCTACCATTTTTATTCTTATTCAAATCTCCCAAAAATCCAAATTCTAAAACATGGATGAAAATGAAAACTACTTGTACTTTTGGAAAGAGGAAGGTGAGAGCAAGTCGAAAACGTGTTTACCTTTCAAAACCGAGCCAAAATGAGGGAGAAAGGAGGTGGGATAGCCACTTGGAGAAAAACTCCTCCTTTGTCGTGAGAATGGAAAATAGGGAGGGAGGAAGATGACAACTATTTGTGTTTTAAATTAAAAGTGGGGGTTTTTAATTTAGAAGGCAAAATATTTACACAAATGCCATTAATGAATGGCTATTGGGCTTAGTTTAAAAATTGGGTCCAACACCTTTGTTTTATTTGCAAACAAAACCCGAACCATTATTTTATTTACTTAAATTATAAAACCGGACCTGAATATTATTAAAATATTATTTTCACCCGACCCCTAAACTCGGGTGTTACAACTCTCCCCCACTTAAGGAAATTTCGTCCCCGAAATTTATCGGACATGAACCCACTTTCTTTCACACCACAACACACTAACCAATCTCGGTGGACTTACCACACAACATTAGCTATCTGATGTCAAGATCTCAACGGGTCCTTCAATGCATGACAATTTTAAACTCAACTCAATCTCTTCAACAACATAACACGGGACAAAACTGCCTCACACTTCCGAATCATAGATACACAAAACACATCACAGATCCCCTCCCTAACTCAGGTGGTAACTGCCGCAAATAAACAACGGAACTAACCCGATTCACAATCTCATACAACACTGTTTGATTACCTAACCCATAACTTTCTCTGACTGGTCATCAGACCTCAACATACAACCAAACACTACGCAAACGTCTTCAAAAGTTTAGTCGAAAACTCGAATCTCTACTGACCACTATCGCATACAAGACACTGTACAACTCAAAATCTTGCTAAGGCACAACTCTGCCATCTTACTCACGGTACAAGTAGCTTGAACATGTATAAAATGAGCACACTCGATGTAACTATCATTGCTTACTCGGCTAAACCCTCTCATAAGAAATCAAAGGCGAACCGGACACAAAGTTCCTCAAATCTATTTCCCACTTTCATTAAGAATCTTCTACGGATGTAACAAACTAGAAGAAACTGATGCTCGATCTTGGCACACGGGCAAATTACACCCTTACTTTCATACTGAACCACATCATCCGTCAACTCAATCCAGAAGTACTCATCTTCAACCCACAATACGTCTTCATACTACTCAGATGCAATGCAAATGAACTGCCGCATGCTTCGGCCAACACAATACTTCTCAAAACACTATGTCTATAGGTACATCTATTCTGTCTCTAAAAATACAAACTCTATCACCTCTGAAACTGTATTCTGACGATCTTCCTTCCACTATATCTTGCACGTGAGGTGCCAAGAACCTGTCTTGCAACTGTTTCTCTTTAAGTATTCTGACTCAAAGTAGGCTCAACCCGAAACTCGGCCACATAATCACTATCATTCGGTAAACTGAATTCGACAATTACACCTCGCAACTCAACTACTAATCTAACAACAAATACAGCTCGGAACATCGGTCACTACGTTGACTCTCTTCGGATGGTACTCAATCTTGATATTACAGTCTTCAAGCAGTTCTAACACTTATGATGTTCAAGTTTCAACCCTTCCTAAGTTGTCTAACAATTCAAGTTCTGATGATATGTACATACACACTGTGCATTTCTTACTATACAAGCTTTGTCTCCAAGTCTTCGAAGCAATTACAACTGTAGTTAACTCTATGTCTCATATCGGATAACTCTTCTCGCGGTCTTTCAACTATCTTGACGAACAAGCCACAATCTTCCGTCTTGCATAAGCACACAGCCTAACTCTACATGTAACACATCACTATGGTTCACAAATTCTTTCTCTGGCATAGGCCGGATCAAGGTCGAAGCCTTCATCAAAGTTTCTTTAAGCTTCTCAAGGGCTCATTGTCTCGCATCTAACCACACAACTGAACATTATTCTGTAGCAATCTAACAAAAGAGCAGCTATCTTCGAACGGCTATTTACAAACTTTGATAGTAGCAATGCTAGACCTAGGAACTATAGGTTCCTGTCACAGTCTTCAATTTCTTTCAACTCACATCTTCCTCTGTCTGTTCAAGATTTGTTCTAATACACTCGGCTAATTTACATGTCCTAAGAGAACATCTTCATTAACTCAAAGTTCACGTTGCACAACTTGGTATACAATTAATTCTCTAAAAGGATGTACAACCCTAACTTCAAGGCTTGTCATGGTCTTCTTCGGTACGTGAATATACCCATGTATCATCTAAGAGAGCTACTACAAACTGATCAAGGACTTAGGAAAAACATTCTGCTCAACATCTCTATAAAGGTGATTAACTCACTAGTCAAACAAAGCGGCACAACTCGGAACTCAAAGCGATCACATCTTGCCCCGAAAGCTGTCTTTGGTACATCAACTTCTCTCATTCTCAACTGGTAACAATCGGATCTCAAATTAATCTTAAAAAGACTGAAGCACCCCTCAACTAATCAACAAACCACTGATGCTTAGAAGCGGATACCAACTACTCATTGTCAATTGTTTCAACTGTCTGAAATCTAATCACATTCTTGTATTGTCCTCTCTTCTCTTCACAAATTACACTGTCACACTCTAAGATGATGTACTGGGCCTAATCAATCTAAGGTCTAACAAACTCGTAGTTGATTCTTTGACACTCTTAAAGTCGGTCGAGAATCATAAGGTACAGAACAAACAAAACAGGAGCAAACTTGGAGACAGTCTCACAATCAAACTCTACTTCCCTATCAAGAGACAACCTGGGTAATTCTTGCCAACACCTTTAGGAAATCACAAACTATTCTAACGTCCTGCGGTCTTATCCTCATCCAAAAAGCAAATCCATCACATTGGCCCGGCAAGCCCGTCAACCAAAATCAATCAGTCCTTGACCTCTAAAGCTGGTTCAACACTCGATACGAAATTCACATTCTCACCTACCATTTCAAGATCATAGCCAGCCGCAAGCTTTAAGAAAACTCCCAATGTCTCAAAGTCTACCCTAACTCTATGTTCTACAAGCTAATCCATGCATAGTTTCACATCGAAACCGTAAAAAGGCAATTCCATCGCATCTACTGGAAACATGTGCTCCTGAACCATCAACAAACATCCCTTGTACATCTTTCTGACCACGACTGTATCCCCGGAGGAGCTAGTAACACTAACACCTACCTCTAATACCTCACAAGGTGGATTTCAACAGCTTCGCAACTCACTCAAAATACACGGACGCGTAGATCCAGAATTAATCAGAAAACAAGCCCAATGTCTGTATCGAGGAATTACTTGCTACAACATCGACATCATTCCGAAGCCAACTCTTAGTTCATCACTTCTCTTACCATCTCATGTCAAGATCGGTCACATTGTTCTCCCTCAACAGAAACCGGCTCACAGGCACGCTGACCCAAACAAGCAAACTGTACCTCCAACTCTGGTACTGTCATACTGCCCCAAACTAAAGCGATGAACTCTATCATCATTCACATCCTCCAAAACCTCAGATTTACGATTACCAGCCCTAGGCCCACGCCTCGGCCTCCAACTTACCGAAGACAACAATACAATACTAAACAAAACACACAAACAAGAATATTTAGGGTTAGCAAGAGCAAGGGTCCAAGGTGCTCAAGTATATTCCTTTACAAAAATCTTTTTAAATAAGTAATAGTAGCAATGGGAACTCGACACTACGCTTCAACACAAGCATCATGCTAACACATGCTTTCAAACACCGTACTAACAAGCAAACATTTAACATTCATGGCAAAACATTCACCGAGACATAACAACAACATAACACATCAAACTTACCTCACTTACCTACCTGAGGTCTCGGAAACCTCAGGCTCTGATACCAACAAATGTAACCCCCTCGTCCCGGCCTGGCCGGATGACCGGTCCGAGTGAGCTACACGGGGAAAACCGAGTGAAAACCCCTAAAGGATTCCCCCTCGGTTAGCAACCCTATATATTTTTTTTCATTTTAAATCTTGTCTAGATGAGTAATTAATCCTATGTGATCATACAGCGGAACAACAATATATTAAACAATCAAACGAACTCAAACAATCATGATTACAGCCCAATTTTAACCTTATACTACAGGCGGTATCGATACCCCTAAGGGGTATATCGATACCCCCTTGACTAGGTCAATGGGTCAAAGTCAACCCGTGGAGACCGTATCGATACACCCAAGGAGTGTATCGATACCCTCCCCAAAGGTTGACTTCTCACGGTCAACGCTAAGATGACGGTATCGATACACCAGAGGCCGGTATCGATACCGAACTGGACAGTAGCTCCAGTGACCAAAATAGTATCGATACACCTCTCAAGTGTATCGATACACGGGGCCTGAACAAGAAGGTGGTATCGATACTGTACCAACCGTATCGATAACCCTGCACTGCAAAACCTCCCAAACTCAGCAAAACGATCAAGACTCGAATCTAAATGCAATTTAAGACTTCCCTAGCCCCAACCAAACATTCACACAACATTTACATACCACTATATAGCCATCCAAGCACCCAACATGTATAAACATTAAGGAAATCATACAGTTGATCAAAGATGACATTTAAGCATTCAAAGGAGGCAAACAAGCAATTAAGGTCTCATGCCTCTACATACATACACTTATACATTCTCACAAGGCACATGACCAACACACAAGGTAAGCAATTTAGACATGGTTTACAATCCATCAACATAAGGCATTAACACATAAAACCAGCGCAACGGAGTCTAGATACAAGCTCCTAAGACACGTAGCATTTCCCATTGCTAAACTACTACATTATTTAATAAACCATACTTGAGCAATTACCACACGCTTGGACGCCCTTTTCTTGCTCCTTGCTAACTCCAAGCTAAAGATCTGCATTGTCGGAAAAAGGAGAGCATAAGCATAAAGCTTAGTGAGCGGAGCTCTAAAACATAACTACGACAATGCAGGGTTCAAAGCTTTCTTTAAAATAAAGGTCAGCACATGCAAATCCTCCAACGACCTAATCCTTCTACTAACATACGAGTTCAACCAAAAGTCAACAATATAAGCATTTCTCATGACATTACACTTTATGGTATGCATGAGGACATAATCCTAGATGAAAGCAAAACAATATGAAGACAATGATATAGTGAGATACAACATGAACATTACATGACATGCACAAGCATAACCAAAATACACACGGTGGGACTACACATCACCGTTTCGACTAGTAGTTTTCCAATGGGACTACACATCAAAGTACTCTTCTACTAGTCACTACTGGCGGGACTACACATCACCGGAGTCTTATACCACTCGCTACCGGCGGGACTACACATCACCGGAGCAACGACAACCATCACGTGAGGTTCGACACCAACCATGCAACACAACATACAATCACAATCATGCGACATGTACTCACTATATCATGCACAACCAAAATAAGTTGCAAACAATATCCACAATTAGGCATCTCTTTCTACTTACAATCTTACCAATCGCAATGGTCTCACACACCATTTTCGTGCACAACCTGCACCAACTTACACACATCTTACAAGGTATATTCAACAATACCATTATTACCATCATACATCATTAACGATATAGCAATAAGCAACATGCTTCTACTCAAAGTATTTAAATTTCATGCTTAACAAACCATCAACGCAAGAAATGAAAACAACCAGAAAAAGGGGAAATTAAATAGGCGATTCTCATCAACTTACTCTTGAATTTAAAATTGACCTTTCAAGCCCAACTAAACTCTTTCAAAACCAACCTTGAACCAAAACGTTTCTTGAAAACATTTCCATATTCATATGCTTGAACCAATTAATCAAAGCTATTTAAAACATTTTAACCACTCACCTAAGCTTCCAAGCTCCAAGCCAAGCAAGCAACCACTCTCACAAACCCGGATTTCTTCCCGAAGCTTCTCCAACACCAATCTCCACTTTCAAACAACCTCAAACACATTTCAAACAACCTCAAATCAATTCATCAATTAAAGTAGCAAACCCGGAACACTAATCAAACACCAAACTCAACATTTCAAGCCATGAACAACCCCCAAAATTACCAAATCCGAGCAGCCCTTATACACGGCCCAAAACTTGTGATTTCAACACATTTAGCACATTCAAATGCTTCCAAAACAGCCCCCAACTATTACCCTAACTTCAACCCTCAATTTCCAACACAAACCACACCCAAAACTCAACTAAAAACCCTCCTAAAACCCCACCAAAACCCAATTTCGGGAATCCTTATAAAACACCTCAAAAATTATATATGTTGGACCATTTGATTCATAAACACCATATCTAACAATATTAAATCAAAATCTCAAGTTAAACACCATAAAGCTACCATTTTTATTCAAATCTCCCAAAAATCCAAATTCTAAAACATGGATGAAAATGAAAACTACTTGTACTTTTGGAAAGAGGAAGGTGAGAGCAAGTCGAAAACGTGTTTACCTTTCAAAACCGAGCCAAAATGAGGGAGAAAGGAGGTGGGATAGCCACTTGGAGAAAAACTCCTCCTTTGTCGTGAGAATGGAAAATAGGGAGGGAGGAAGATGACAACTATTTGTGTTTTAAATTAAAAGTGGGGTTTTTAATTTAGAAGGTAAAATATTTACACAAATGCCATTAATGAATGGCTATTGGGCTTGGTTTAAAAATTGGGTCCAACACCTTTGTTTTATTTGCAAACAAAACCCGAACCATTATTTTATTTACTTAAATTATAAAACCGGACCTGAATATTATTAAAATATTATTTTCACCCGACCCTAAACCCGGGTGTTACAACACCTCCGGTTTTCGCCGCTGACGATGAGGAGTACGTGAAAGAGACCTCCGACGTCATCAACAAGGTGCGGAGCACCATCAACATGGACAAGAACGACCCCAACGTGGCGACGGCAGTGGCCGAGCTCAGGGATACGTCGAACAGTTGGGTGGCGAAGTACAAAAGGAAGAAATCCTTGCTGGGGAGAGCTTCGTTCCGTGAGATTTACTCCGCGTTGAACGCTGTCTCCGGGCATAATATTAGCTTCGGGCCGACGGCGCCGATCTCGGCGAAGAGAAAGCTGAGGATTCTCGAAGAGATGGACACCGCCGAGAAAGCTTTGTCGAGAGGAAGATGAAAAAATGAGAGCTTAATTTCGAGATTTAAACGGCTATAGTGTTTAAATTTACCGAGTTTTTATATTATTAAATATAAAAATAATTTAAAATAAATAATAAAATAATATTTTATTATTATTAAATTTTAAAAAAAATTAAAAATAAATTGTTGCCGCTTGTAATCAATGTTGGCCACGGTCGACCATCGGCGGCTTTCAAAACCGGTGGTCGTTTGACCTTAAATTGAACCGGATGACTCATTTTGACACGCTGAGTCCGAATCCGGTAGTTGTTTCATCGAAAATGTCCTGAAACTCGCAAATCTCGATATAAACGTTTCGGTTTCCTCACTTTTGATCTCCTTTCCGTGGATTTCAAAGCACTTTCCGGTAAAATAGAGGTCGGAATCGGACTCAGGGAAGTGAGACGAAGTGGCCGATAAAATATGGGACCGAAAGACCATCATCTATGGCCGTCAGCGGTGACGGCGAATGGTGGTCGGCGGACAATTTAGTTTTCCTTTTTCCTTTTTATTTTAAATTATGTTTTATTAAATAATAAAAAATGTCATGTCATGCTAAAATAATAATAAAGTATTCGTGACAAAAAATGTTCAATGTATAAAGTTCAGTTATTAAATAGAAAATTTTGAAAGTTGAATGACCAAAATAGGAGTGAGAAGATTGTTGAGTGATGATCTGTGCAATTTGCCCAAAAATAATTATATGATATACCGACGGTGGAAACTTTTAGTTCTCACAAGCACCTTTATTTAGTTTCCATGAGCGCCTTGGTTTTAGGGTTTATGGATTTAGTTTAGGGAGTAAGAGTTTGGGTTTAGGTTTAGTAGTTTAGAATTTAAGGATTATGAATAGAACTTAGAGTTTATGGTTAGTATTTAGGGTTTTTAGGTTAAAACCTAAATCCTTAACATATTACCCTAAAACCTAAACCCTAATCCATAAATTCTAACTATTACCCCTAAATTCTAAACCCCTACACATAAACCCCTAAACCCTACACTCTAAACTAAGTCCTTAAACTCAAAACTAAGGTGCTTGTGGAAACTAAAAGTTTTTACCGCTAGTTATCATTTATAAATCTTTAAAAAAAATAGGAACATGTACTACTCTATAATCACACTATTAAAAAAATTATAATTCAATTCAAAAATATTTATAATTCCATATAAATATATTTTTATATAATTAAGATTTACATATAATATATATGAAAATATCTACCATACATAATTGTACATCAAAATGCATTGTTACTACCAATAATCAATTGATTTAGTGAGACGAGACACTAAATTCTCTAAGTAAAGTTAGATGTTAAAATTCTGACATTGTGAATAAAGCAAATAAGATTAAGAAGGTCGCTCTTATAATGAATCTTTGAAATACTCGATTTTAATTTAATTAGTCAATAAATTAGATATAAATGGTTATAAAAAATAAACTAATACTAACATTTATTAATACAAAAACAGAAAAGTTACATTCAATGGTACAATATTGAGTAATTTTTTAGGAAAATTTTACAACGTGCGACGAACATCGATGAACACCACTAACGATGAACACCGATGAACACCATTAAATTAATTAATAAAGATTTAAAATTTCAAGGACCCATCATACAATTAATAATTATTTTAAAAATTCAATTAAATTATTTTTTATATATATTAAAATTTTATTTTTTTAATAAGGGTAAACTATATATTTAGTACTCCTCTTATTTCCGTATTTCTATTGAACCCTCATTATTTAAATATTATTTCAATTTAACTTTATTCTTTATAAAAACTAATTTAACCCTTAACCTAAAACCCTAAACTATTAAACCTTAAACCCTTAAACTCTTAAACATATACCCTAAACCATATACCATTAAAAATAATTTCACCATCATCGATTCAATTTAATTTAAAATGTTCAATAAAATGCCGACAACAGAAACAATACCCTAAGAAAATCCAATTGATCATCAAAAGCTTGAAAATGGGAGTAGAGAAGCAAGTCATCAGGCCCGGAACCAGTCCTAAACCCATCTCCGGTCAGACCGTCACTGTTCACTGCACCGGCTACGGGAAGAATGGGAATTTGTCTGATAAGTTCTGGAGTACAAAGGATCCTGGGCAGCAACCATTCTCTTTTCAAATTGGGAAGGGCTCTGTTATAAAAGGGTGGGATGAAGGTGTGTTGGGAATGCAAGTGGGAGAAGTTGCTCGTCTTCGGTGCTAGGTTTCTTCTCTGGTCAGAGTCGCTTACAGATGGCAGGACCTTAATCTCCAATGATGGAACCTTTGTGTTAGGTTTCTTCTCTCCAGGCACTTCCAAGAACCGGTACCTGGGAATCTGGTTCAACAACATAGGATTGATTTGAATTGAATTGAATCGATGATGGTAAAATTATTTTTAATGGTCAATGTTTAAGAATTTAAGGGTTTAAGGTTTAATAGTTTAGGGTTTTAGGTCAAGGGTTAAATTATTTTTTATAAAGAATAAAGTCAAATTGAAATAATATTTAAATAATGAGGGTTCAATAGAAATACGGAAATAAGTGCGGTACTAAATATATAGTTTACCCTTATTAAAAAATAAAATTTTAATATATATAAAAAATAATTTAATTAAAATTTTAAAATAATTATTAATTGTATGATGGGTCCTTGAAATTTTAAATCTTTATTAATTAATTTAATGGTGTTCATCGTTAGTGGTGTTCATCAATGTTCGTCGCACGCGATAGACTCATCCAATTTTTTAACACACTATAACAATAAAAC
This sequence comes from Hibiscus tridactylites, assembly GCA_958450335.1. Taxonomy (NCBI): domain Eukaryota; kingdom Viridiplantae; phylum Streptophyta; class Magnoliopsida; order Malvales; family Malvaceae; genus Hibiscus; species Hibiscus tridactylites. Next base: position 99,920,850 of record OY288273.1, on the reverse strand, counting down.
TATCAACAATATAATAAACTTAAACATATCAAATCCTAATAAGATATGAAATACTTAAATTATATTTAATTTAAGCCGAAATTATTGGATATTATATATAAATAAAGTAATCACAATTTCACAATCAATAGATTGCTAAAATCCAAATCTGACTTTTTTTATGTTGATTGTTGTATAATTATTTTACTTAAAACAAATACTTGCTGAAATCTTTCAATAATTGTCATTTAATTAATTGATCAATTAGTCCCTACTGCCGGATTAGGTATTTGACTTTTAATGCATATGGCTCGTGACAATATGTGTTAAAATCACGGTCAAATCCTGTCATTAGATCCTACACTTTATATAAATCATAGATTTAGTACATGTATTTTAATTCAATCAATTATAGTCTTGTGTTTTTCAAAATTTTGAAATCTTAGCTCTGCAGTCTGACCCAAATAATACGGTAAAATTAGGGGATTAGGGGTAATTAAAAATTTAATTAGGGGAATAAGGATGTTTGGAAAAAATTTAGGGGAATAGGGCAGTTTCTCAAGAATTTGAGAAATAAGCCAGTTTCTATAGGACCTCGCCATATGCACATGACAAGGTCCACTTTTTATACACGTTTGATTTCCTACATCGGCTCCCTACACCGAGCCTGCACCCAACATGCACGCTGATTGGACTGAGTTGGTAGGACCTCCCATGTGCATACGGCGAGGTCCTGAAACTGGCATATTTTCCAAATTCTTGAAGAAACTGACCTATAACCTTAATTTTAATTTCCATTAGGATTATTATCCTAATTTTGCCCAAATAATACAGACACGTCTGACTAAAATATACGAACTTCAGGTAATTAAATTGGAGAATAAGAACTAAATATACAATTTACGATTAACACATAGACTAATAACAAAATTTTAACTTAATAAATTTCACGTGTTTGGGTTATGACAAAAAATAATCAAATTAGAGTACAAATATTAAATTCAAAACGTTAACATAGTACAAGGACTTAATAAAGGAATTTCATCTAAAATCACCTAACTATTTATTTTTGCATGTAATGCTTTAATTTTTGTGTGCGGATAATATTGCCACTGTAGTGACTGTGACTGATACAATAAGATTTATAATTATGGTTTTTGTCTTTTATTTTGGTGAAACCAACTTTATTTATTTAAGGTAAAGAAGAACCACGATTTAAATTAGTACAATTTAGTCAGGTAGGCAGTGACCTTAGTCCTCTAAAATGAGGAAATTTCCCTTTTATCCCCTTCAAATTTTGAGATTATAAATTAGTATAATAATAAAATTACACTTTGATTTTTCAAAAAAATAAAATTTAATTTTAATCCCTAAAATAGAGTTCTAGCTTCGCTCTTGAATTTGTCACTAGAGTAATTGAACCTGTAGAACTAATGTTTTGATATAATAATTGAAAAATGTTTTAGACTAATTTGAAAAGAATTTAAAATATGTCTTTAAGTCTAAACAACTTGAAAATATGTTTAAGGTATTTAAAAAGGTTTTTGACAAAGTTTGAAATGTTTTAAAGTACTCAAAACTGACTTTTCAGCTCTACCGTACCGATACGGTATACCCCGTATCGATACCTTTTTTCCAGTTTTGATTCTGCCAAAACCCGTACCGATACATGCTTGCACGTATCGATACAGATAGGGGTCTTTTCGATACACCTTTAAAGCGTACTTGTAACACCCTAAGTTTTGTGTGTAAAAAAAAAAAGAAAGAAAAGAAATAAAAATAAAATGGGTATCATGTGGTTTGAACCCTTGATCTAGGGACCATGGGTGCAAGCCTTAACCGTTGGGCTAAGGTAGTATTCTATTATAATCTATCTCAAACTTCATTTTAAGTTATAGACTTCTGTTATGTAAAATAAATAAAAGCTTGAACCAAAATTTTTCCCCATGTGTTAATTTTAGCCCCACAAAAGAAATACCCAGATTTTAATCCCTTTTCCCTCGCGACCCATCGCCTTCCCCGGCCTTGCACCGATCTCAGCCACAGCCGGCTCGTGGCGTGCACTGCCACCACCGGCATGCTCGCCGTCGAGCAGTGAACCTAATGCCGTCAACCACTCGCGTTGAGCCGGCATCGTTTGCTGTGGAGAGCCGGTTGAAGGCTCGACATCGAACCAAACCACGTTCTTCGTCTCCGACCACCTCTGTCGCCGTTAGGGGCGCGTCGACGGGACAGTCGTGACCGGCGAAGCAAGAGAAGCAAAACCCCTAAAGTTCCTTGTCAGATCGACGCCGGCAAAGCCTTCATCGGAGCTACGCGGATTTTTGCCGGTTTGCCTCTGATTTCGATATTTCCGGTAAGATTCCGGCGATTTTATGAATAATCGAGTGCTTAGATTAAAGCCCATGTTTTGATCTATATATTTCTGATAGAATCACGGTGATTCAGCGTCGCCGACGAAGATTCCGGCGACCGGCCGACGACCCTAGAAATTTCTGGTGAGTGAACCCGGTCCGACCCGACCTAACCCGTATCCGACCCGACCCGTCTGCCTGAACCGAAAACCCGAACCGAGTCAATTCGAGTCAACCGAGTCAACTAAGTGAGTCAACTCGCTCGAGTTAACTCAGCCGAGTCAACCCAGTTGACCAATGACGTCAGCATTGACCTGCCCATTGACCTACCCGTTGACCGTTGACTTTGACCAAAAAGTAAACTTTTTCCGAAAAGTCCTATTTTATGTTTTTCGACGTCCTGAGTCCGTTTTTGAAGCCCGTTTCGCAAAATTCCGACCCGAAAGCCTCTGAATCTGATCTTGAACCCAAAAATACTTATGCGTTTCTTGTTCAATTTAAAGGCAGTGTGATTAAGGATTAACTGTGGATTTTGTTTAATTGAAGGTCATATCCGCGTGGTTGTGGGATGTTGAATCCGAGTTCGAGGGTATTCGAATGTCGTATCTTGAATCGACTGTTGTAGCTCGGAGTTAAGGTAATACATTACTACCCCTTGTATGCTTTATGTACATGTTGATATCTGGTTAAAGCATGCACGCTTATGATGAGTGTTCTGTGAACTCTGCTTAAGCCGAATTCGATACGGAAATTAAGTATGAGAGTCAGTAAGAGTAAAATACTCTGATAAGAATATTAATAGATCAGGAGTGTCGAAAGTGCTAATAATAATAATACAGTTAAATCTGAAACTCTATCAATGGTGTCTAAGAACCAATGTTCAGAATGCGGAGTATGAGATGTTGGATATAAAATTACGAAAATACCCTTAGAGCATAAGTATGACTAAACTACCTCTCTGATAAAAGAAATGACCTAAAATCTGCATTAGTCCTGATTATGCAATTTACACTACCCAAGATGTATGTTTTAATGGAAAGACTTTGACATCATTATGTAATACGTGTGATACAAACTTGGTTAATCCCTCAAACTCTGTATAACACATGAATGAGAATTCTCTGGAAATATTGTTGTAATCCTAAGTCGATCCTTATGATAGTAATGCGTGAATTAAATGAGAATGATCGTAATGACCAAAAAGACGGTAATGCCCTCGAGCACCGAAATGTCTGATTAATTTGAATGACGTTACCCTCAAGTCCTGTAATGAATGAATCGTCTGTAAAGGGGCGGAGAGTTATGACGACTTAATCTCGTTTGAGTATGTGAATGATGTAGGTACCAAATGGTAATTCAGAAAGAAATGGTAGATTTATCTTAGTTTAAAATAACCGAAATACCCTCCTAAGTTATTCGGTAACTATGTATTTGACGAAATTCTGGATTATTAATAAGACTTAAATAGCTAAGGTTCCCTTAAGTGTTGAGAAATACGACACGTGTATGCCTATCGCTCACCATATCGATGTAAGGTAGGAAAATCCGCATTGATTGTATGTTCGACTACTCAAAGTTAAACCGTATAGTAAAGTATGAAGGCGACTGTTCTGACATACAATACAGTCAGTGTTAAGTTCTGATGCACGCAAATTTCTCACATCTGAACGTTGGTAAGTATTGTCAAGTTGGGTTACGCCGTATTAAACAAATTCTGGAGGTATGATAAATTGTTAGAGCCCTTGAGAATTATAATTTTCGTTCTGATATGATTGTGTCATAGTATAAAATTTGTCATGACAGTCAAATAACTAAAAGGCCATGATAGCCTAAATAATCGGAACATCACTGAAAATATCTGATAACTTAAAAGACTTTAATTTAGAAATTCTTGAATGTCCGGTTAGAAAACTAATGAGCAAATAAGATACCCGAGTTCTGTGAACCATTGCTTATTCAATGTTGGTATAATTACCAGAATGTCCATGAACGTCGAAATGACCATAATGTCATTGTAGGCTTAAACGACTAAATAACTCATGATGCGTCTAAATTCTCAAAGATCTTAATGTATCACCTCCTGAATACCTAGGTTAAACCGTTAGTATGAACCCCTTTTAATAGGGGCCACGTTTCAGAAATCCGTTGAAATCGTAAAAAGTTTAATATGTCCCATTCTGTAAATGCCAAGTATCTCCAAGAAATGATCTGTCCCACCTAGTGTGTTCCATGTGTGATATATTCTGTTGATTGGATTGTATAATTATTTAATCGTGAATAATATTATATTTGATGGACATTTCAATTGTTATTGAGATTGCATAACTATGTTAAAAAAATGAGATAAAATAATGAACTTGATATATGATGACATGCTCTGCCTACCTGATATATGCCTGCTCAATTTGTATACTTGGTATGTGATCGTTTGATCTGTGATGGTATTGCCTAACTGTTTGATGAATTTGTTAACATGATGTGTTAGTTTGGCCTATGATGGTACAATCTGTTTGCATGATGAATGCTGAAAATGTATGCTCTACTCGATAGTATGCCCATTTATCTGTCAAAAGCATGAACTTCTGTTTCTGATACTCTGAATAAAATATGTCTGTTACATGTACTATGTTACTCATGTCTGGAATCTGAACACCGATTACTATCTGGGGTATACTGTTGGGTTATGTTATGAAGTCTCTGTTGGTACAGCCCTGATCAAGCTGGTAAATCCTTATGGACTCAAGGTCTCCCCTTGAGTGGCACCTACGCCCATCGGGCCTAGGGTAAGTCCTTATGGACTCAAGGTCTCCCCTTGAGTGGCACCTATGCCCATCGGGCCTAGGGTAAGTCCTTATGGACTCAAGGTCTCCCCTTGAGTGGCACCTATGCCCATCGGGCCTAGGGTAAGTCCTTATGGACCTAAGGCAGCCCCTTAGGTGGCACCTATGCCCATCGGGCCTAGGGTAAGTCCTTATGGATGCAGTTCTGGGGGACTGCATATTGGTGTAAGGTTGGAGGGTAGTTCTTGTAAACTTCTATATGACCATTGAACATTTGCATTTAATCTGTTATGTGCTCATATGATATGATATTAAGTACTTATATATGTTTATCTGCACTTATTGGAACACACTAGACGCCAACCTCTCTGATTCCTACCTCGTATGTTATCAGCCTATATAATTTCCGTCTATTTTCTCAATGTCTGATTAAAGAACAAATACCATTATTCTTGAGTATGATGTAATCCTCGAAATAGTAGAACATAAATAGAGGTCTATCATTGCTTGAAACATCATGAAAATGTTATGCCTACCATATGTCTGCATGAGCTTATAGCATCTTTTGGTAGTTCTGTATTACTGAGCTTTCCCAAGCTCACGTTGTTTTTACCATCGCAGGTTAAAAGAAATTATCATGACCTAATGTTTGACATCAGTGTTCGGAGTTCTCTCGGCGTTGCCTCTGGAGTACGGTATTGTATAGTTAGTGGGCATGTATGTCATGTATGTCACATATGGTTTTGTGATGGAGTCTGTAAAGCACTTTCTGATATTTTTGTTATGTGTTTAAATGTTTTCCTGAAATTGTATTTTAAACAGAAGTACATTTTTACAGTCTAATAAGTGTTTTGAGAAAGAAAAATGTTTTCATGTGTATTTTCATTGTGGGTCGCTCTTGTGACCCTAATGTGACTTCCTAGGATCCGTTGTAACGCATAGGTGGGTCTAGGGGGTTACATTTAGTGGTATCAGAGCTTAGAGTTGCGTCTTTCTGGGTTGATCGGCCGATCGTCTGTCGTAGGGTGTCTGGTCTGTGCATGCCCCTAGATCATAACCGTACTCCTCCGAGCCGAAACTCTGATGTCGAATCCTTTTTCCTGAAATATTGAATCTTAGCTTTCTGTCTGTTGTATCTCGAATCGTAATGACAAGGAATGTCTGTAACATTCGTCTGTGAATTGGATTAGCTTGGTGGATTTGAATCTGAGATGGTTCATGCTGGTGAAATTGAAGAATCAAAAACAGTTTAAGAGTAAATGTTTGATTATATGAGGTAACCGATATAAGACTGCATGTAAGGTAGCTCGGTGATAATGATATGCTCGAAAATATCCTGATAAAAAAAAAGACTCTATGAACTTCAGAGAGAAGTGTTTGTGATTGTGCCGAAAGTGTATAATATGTGGTGCCTCTGTTAGACACGAAAGAAATAGTTGTCTGAATATTACGTTGAAGGTAAGTGATATCCATTAATGACCTTGGTTACGTTCGATCAGTATGAAGAAAGACATTTTCTTGGAAATGAGGCTTGGTGTATCGTTATATTTCATCCCTGACTGAAATTTGATGTTTACATCCTGATTCTGGGAGTCGATGTTGGAGTCCTAGAGTGCTTGTCTGAATTGTAGTTGCAGTTTTTCATCTGAAAATTAATAGTCAACCTAGAAAAGTAATTCGGACTCTGGAAGATATACCTTTGGGTGGTATGATTAACTTATGTAATAGATCGAAATGTCTCTTATCCTTGACTAAGACCGTTATAATAAAAGTTATGAGACATGTTTGTTTTGTATTATATGAAGTTCGGTATGGATTCAAATGTTAAGTTCTGATTGATTGGTCCAAAATGTATGTTGGGATGATTATTAGTCTGAAGTCAATGTGAGTATCAAAGGAAACTGACAGATTGATCCGTGATTGTCAGTAGGTCCCGAGAAACAATGATGCTTTGATGGATAAGATTCAGTACAAGAATGAATGAAAGAGCTTTCCTTGACTCTAGTAAATTTCGAGGACGAAATTTCTTTAAGGGTGGGAGAGTTGTAACACCCTAAGTTTTGTGTGTAAAAAAGAAAGAAAGAAAAGAAATAAAAATAAAATGGGTATCATGTGGTTTGAACCCTTGATCTAGGGACCATGGGTGCAAGCCTTAACCGTTGGGCTAAGGTAGTATTCTGTTATAATCTATCTCAAACTTCATTTTAAGTTATAGACTTCTGTTATGTAAAATAAATAAAAGCTTGAACCAAAATTTTTCCCCATGTGTTAATTTTAGCCCCACAAAAGAAATACCCAGATTTTAATCCCTTTTCCCTCGCGACCCATCGCCTTCCCCGGCCTTGCACCGATCTCAGCCACAGCCGGCTCGTGGCGTGCACTGCCACCACCGGCATGCTCGCCGTCGAGCAGTGAACCTAATGCCGTCAACCACTCGCGTTGAGCCGGCATCGTTTGCTGTGGAGAGCCGGTTGAAGGCTCGACATCGAACCAAACCACGTTCTTCGTCTCCGACCACCTCTGCCGCCGTTAGGGGCGCGTCGACGGGACAGTCGTGACCGGCGAAGCAAGAGAAGCAAAACCCCTAAAGTTCCTTGTCAGATCGACGTCGGCAAAGCCTTCATCGGAGCTACGCGGATTTTTGCCGGTTTGCCTCTGATTTCGATATTTCCGGTAAGATTCCGACGATTTTATGAATAATCGAGTGCTTAGATTAAAGCCCATGTTTTGATCTATATATTTCTGATAGAATCACGGTGATTCAGCGTCGCCGACGAAGATTCCGGCGACCGGCCGACGACCCTAGAAATTTCTGGTGAGTGAACCCGGTCTGACCCGACCTAACCCGTATCCGACCCGACCCGTCTGCCTGAACCGAAAACCCGAACCGAGTCAATTCGAGTCAATCGAGTCAACTAAGTGAGTCAACTCGCTCGAGTTAACTCAGCCGAGTCAACCCAGTTGACCAATGACGTCAGCATTGACCTGCCCATTGACCTGCCCGTTGACCGTTGACTTTGACCAAAAAGTCAACTTTTTCCGAAAAGTCCTATTTTATGTTTTTCGACGTCCTGAGTCCGTTTTTGAAGCCCGTTTCGCAAAATTCCGACCCGAAAGCCTCTGAATCTGATCTTGAACCCAAAAATACTTATGCGTTTCTTGTTCAATTTAAAGGCAGTGTGATTAAGGATTAATTGTGGATTTTGTTTAATTGAAGGTCATATCCGCGTGGTTGTGGGATGTTGAATCCGAGTTCGAGGGTATTCGAATGTCGTATCTTGAATCGACTGTTGTAGCTCGGAGTTAAGGTAATACATTACTACCCCTTGTATGCTTTATGTACATGTTGATATCTGGTTAAAGCATGCACGCTTATGATGAGTGTTCTGTGAACTCTGCTTAAGCCGAATTCGATACTGAAATTAAGTATGAGAGTCAGTAAGAGTAAAATACTCTGATAAGAATATTAATAGATTAGGAGTGTCGAAAGTGCTAATAATAATAATACAGTTAAATCTGAAACTCTATCAATGGTGTCTAAGAACCAATGTTCAGAATGCGGAGTATGAGATGTTGGATATAAAATTACGAAAATACCCTTGGAGCATAAGTATGACTAAACTACCTCTCTGATAAAAGAAATGACCTAAAATCTGCATTAGTCCTGATTATGCAATTTACACTACCCAAGATGTATGTTTTAATGGAAAGACTTTGACATCATTATGTAATACGTGTGATACAAACTTGGTTAATCCCTCAAACTCTGTATAACACATGAATGAGAATTCTCTGGAAATATTGTTGTAATCCTAAGTCGATCCTTATGATAGTAATGCGTGAATTAAATGAGAATGATCGTAATGACCAAAAAGACGGTAATGCCCTCGAGCACCGAAATGTCTGATTAATTTGAATGACGTTACCCTCAAGTCCTGTAATGAATGAATCGTCTGTAAAGGGGCGGAGAGTTATGACGACTTAATCTCGTTTGAGTATGTGAATGATGTAGGTACCAAATGGTAATTCAGAAAGAAATGGTAGATTTATCTTAGTTTAAAATAACCGAAATACCCTCCTAAGTTATTCGGTAACTATGTATTTGACGAAATTCTGGATTATTAATAAGACTTAAATAGCTAAGGTTCCCTTAAGTGTTGAGAAATACGACACGTGTATGCCTATCGCTCACCATATCGATGTAAGGTAGGAAAATCCGCATTGATTGTATGTTCGACTACTCAAAGTTAAACCGTATAGTAAAGTATGAAGGCGACTGTTCTGACATACAATACAGTCAGTGTTAAGTTCTGATGCACGCAAATTTCTCACATCTGAACGTTGGTAAGTATTGTCAAGTTGGGTTACGCCGTATTAAACAAATTCTGGAGGTATGATAAATTGTTAGAGCCCTTGAGAATTATAATTTTCGTTCTGATATGATTGTGTCATAGTATAAAATTTGTCATGACAGTCAAATAACTAAAAGGCCATGATAGCCTAAATAATCGGAACATCACTGAAAATATCTGATAACTTAAAAGACTTTAATTTAGAAATTCTTGAATGTCCGGTTAGAAAACTAATGAGCAAATAAGATACCCGAGTTCTGTGAACCATTGCTTATTCAATGTTGGTATAATTACCAGAATGTCCATGAACGTCGAAATGACCATAATGTCATTGTAGGCTTAAACGACTAAATAACTCATGATGCGTCTAAACTCTCAAAGATCTTAATGTATCACCTCCTGAATACCTAGGTTAAACCGTTAGTATGAACCCCTTTTAATAGGGGCCACGTTTCAGAAATCCGTTGAAATCGTAAAAAGTTTAATATGTCCCATTCTGTAAATGCCAAGTATCTCCAAGAAATGATCTGTCCCACCTAGTGTGTTCCATGTGTGATATATTCTGTTGATTGGATTGTATAATTATTTAATCGTGAATAATATTATATTTGATGGACATTTCAATTGTTATTGAGATTGCATAACTATGTTAAAAAAATGAGATAAAATAATGAACTTGATATATGATGACATGCTCTGCCTACCTGATATATGCCTGCTCAATTTGTATACTTGGTATGTGATCGTTTGATCTGTGATGGTATTGCCTAACTGTTTGATGAATTTGTTAACATGATGTGTTAGTTTGGCCTATGATGGTACAATCTGTTTGCATGATGAATGCTGAAAATGTATGCTCTACTCGATAGTATGCCCATTTATCTGTCAAAAGCATGAACTTCTGTTTCTGATACTCTGAATAAAATATGTCTGTTACATGTACTATGTTACTCATGTCTGGAATCTGAACACCGATTACTATCTGGGGTATACTGTTGGGTTATGTTATGAAGTCTCTGTTGGTACAGCCCTGATCAAGCTGGTAAATCCTTATGGACTCAAGGTCTCCCCTTGAGTGGCACCTACGCCCATCGGGCCTAGGGTAAGTCCTTATGGACTCAAGGTCTCCCCTTGAGTGGCACCTATGCCCATCGGGCCTAGGGTAAGTCCTTATGGACTCAAGGTCTCCCCTTGAGTGGCACCTATGCCCATCGGGCCTAGGGTAAGTCCTTATGGACCTAAGGCAGCCCCTTAGGTGGCACCTATGCCCATCGGGCCTAGGGTAAGTCCTTATGGATGCAGTTCTGGGGGACTGCATATTGGTGTAAGGTTGGAGGGTAGTTCTTGTAAACTTCTATATGACCATTGAACATTTGCATTTAATCTGTTATGTGCTCATATGATATGATATTAAGTACTTATATATGTTTATCTGCACTTATTGGAACACACTAGACGCCAACCTCTCTGATTCCTACCTCGTATGTTATCAGCCTATATAATTTCCGTCTATTTTCTCAATGTCTGATTAAAGAACAAATACCATTATTCTTGAGTATGATGTAATCCTCGAAATAGTAGAACATAAATAGAGGTCTATCATTGCTTGAAACATCATGAAAATGTTATGCCTACCATATGTCTGCATGAGCTTATAGCATCTTTTGGTAGTTCTGTATTACTGAGCTTTCCCAAGCTCACGTTGTTTTTACCATCGCAGGTTAAAAGAAATTATCATGACCTAATGTTTGACATCAGTGTTCGGAGTTCTCTCGGCGTTGCCTCTGGAGTACGGTATTGTATAGTTAGTGGGCATGTATGTCATGTATGTCACATATGGTTTTGTGATGGAGTCTGTAAAGCACTTTCTGATATTTTTGTTATGTGTTTAAATGTTTTCCTGAAATTGTATTTTAAACAGAAGTACATTTTTACAGTCTAATAAGTGTTTTGAGAAAGAAAAATGTTTTCATGTGTATTTTCATTGTGGGTCGCTCTTGTGACCCTAATGTGACTTCCTAGGATCCGTTGTAACGCATAGGCGGGTCTAGGGGGTTACAGTACTGATCCATGGTTTAACAACCCCAACGCCTATTTCCCAACGGACTTTTAAAGTGCAGATCGTACCGATACGCTCCCTAGCAGATCGTACCGATACGCCTAGACTGGCAAGAGCTCAACGGCTAGTTCTGAAAAAGGGCGTACTGATACGATAGGCAGCAAAAACTGCATTTATAGTAGGAAATAAAGTCTCCAACGGCTCCAATTCAACCCAACGGTCCTCAACAGCTACAAACTCAATTAGGAGTATAAAAGGGACCTCCAAGCATCAAGAGAAGACTAATGCTTCAATTGTTAAACATCATATGATCAAAAATATGTCTTAGTGCCTGATTGTCAATTTCTTGTATAGACAAACACTAGTGAGCCAAAATTGTCATATTTGCTCAAGTGTTCTAAGTTTTGGGTGAGTGCTTAGATTTGCAAACACATACCTATTAAAGGGGTTTCTTGTTTGCTTTGAATTTCTCTTGTAAAGAGTGTTTACTCAAGCTTTGGGTAGAAAGCTTTGAGGGTTGTAAAGGTTGCCTCCTTAGCCTAGAAAAGGGGACGAAATTCATAGTGAATTTGTTTGAAATCCTTGGTAGGAAGCTAAGGTAGTGGATGTAGGCTTTGGTTAGAAAGTCGAACCACTCTAAATCATTGTGCAAAATTTCTATCTTTTTGCTTCCACCACCATCACTCATTATTCCACTTCTCCACCACTTGGCGAGCAATTCGATTAAAGGAAATCGAGCATCATAAAACTCAATAAAGCCCCTATTAATTTTTAAAAAACTCCGAATCCTAAAATTGTCCAAAAACATTTTGATTTTAAAATTCATCTATATGTGAGAAGTGAAATCAAGATCTGAACTCTAAGAAATTAGTCTCAAAGTAGTTAGATTTTACTTGTAATGGCAAGATGAGTAAAAAAGGAAAAAATAGAGCTTGAAGAACCCATCAATAGAGGATAACTATTTTTTTAGCGGATGACTTATAAATAGTTACAGACATGGGCGAATGCATGACTTTATGTTAGAGTGGTGAACCTATAAAACTTTAAAAGACAAATTTATAAAATCTTAGAGGGCGCAAATAGATTGTCAATGAAAAATACATAAAAAAAATTTCTAAATAATATATGAATTTCAAATTTTGACGAGGACAACCGCCCCTTTAATCCATTTCTGATTACAGAATGAAACCTTAGACTTAGACATATGTTTTGAACAAAAATATTTAAACACTTAAAATAAAAAACAATATAATTTAAATATTTATTTTTGTAATAAAATCTAAAAATAATAATAGATTGAAGATACCCAAAGTCATTGGATTAGCTTGTGTTGATTTGGTTGGTGTTGAATTGATTTAATGTTGTTTTTTATATTTGGGTAAACTACAACGAAGACTACTCAATTATGGGTAATATTATATTTGAGTCACTCAATTATTAAAAGTTACATTTGAGTCACCCAATTATTAAGGGTTACATTTGGATCACTCAATTATGGACAAGTTTACATTTGGGTCACCCTTCATATTTTAAAAAAAGTATATCGATTTGTGTATTAAATTAATTAATGATTTCAAATGAAGTATTTTAATGTTAACAAGGGTATACACGTAATTTTGAAAAAAAAATTAAATTAATGTACTTTTTTAAATATGAATGGTGACCCAAATGTAACATTTCCCATAATTGAGTGACCCGAATGTAACCTTTAATAATTGAGTGACACATATGTAACCTTACCCATAATTGAGTGACTTAAATGTAATTTTTAATAATTAGGTGACCTAAATGTACCCATAATTGAGTGACCTCTGTTGTAATTTACCCTAAATATTCTACTCAAATATTACTATTAAAATTGAAATATAATTACAAAATCATATCTTAGAATTCTAACATATGGGTTGCTGTCCCTACTCCCCATCGGTTTTGTTTGTCTTGGACCACATGCACGTGTTCCACGTTGTTTTGTTATTTATGCAATTAGTTACTTTTAACTATTAATAATTAATTTTAAAAAAGAAAATTCTATAACATTAGACGAGTATTGATGGGCACTGATAATACTAGACCACATTTGCATAACAAAGTGTTTGTTTGCTTCATGGTTGTAGACACTGAATCCGTCAATGAAACTAATGAAGTGCAATCTGAAATTGCAAAAATCCCGAGCATGGACATCGATCATCAAACGGTGAAAATTTTTTAGGATAAGAAAGATTTTGGGTCATAACCATTGGTAGGCAGTAACGGCGCAGAGCAGCGGCGACAGCAATTTTAAATGAGCAAAAATTTAGAGTTTTATAATTTAGAGTAAAATTAAAAATAGAATAATATATTTTAATTAATTTATCTTTTAATTTTAAATAATTTATAATTACATGATGAATTTTTTAAATTTTTAATCTTTATAAATTAAATTAATAGTGCTCATCGGTGCCCATCGTTAATGGTACTCATCGGTGCTCGTCGAGCGTGACAGACTCATCCTAAAAAAAAAAGAAAATGACGAATTCCATCTAAATACAAAGACTTTTTTATTATAAATTAATAAATTAATTATTCTCATGATAAAAAACAATTCTTATGACAATATTATTTAGGAAAATTTTATAACGCTCAACGAGCACCGCTGAGTACCACTAACGATGAGCACTGCTGAGCACCATTAAATTAATTTATAAAGATTAAAAATCTTAATCCTAATCCTACCTAGAGGAAAGGGGAATGAGAGACTCTAGGAGGAAGGAAAGAGAGTGTTCCCAGTGGGTCTCGAACATATGACCTAAGAGAATACGAGGGAACAAAAGTGAGCAGCTTAGACAACTGGCTAAATGTGCTTACTCTATTTATTAGTATAACTAAAGATGAGTTATTATAACTTTGTAAATATATTATATTCAGATTTTAATGTATTTTTAATTGAATTAGTGTCATAGAATTAAATGACGTAAAACTAAATCAAACAATTCTAAAAGCATACCTTAAAATGGGAAAATAGTTTTTATGTAAAAGATTACATTGAATAAATTAAACTAACAAATGATTATTGGTTGAATGGTAAAAACTAAAAAGTACGTATAGAAAAGAACTTGGACATGCAATCGAATTGTAATAACAAATTTTATTTTTTATTTGAAGAATTATAAAAATATGAGAAGATAAAAATAATTCTACAATAATACCTATGATAGTTTTTAAGTGTGTGTTTATTATCAAACACGAAATGATATTATCCCAAATGTATGGACTTTTAAGAGTTTATATTAAAATTTTAAGGTGTAAATTTAAAGGAAAATCTTACCACACTCGACGAGTACCGATTAATACCACTAACGACGGGCACCGATGAGCACTATTAATTTAATTTATAAAGACTAAAAATCTAAATGACTTATCGTATTATTATAAATTGTTTAAAAATCAAAAGGTAAATAAATTAAAATACATTATTTTAATTTTCTTTTAAACATAGGTTGAAATACCTATCTACCCCTAAATTACAAGCCTCTAATTTTTGTTTATTTAAAATTCAAGCGTTTTGTAATTTAGGGGTAGATATGTATTTTGATATATGTTTAAAAGAAAATTAAAAATAAAATAATATATTTTAATTAATTTATCTTTTGATTTTTAAATAATTTATAATTATACGGTGAGTTCTTTAAATTTTTAATCTTTATAAATTAAATTAATAGTGTTTATCAGTACTCATCGTTAGTGGTACTCATTGATGCTCGTCGAGCGTAACAGACTCATCCAAATTTAAATTATCAATGGAAATAGAAAACTCAATGACAATATCTTATCAATTATCCCTGTTTGAATCAAAATATTTGATTAAATTATTTTTTAAAACAAAGTATAAAGTAGAACACTTGGATAGCATGGAAAACAACATGGGTGGATAATAAAAATGTATAAATATGCTTCCAATCCCTATACTCTTTAAACTTTTGAAATTTAGTTTATCTACTCTTAATTCCAGGACTAAAGTGTTTCTACTTATCTGATTTGAAAATTGAAATCCAGTTGATAATATTGATCAATGAATTACTTTTTTATTAAATAGGGAGGTATTATATTTCTACGGTAAATATCAAGATTCAAACTTATACAAGATGAAACAATATAAACATCTTTAGCCACTAGACCAATTAGTGAATTTCCATTCACTGAATTATATTAATTTTTTATATTATAAATTTATACTTCACTTTTCAAATCATACAAATAAAGAACCCAAATTCGTATAAATCGAAGCTATGTGGCCAAATTTCAAATGATACATGGAATGAGAGCATAATTAAACCTAAAAAGAATCTCAAATTTCTTGTTAAAGCAATAAAACAACTCTTAGTTTGTGAACATACCATTTTTTAATCAAAATTAATCCATAAACTTAGATTTTTGGCTTAATTTTCGTAATTTTTATGAATTAGTCTTTAAATTTTATGACTTGTGCCCACCCTAAAATTTTGATATTTGTATGATTTGTGCCCACACTAAAAAATAATTTCGGAACCGCCACTGTGTCACATGACACAATATCATAGTGATATGTAAAAAAAGACTAAAAATAGAAAAATGCCAAATTAATGACTAATGCATAGTGTATGTAGGGCTGTAAATGAGACGAGACAGACCGCGAGCTATTCGAGCTCGACTCGGTCAAAGCTCGATCAACACTCGACTCGATTAGGCTCGACTCGAGCTCGAGTTTTTAACGAGCCGAGCTGAGCTACTTGATACTCGACTCGAAAAGCTCGCGAGCTACTCAAAAGTATAATTAACTATTTTTAAATTTTTAAAATTAAAGTGAACTAAAATGTAAGTTTGATGTTTTTGGTTGTTTATGTTATGTTAGTTTAATTTTTAGTCTAACTTTCTCTATACTTTCATGTGTACTTTTTTTCTCCTACTAGGATTAGGGGTTTTTAATGAGTCACATAGAATTATTTCTTTTGTATGATTATTATCATTATTATTACGAACAATGTTGTAAATAAAACGATATAGATCGCGAGCTACTCGAGCTCGATTCGGTCAAAGTCCGATCAATACTTTACTCGATTAGACTCGACTTGAACTCGAGCTCGGCTTAAATTCTTAACGAGTCGAGTTGAGCTCAACATACTCAAGCTCGAGTCAAGCTCGAACTCGACTCGAATTCTTAACGAGTCGAACCGAGCTTAGCACTACTCGGGCTCGACTCGGCTCGTTTACACCCCTAAGTGTATGTAAAATATTTTAGGGATCAAATTGAAAAATTCCAAATCTAGGGACTAAAGATTATTTTACCCATAATTAAACGTGAAAACTCGAATTCGTTCCTCAAATTTCAAACTTGAAATTTTGGATCTTTCAATTATTGTTGTCAGACATTAAATCCAATAAAATCCAAAAAGGAAAAGACATTTTCCCCAGAAATCAAAAATTCAAAAGATAAAAGAAAAGTTCACTCAGTATCTTTCAAATGCTGAGAAAGCTCAGACTGAACGAGACATATAAATTATAAATAAATATAAATAAAGAAAAAAAATCAGATGCCTTCAGTATTATCTCCTTTGTTAAATCCTAATTCCACTTTCTTGCTTATTATTTCCTCTTCCAATTGGGTAAAATTTGATATTCTCTGCATTTCTTTTCGTGCTCTGTTTTTCCTTTTATTTTCCCGGGAAAGTTTATTGCTTTTTTTTGGTTCACTTTCAGCTTGAAACTCCTTATTGCTGGAAAGACTCAGCTTTGAAAATCAATGGGTTTTTGTTGAAACTAAGAAAACATTGAAAATTTTCTGGCTTCGATCATTGAAAAAAAAAACTTTCTCTCATTTTCCCTCGTTGTCTCGGACTTCCGTTTGTCTTTGTTTCCAAGTTGCGTGAAATTAGGGTGTTTTCGACTTAATTTAGCTGGTTTTGCGTTCTGGGTATTCTGGATTTTGCTTGAAGAATTAAACTTTGAATGTTAAAAATCAAAGTTTTTTCTTCATAGTTGATCAAAACAGAACAGGCTTGAGTTTTCTCGAGAAACAAAAAGAAAGAAAAAAAACGTATTGAATTGAATCCCATTTTTATTATTTTCGTTTATCGTTTCCTTAAATTTTGCTGAGAAAAGGGTATTCAAAAAATCCAGCAGTGACCGAAACAAACAATTGAATTTAGAAGGAAAAAAAAAACGTCTTCAACTAAAAAACAAGAATCTTCATTTTCTCTCAATATTTTCTCCTTTTCCCTTAAATTTTGCTCCCCAAACGTCAAAATTTAGCCAAATTCTAGTCAAAATTCAAATTATCAAATCCCTACAATCTTGCTCTTCCTTCTCTACTTCTCCCCCGTTGATTTCTTCCACTGTTCATCAGCGTGAAGTTAGAAGGGAAAAAAACACAACTTTCTCTTCCTCTGTTTTCTTGTCTGTCTGTTTGTTTCCCGGGAAAAAATCATGATTTTCGACACAGCTTCCAAGCAATCAAATCTCGATTGCTTCCTTCAATGCACCACACCTACTGTCAGATCCCAGTTCCTTCCAAAGGTTAACAAATTGTAATGTTTCTGTTTCTGTTTCTGTTCATGTTTTATTACAGACGAATTGTAATGTTTCTGTTTCTGTTTCTGTTTCTGTTCATGTTTTATTACAGATTGAGCTCACGAACCTGAATCGATTATGGCAGCCATGGGAGACCGACAAGGTCGAATATTTCACACTAAAAGATCTCTGGGATTGTTACGACGAATGGAGTGCTTACGGCGCCGGTGTTCCGGTCGTTTTAGACGACAACGAAACCTTAGTCCAATACTATGTTCCTTACCTGTCTGCAATTCAAATATTCACCAGCAATTTAAGGTAAAAAAATTGAGTTTTTGATATATTGATCGAACAACAATGGTGAAATTTTTCGTTTTCTTTTTGCAGGGAGGAGAATGAATCTGGTGATGGAGAGAGATCGTCGTCGGATTGTTTTAGTGATTCGTGCAGTACCGATGAGAGCGAGAGCGATAAGTTGTGGCGGTCGGACGGATGTTGCTCCTCCGAGGACGGTGGCTCCTCCGAACAAGACAGCGTTTGGCATTTGAATAATCGTTTGGGGTACCTTTATTTTCAGTATTTTGAGACATCAACACCTTATGGAAGAGTTCCACTCATGGATAAGGTACTATGGCTGATTAAAAAACCCGAAATCGATCCGAATTTTAATGTTTACGATGGTTTGCTTCGGTTTTATTACATTGATTTGATTTCAGTATGGTTTATGGACTTGGTTGTGGCACAAACATGTTCATTATCTTCGTATCTATGTCTAAATATGTACCCGAAATAACATGGAATCGGAGTGAAATAGATGAACATTCATTGCATATATGTTCTTCACTATGATTTGTGTCTATTTTATGATATTTTCAAGTTATGATTCTTGATTTATGAGGCATAAGTTCTTGCTTTTTTTCCCATTTGATATTGTCCCAAAGAAGAATATAAAGTTTTAAAAGTTGGGATTATTGAGTTGGGACCGTTGCTTTTACAATATGAAAGCATGTTAGATTCCATTGACACTTTTCTTGTTCAATCTTTATCATAGATTAATGGATTTTCTCGAAGATACCCCGGTTTGATGTCGTTGAGGAGCGTCGATCTTTCTCCGGCTAGTTGGATGGCGGTCTATTGGTCTCTCTCTTTCTCTCATTCTCTCTTTATTTCGATATCTCTTTAGTTTCATCCAATAACCAAATGTACACATGACTTTTTGAATAGTAGAGTGTTTATATATACACGTCAGGATTCGAATCCCCGACTTGTTATCTTCGTACCCTAAATACTATTTCTTTGCTCCTTTGGCTCCCTCTGTTTGGATATGAGCATGATGAAGTGACCTTTCATAGACTCTTCAAACACAGAAAATTTCAGAAATTATACATGTGTATGTCGGAAACATATCCGTAATCGAGGCTCGTACCGAGTTATAATTCTTCTTGTGTTCGACTTGTGAAAATATACGAATTTTGCTTATTGACAAAGGATTGTTTTTTGATTATCAGGTACCCAATCTATCATATTCCAATGGGAAGGACCATAAAGGACTTATCCACATGCTTCCTTACTTACCACACGCTATCATCTTCTTTCCAAGGTTGATCTTTCACTCCATATATATGTGTGTGTTCGGGTACATGTGCATTCACGTTCGTTTTACCGATGTTTTTTTTGTTGTCATTGTAGAAACGGATGTCGAAGACGATTTCGAGAGAGTTGAAAAGAACCGAAAGAAAGGGGAGGGAATCTCTCTCCCGCCTTTCGGTTTGGCAACTTACAAGATGCAAGGGAACGTGTGGCTCTCCTCGCCCGGTTACAAAGGGGACCAAGACAGGTTGTTGTCACTTTTGAGCGTCGCGGATTCGTGGCTGAAGCAACTAAGCGTCCAACACCATGACTTCGACTACTTCTCGGGTGTTCGACGTGGCTAAAAGCTCCCGGTCACTCATCATTCACTAATCATCGAAAGCTAAAAAAGGAGGGGAAAAGCAAAAGAAAAAAAGAAAATAACATGTTGGTGTTTTTAGTTATGGGGGTGCATTGTGTTGTTATCAAATAACTCTTAGGATGGTCTCTATGTGTTGAGTTTACTTGTTTTTAAGACAAGTTTTTGTGGGATTTCCTTGTAAAGATATGGGGAAGATTTGAGAGGTAGTGAAGTGAGGCTCTTGAGCTTTTGAACACTTCTTTTATGGATTGTATGATATGTTTTCTTTTGACCATGGTAGAAAGGTAAATATAGTTTTCACTATTTCCTTTTACCATAATATATATAGAGAGAGTTATATTAAGGTAAACATAGTTCTGGTAAAAAAAAATGATAATATTTAGCTTAGTAGACTCAAGCTCGAGTAGTTTTATTTATGGAGTGTTGTTCATTTTAAGAAATTTGAATTCGAACAACTTTATCTGCAAAGTATGTATCTTATCAAAAAAAAATATAAACAAAGACAACTTTATAATTACTTTAGGTGAATTTACTAAGACATCACTACCTTGCCTCCTCGATGGTAGAACATTACATTTTCAATCAAAAATTTATGTTTAGATTTTGAAAATAATATTATCGGAAGAGGTAATTCCAAAATCCAATCACAAATAGCAAGATGAACATAAAAAATCCAAAATAAACAAACACTTGGATACCAATCCTACTTAATTAGATTCTATATGACCGCGGAAGCCGTTGGTGCTGCTGCTGTGCGTGCTGGTTTGGGCAGTAGGGCCTGGGGCGGTCAGGCTGGGGTGGGTGCTGCAGCAGGGGGAGATGCTGCTGTGCGCGCTGGAGCTGGCAGTGGTGCTTGGCAGCCTGCTGCAGGGGTGAACGTGAGTCGAGCAGCAGGGGTGATGGATGGCGTGGAGCGTCGTTGGCAGCATCCTGCAGCTGGTTTTGTGGCGCTCAGCGTGGATGGTGCTGTTGCACATCCGGAGTCCTTTGCGTCATGTGGTGGTGTTATTCAGAATAGCGAAGGTGTGTGGGAATTTGGGTTTGCTAAGTCGATTGGGATGTGTTCGGTTATGGAAGCGGAGTTGTGGGGAGTGTATGAGGGATTGAGACATGCTTGACATCTTGGTTTTAGACGGGTTCGGGTTGATATGGATAATTTGGAGGCAGTTCGTCTTTTAAATAATAAGAATGATGGCGGCACGTATGGACCATTGTGGTATAAAATTATGGAGCAACTTCGGTGGGGTTGGGATGTTCAGATTAGGCATATTTATAGAGAAGCGAATAGGGTGGCGGATTGGTTGGCTAAACTCATGCGAGATGGTTCTTTGGATTATCGGGATTTTCCGAGGATGCCGGTGGAGCTTGTGCGGTTGTGCCATGAGGATATGACTCATGTTAGGTCGTAATTTTGATGTTTGTCGACCATTGTGTCTTGTAGCTCGTTTGTTGTTATTTCCATGTGTACTCTTTTCCTCCGACTAGGTTTAGGGGTGTTTTTAATGAGGCACATGGAAATATTTCTCGTATGTTTTTACCCTTAATGAAAGCATACAATTTGATAAAAAAAAAATTATACTTTAAACTGAATTGACCTGTAACACCCCTAAAATTAAAAAAAAAGAAAAGAAGAGAGAAGTTGCTAACCCGAGGTTCAAACTTGTGACCTTTGGCTTTGTAAGCCCAAGCTTTAACCGTTCGTGCTAAGGATCACTTATGTTTGGTTCTCACACCAAATTTATTTTGAGGTATGTTTAGTTAGTTTGAACCAAATTTAATATAGCCATCGAGATCCACCTACCATCATTAATAACCAAAAATATCTTATGTTTATATTTTTTTTCCTCTTTCTCTCCCAACCCGTTCGTATTCCCCCACCACAGTTCAACATCTTCGATCTCCCTCACCGCTCGTCGGTGACCGTCACCGCCCACACCGGTCGAATCGCAGCACCACCCTGAGCTTCACCCCATCTGCCACTCGCGCAGATCAGCCACCGCCACCGTTAAAACTTGTTCGAAGCTTCGACTGGGTTTGAAGCTTGTCTTTTCGAATCCCCCGTCATCGTCCGGCATCGTGGCCCAAATCGGAGGTCACCGTCGTCCTTAGGGGGCCGAACCGAGCATAACCCGTACCACCAAGCGTCGATCGGCCGCCGTATTGATCGTCGTCGGAGCCACGTTAACCGTTCGGATTTCTTCCGATTTGGTAAGATCAGTAGGTTTTATGGCTTAAATTTTGGATTATTTGAGCTTTAAACGAAAAATGGATGACAAGGGCGTGATCGGAGGCCTTTTTCCAGCCATTTTAGGCCGCGCGTGGGCCTCACGCGCCGTCCGGGGCGATTTCCGGCCGCCCTGGACGGTGGCCGTTGAACCGGCCGGCTCAGACCGGTCTGACCCTTGAACCGATCCACCCAAACCCGACTCGACCGAGTCAACCGAGTCGACCCGACTCGACCCGTTAACCGAGTCAACTTGCCCGAGTCAACCCAGTGAGTCAACTCGCCGAGTAATCCTTGGACCAGTGACGTCAGCATGACGTCAACGTTGACTTTGACTGTTGACGTCAGCGTTGACTTTGACCAAAAAGTCAACTTTTCCAGAAAAGCCCTATTTGATGTTTTTCGACGTCCTGAGTCCGATTTTGATGCCCGTTTCAAGAAATTCTAACCCGAAAGCCTCCGAATTGGTCTTTGAACTCGAGTTTGCTTATGTATTTTTAATAATCAATTATGAGCAATGTGAATAAGGACTGAAATTAGAATTTGTGCGATTGAAGGTATTCAAGGTTCCTTGCATTCGGGATGTTGAGGACGTCGCATTCGGGTTCGGAGGTGTTCGAATGTCGTATCATGAATCGACTGATGTAGCTCGGAGTTAAGGTAATACACTACTACCTCTAGTATGCTTTACGAACATGTTGGTATTCGGTAAATGCATGCATAAAAATGATGAGGAGTGATGTTAGCTATGCTTAAGTTAAACCGGATATGAAATTAAGTACGATAACTTGGATAAAATTAAAATGCTCGAACGAGAAAGTTAATAACTGTAAGGATCTGGAGTTCAATAAATAGCTAATAAGGCAGCTAATCTCCAAATCCGATTATCAGTGTTAATGATCTAATGTTAAAAAATATTTGGATATAAAATTACGAAAATGCCCTCAAGGTATGAGAATGACTAAAATACCCTTGGAATTGGAAGCGATCTAGAAATCTACACTAGATATGGTAAAACAACCTGATTCATCTGAAAACCTCGGACTACTTAGAAAGCAATGGCAACAAGATTTAAACCTTCGAGATTGTAAGGTGTTAGGTTTCCTTGGATTTGGAATGAATCTCCGACTATAGATTTAGGGGAAATCTATACATACCCCTGAATTAAGCAAGTGGCTCAAATTCTGAATTGATTGAAATGACTAAGAGTACTGGAAATACTAATATGGTTAAATTAATCAGAATGATCGTATTGACAAAAAGGGATAAAGTATTCTCGGACATCGAGGTTTGCAATTAATTAGAAGGATAGATAAACCCTTGAGTTTTGAAATGAATGAAGTGGTTGGAGGTACCAAAATTTCTTGGATGACTGAAACACCCACGAGTACTTAAATGATTGAAATACTATCAATGGTTCAATTGATAGGAATGATGGCTATCCCGAGCTTCAGAATGACTGAAATGCCCCTAAGGGTTGAAGCATGACTCTGGTATGTCAATCACTCTTAATATTAACATGAGGATGGAAGTTTTTCCGCTCAGAACATTAGTTCGACTACTCTGTGGCAAGTTCCATGGTGAAATATGAAGGCAACCTTTCAGATATACGATACAATTAATATTGGGAAATGATACTTGTGAAGTGCATACATCAGAAGGTTTGGTTAGTACTGTAAGGTTGGGACATGTTGTTCGATTGGTTTAGAGGCCCGATAAACTTCTAGAAATCTTAAATATTGCAAATCGTCATTTCATCATTATTGGGCTAAATTACAAAATCACCCCTAATAGTTAAATGACCAAAATGACCTCGTTGGCCAAAGTAATCAAAATAGCCCGAATATATCCGTTATCGTGAAAGATCTTGACGTAGAAATCTCAGAATGCCTGTTTGGAAAATTGATGAGCAAATAGAATTTTTGAGCCACTGTTTACGCCCTGATGGTATAAATTACCAAAATGCCCGTGTATGATAAAATGACCATAATTCTCCTGGTAGGCTTAAATGGATAAATCACTCATGATATGCCTAAACTCTCAAAGATCTTGATGTATCATCTCCTGAATATCTGGTTCGAACCGCTAGTACGAACTCCTTTTTATAGGGACTTCGTTTCTAAAACCCGTTCAAATTGTCACAAGGTTAATGTGTTTCCTTCCGTAAATGCCAAGTATCTCTAAGGAATAAACTGTTTCCACCTAGTGTGTTCCACGTGGGCTACACGACTGTTTTTGCATATCGATTTACATGTTATAATACCGATCACGTGCACATGACTGACATACTTAAATTTTCAGGAACATGACATGTTTTATAAATTAAACATGACCGTACTGTATTTCTGATATATGCATATGCACCCGATATGACAAACATGCTATACGGATAATGTATTACTAAAAATACAATTATTGATTAATGAACTATTGATGATCTGATTCACCGGGGTACTTGGGAAATGATATGAAGTTGCTAACGGCTCAGCCCTGATCCAGCTGGTAAGTCCGCCCGTTTTCAGATCCTAGGCTTCGGCCAAGTCCGCCCGTTTTCGGATCCTAGGCTTCGGCCAGGTCCGCCCGTTTTCGGTTCCTATGCTTCGGCAAGGGCCGCCCGTATTCTAAGGTATATCCTTAGGATGGTACCCACGCCCAATGGGCTCGGGTTAATGCCTGTACATGATACCGCACTGGGGAAAACTAAATACTGGAGTATGGTTGGAGGGTAAATAAAGAATTAAAATGAATTTTACTACTACTTGAAACAAATGTATTTGAAATGAAAGGGTTTACTGCATTGTTGCATTTCATGTATTAACATTGCACTGTTGGAACACACTAGAAACCGAACTCTCTGTTTCCACCTCTGTATGTTACCAGCCTATATAATTCCCGTCTAATTCTCGATGTTTGAATAAAGAACAAATACAGTTATTCTCGAGTATGATGCAACCTAGAAATAGTAGAACATAAATGGAGACCGTTACTGCGCGGAACATCATGAAAATGTTATGCTTACCTTATATCTGCATGATCTTATAGCATCTTTTGGTAGTACTGTATTACTGAGCTTTTCCAAGCTCACATTGTTTTTACCAACGCAGGTTAAAAGAATATATCATGGTATAATGGTTGACAGCAGTGTTCGGAGTTGTCTCGGCGTTGCCTTGGAGTACGGTACTGTATAGTTAGTGGGCATGTATGTCACGTATTGTTTTATGATAGAGTCTGTAAAGCACTTTTTGAAATTTTTATTATGTGTTTAAAAGATATCACGAAATGGCATTTTAAACAGAAGTTGGTTTTACAATTTAATAAGTGTTTAAAAAAATGTTTTTCATGTGTATTTATACTGTGGGTCGCTCTTGTGACCCTAATGTGACTTCCTAGGATCCGTTGTAACGCATAGGCGGGTCTAGGGGGTTACATGACCGTTTATTTTGGTTAGTAAAATAATAATTTTGTTTGATTTTTTGGGATGGGAATTCTCTGAAAACTGCAAGGGTCCGAGCGAGGAGGGTATGGGGACGAAATAATCCCAAAGCTTTTAATAGGGATTTTCTAAAACCGTAACCTCATATGTTAGGGACGGAGTGGGAAATACAAAATCGTCCCTGCACACCTGATTCCCACCCCTATTCGGTGCCCCTATGTATGCCTCACGCTAAAAAACTAAATTTAGAGTTTAGGATTAATATTTAAGGTTAGGATTTAGAAAATTATGGGTATGATATATTTTTTAGAATTTAGGGTTTAAGATTTAAAAATCAAAGTTAAGGCTTATAATTTAAATTTTTAGTGTTTGAACATAGAAAATGACACCGAAAAGCGGTATAAGATTTTTGTCCGTATTTTTCAATGTTGGTTGATATTGAGTTCCATATTTGATCTTGTATAGTTCCTTTCCCCCTTTTTTTACAAAAAATATTTTAGATAGACATGATAAATTCAAAATTTATAGAAATATAATTATATTTATAAATTCAATACTAGATTATTAAACTATTAATCATAATTTTTTATATAAAAATGTAAAAAATTCACTTAATTTTATATTAAAATAATCCTTTTCGTATATAACTTTTAACGAAGACAAGTTAACAGAGTTGTCAAATACAATGAATTTGACGAATAATCACTACACCAGGCTTGTTCTTTCGCGGCGTTTTTTAGCGCCGCTAAAAACACCCCAGTACTAATAAAAACGCCGCCAAAAACGCCGTTGATACTTGCGCCGCAAAAGTTCGCCGCGTTTTTGGTGAAAAAACGCCACTATAGATCATGTTCTTTAGCGGTGTTTGACTGGTAAAACGCTGCAAAAGTCTGTTCTTTAGCGGCGTTTGTCTTGAAAAACGCCGGGATTGCTTCCTCTATGGCGGCGGTTTTTTGACAAACGCCGCAATATGGTCGTGATTTTTAGTGGCGTTTTTTAAATAAACGCCGCAATAGAGTAGGTATTTGCGGCATTTTTAGGTGCAAACGCCGCAAATCTTACTGCCCATTGAAAGTTCAATTTGCATTATATTTACTACCCAAATTTAACCTGTGACATATCCAATCCAAAAAATAATTACAGAAATTAAGAAAAAAATACTTAACAACAAGAAAATAAGTTCAAGTCTATAACATTAAAGTGAAAATGTATTTCAACATTGTAGTTCAAAGTCAAAGTGAAATGTATTTAAACTTTCGTTTAGTAGAATAAATATGACCAAACCTAATAAATCAACTAAGATGGAGGATTCTGCGGTTGGTTCTGCTTGAACATGGCCATCATTTCTTGAAATTTATTTTCGAGATTCTTATATGATGCTTCTCTCACTGCTCTCCCCGCTTCCCTCGTTGCTCTCTCTGCTTTCCCCGCTTCTACTTCGGCTTTAAATTGAGTTAATTGTTGTTGTAAACGATTAACTTCTGCCTGGGAAGACCAGCTCTGTGATGGCATGTACTGGACGAATTAGCACCAAAATATTTTGTTGGGATAACGAATGATCCTTGACATCAAACTCGACCATATCGTTCAGGACCCAAAACATCAGCAATAACTTGGTTGTCGATGTCATCCACATTAGCAGAACCATTAGTTGAAGCTGTAGCTTCAAACTCTATCTTTTTGTCCTTCATTTTGGCCTAATAATCAATGAAGAAAATAAATTCAAATATTATTTCATATAAAAATGTTATTATGTTGATATAAATAATAACATAATATTAGATTTTGCATCAAATAAATATACCATAATTTCTGCAGCTTCAGGAGTAATAGCAGAGCCATCTTTCTTTGTGTGTGTGATGTCGAAGAGTTGTACTCGTCCAACACTACTGCCGGTCTTAAGTTCGTACAATGAATAATAAAAATACTTACGAAAAAAAGTATACTTCTGTCTAAAAAACAATACCTCCTCATTAGCAATAAGGGCAAAGCTCTTTGACCCGGCTGTGTGAGTATACTTCTGTTTCTGTCTACTAGCAACGCCAACACGCTCTCGTTCCTAAAATTGCATATATATACGTATATAACCAATTTTGTAATGACATAGTAATATTCTTTAAAAAGTGTAGCGGTCATACCTCTCCTTTCGTTGAACTCCATAACCTGACTACATCTTCCCATTGATACCGGAGCAATCCAGGTGGGACATTTTGCATCTTCTCTTAAAGGCTGAGACTATAGATCGTGTTCTTTAGCGGCGTTTTGTCTTGTAAACGCCGCGAAAAACGCCGCTATAGAATAAGTCTGGTGTAGTGAATTAGTTAGTCTAGTGGGATGAGACACTAAATCTTTTAAGCAATGTTAAAAATCTGAATCCTAACATCGTAAATGAAACAAATTGAATAAGAATTGAGAAGACCGATTCAGTATGCGTTGCATATTTTTCGAGTAACAAGACAGTTAATAGCCATCAGATTTGGAACATCCCCATCATTTGGGAAACGCACACAATAATGGTGAAGAGAGACTTTCATGGCTCCGGTCGGAGAACGGTCGAAACCGGAGCTACTGGTATAGCAAGTTGTATGCCGGTAAGTCCTGTATCCTACGCACACTACCCAAACACAGGTCTCTCTCCAGTTGTGAGCCTGTTGCATGCAAAACCTTCTGCAGGAAGGAACATGGATTTAAATAGCGTTCGCGGTCGCGTTTTCGGTCGCGTCGCGGTTATCGCGGTTGCGGACATAACGGAGGCTATTGCGGTCATTGCGGGTGTCGCGGTCGTGAATTTTTTTTTAAATTTGCACAACTTAGTGTAAAATATAATAATTATAATTATAACTATAAAAAGTCATTTTTAATGATATTTACGTATTTTCTAAGCAAAAATAAATATAAAGTAAAATGGATTAAAAAATATTTATTATAAATTATAATTGTGAGATAGGAGATTAAATTTCTTACGATTTTATTAAAGATTTTTTCCATTAGCAAACTCAAAAATAATATATATATATATATATATATATATATGTTTTAGGTAAATACCTAATTAAAAAAATAACAAGGTAAATATCAAAAATGGGAAATTTAAATTATAATTATAAAAAAAATTCCAACACTTATAAATGGATTTAATTGAAAGAAAATAAGATTTAGAAGCTCAATTGGAAGTTTTGTTATGGATTTGATGACTTAATTGAAAATGGAATAAAATAAAACATCTTAATTAAACTAAAAATCTGCCTTAAAGGACTAAATTATAAAAGAACTAAAACGTTTAAGCCTCTCCAAAAATACATTAAAATTAGAACCCTTCTTCCCGCATTTACCCTTTTAATGTTATATCATCGTCTTCAACCCCGATTTTTTTTTTCTCTGCAACTTTTTCCTCCTCCTCAGCCACCATCCGCGATTGACCTGAAAACGGGGATACCGTCCCGCTATCGTCGCGACAGCCGCTATCGCGTTATTTCGCGTCCGCTACAGCCCGCTATCGTCGTGATTCCGTTTCTCACCGTGATTTCTTCCGATTGCGGTTTCGGACGGCGGCGCGACCGCAATTTCGCGGCCGCTATCGCGGTTGCGCTCCGCTATTTGAAACCCTGGGAAGGAAAATTACACTAATATTTGATATCAAAGCAATATAGTACATTCATGAAAGGAGTTTTCAAGGAACCGGCATTACACGAACACGGAATACAAGAACGGGATGGAATAAAAGCGTAGTACTAAATTGCAGCCGCAACATAACATAACAATCATATCGTAGCATGAAAGTGGGAATGTGTAGTCCCAAAACACTACAGGAGGACGAAATTTTATCGAAATATGAAAGTGGGAATGTGTATTCAAAAGAGATAGAGAGAGTACATTGATCCTCCAAATATATGGAAAATCTTAGAAACATATATAATCATATTTGTGTCGGATACATACCCATATCTGACACTCACACCCGAATCCGAGTAACATAGGCAAATTCAATTGAAATATTACGATTTACAGAAAGAAAAAAAATCAAGATCAAACACAGGTTAAACTTAAAGGCCCCATCAAATTAACAGCTTTCCAATGACAACATTGATCAAATTATATGGCAATTTGAAAGCCATTCAGTTCCCTGATTACTTGCCTTCATCGTAGCGTATATGAATATAATTAATATATGGTTAAACTACACGTATAGCCACTAAAGGTTCAAATATTATATTTTGCTCACTGAAATTATCTATACATTGAACACCCGTTCCAGTGGTAAAGGATGATGTATTTTATCCAGGTGACCCGAGTTTAAAAACCATATATACATGATATGTGTGCTTTATTAAAAAGTTAAAAAAAATTAAACAGATATTACCTTATAACATGATGTGTTAATAAAAATGTATAATATTTAATTTAATCCTTAAATTACAGTTAAAACATTAACGATAAAAAAAAGTGAATGATGGCATAACATAAATTGTCTTTGATGCTTAACGATAAAAAAAATTTATGCATCACAACATGATTGTGTTGATGATGTGATGTGTTAATAAAAATGTATAATATCTAATTTAATCCTTAAATTATAGTTAAAATTTAAATACATAAAAATGTATAATATCTAATTCACTTCTCTAGTGAATTAAGCCGCTTAACTAACGAAAATCGTCTTTGATCGTTATTGTGCTTATGTCGTCTTTAATGGTGTTGATGTGACAATCAACATAAATAATGACATAACATAAATGCTTAATTGGTTTTTTATTAAAAAAACTCAAAAATGTATTTAAATTTTAGATTAAAAAATCAGAAAATATTAAAATATTAAAAACCATTTAAAAAGTTAATCAATCAAAAGATAGATTGTTGCTTCCATTTTCAAAGAAAATACGAGCAATGGTCCAAATCAAAAGATGTGAGGTCCGAACCACATATAACTTTGGGACACGACATTTATGCATGATGCTTTCTATTTTGTTAGCAATTGTCGGTGTCGAAACAGCACTTGGGAATTCTCTCGACATTTTAATTCGATTGTATATTCCAGCATGTTGTGCTGTTGCCCTAAAATATTAATGTCCAAATTGCAAAAAGACAAAGTTTTTGGGGTAGATTGGGAACAAGAAAAGGAATGTCCCTCATGTTTTGCCGTCATGTCCCCAATATGTTAGACTCGGCGGTGTGAGGGTTGTTCTAAATGGAACCAGATTGACCTTTACAATCCCGACCTCAAAGCTATTTCACACATCAATCATGTGTAGTGTTAGTGGTATGTAACAGCGTGTGTCGTCTATATTAGATATATCATAATTTTTAAATGATTTTTATTTAAAAGAGAGGGAAAGGAGAATTTGCACCTAAGGGTCTAGAACCCACAACCTAGGAGAGACGGCAGGGTGTCAACCGAGAGTTTTAACTACTTGCTCTAGAGATGGTTGACATACCATAATTTTTTGAATAGTTTAAAGGTGATTACAATGTAGCATCCAGGGATGGACCTAGAGGGGGCGACCGTCCCCTTTAAAATTTTGAAATTCCTATATGATTTAGAATTTTTTTTATACATTTCCTAGTAAAAATCTATTTTAGCTTTCCTTAAAATTTTATAAGTTCACTCCCTCTAGAAGTTTATAAGTTTGCTCCCTAATAAAATTTTGTGTATGTTTTTGGTAGCATCTGTTATAGATATTCTTAACTATTGGATAAACAAAAATTCAAGTTGGAGAGAAAGATGGTAAACTCCAGATTTGTTTTAGTGGAAGGGACATGGATTGAAAATGGAGAAAGCACAGTCTGCATAAACTTATATGCCCCATGTGATCAAAGAAATCAAACTAGCCTGTGGAATGAAATCAAGCAGATTAAGAGCAGTGGGAAAAAAGCATGGATCATGGGAGGGGATTTTAACGCGGTAAGAAATAGAAGCGAAAGAAGTGGGTGCAGCAAACTCAACTCAGGTATGGCTGAATTCAATTCGTTTATAGATGACAGTAGATTGATCGAAATTCTCCTAGTAGAGAAAAAATTCACCTGATTTGGTCCATTAAACAGAAGAAGCAAATTAGATAGTTTCCTTATAGATGAAGATTGGTTCCAAGATAAACCAAATTTATGTGTATGGGGATTGAATAGAACAGTCTCAGATCATATTCCAATTTTATTGATGGGGGAGGATATAGATTGGGGACCTAGGCCATTCAAAATGATAAACTCATGGATGTCAAAAAATGAGTGTGTTGAATTAATAAAAGAGGCCTTGGCGAGTTCGAATTCAAAGGAGGGGAATTTACCTAAAAAACTGAAAAAAGTGAAAGAGGCTTTGAAGAAATGGAACTTGGAGAATAACAATGACTTCAGAAAAAGGCAACATTATTGGAGAGTAAAATTAATGCCATTGAAAAAACAGGGAATTTAAGAGATTTAGAGTCTGAAAAATTGGAGGAATTAAAATTGTACAAAGAACAGCTTTGGGATACTCTAAAAGCACAAGAAGATCTATGGAGGCAAAAATCAAAGGTAAATTGGCTACAAAAAGGGGACATGAATGCTGCTTTCTTCCATAAAGCTGTAAAGTTTCCCACGAAGAGAAACACAATCAAAGAAATAAACTTGGGAATTAAAGGTGAGAAGGACCCAAAGAAACTGAGAACATTTATTTTCAACCATTTTGTAAAGCACTTCAGTTGTAAGCCAAGAAATTGGGATGCAATTTTCGATTTGAATTTCAAGGGAATTTCCACTCAAGAAGCAATATACTTGGAGAAGCCTTTCTCTATAGAGGAAATAAAAGCTGCAGTATGGGATTGTGATGACACCAAATCGCCAGGACCTGACGGTTTTAATGCTCTCTTCTTCAAAAAGTGCTGGAGCTTAGTGAAAGATGATCTGTTGCGGGCTTTTGAGGAATTCCATTCAAGTGGAAAGCTACAGAAGAATGTCAACACTGCGTTTATTGCCTTGATACCTAAGAAAGCTTGCCCTGAAAACATTTCGGATCTAAGGCCTATAAGCATGGTGGGTTCAATCTATAAGATATTTGCAAAAGTCTTAGCTGGTCGTTTGAGTGGTGTATTGGAAAAACTAGTCAGTGACACTCAATGCGCATTCGTAAAGGGGAGGCAAATCTTCGATGGAGTATTAATTGCAAACGAGGTAATTCATTTTCTGCAAGAAGAAGATTCAAAGGAAGGTGGTGTTGTGCTAAAGCTGGACTTCACTAAAGACTACGATTGCGTAAGGTGGAATTTTATCTCAATGATACTAGACAGAATGTGTTTTGGTTCTAGATGGAAGGGATGGATGCAGGAGTGTATATCTACAGCACGTGTTTCAGTCCTGCTAAATGGTTCGCCAACAAAAGAGTTTAGATTGCACAGGGGGTTGAGACAGTGTGACTCATTGTCCCCTCTATTGTTCATTCTCGTAACTGAAGCACTCCATCTTTTGCTTGAAAAGGCAACACAGTTAGGGAAATTGAAAGGGATTCAGAATTTATTACCAAACTCAACAATGTCACATTTACAATTTGCAGACGATACTATTTTATTCCTAAGACCAGGTGAACAGAATTTAGCTTATGTGAAAAGGATACTGCGTTGTTTTGAACTTTGCTCTGGACTAAGCATCAATTTCAGAAAATCGGGCTTAGTGGGAATAAAAATGGAAGACGAGAAAGTAAAATCCCTTGCTAGAATTTTTGGCTGCCAGGTAAACAATCTCCCATTCACTTATTTAGGCATGCCTTTAGGTGCAGATCCGAGAAAAATAAGCACCTGGGATCCAGTAGTTGACAGATACTTGAAGAAGTTACCAAGTTGGAAGAGCAGAACTCTTAGTTTTGCAGGGAGAGTGGTACTGATCAATGTTGTCCTTTCTGCCCTACCTCTCTATTATATGTCAATGTTTGAAGCCCCTAAAACAGTGATTGGAAAATTAGATAAAATTAGGAGAAAATTTCTATGGGGAAGTGAGGATGGGTCAAAGAAGATGGCAAGGGTAAATTGGGGTCGGATATGCAAGCCAAGACTTTTGGGAGGCGCTGGAGTGATGAATATCTACACTAAGAATAAAGCTTTACTGGCAAAATGGAAATGGAGATTCATGAAGGAAAAAAAGGCTATGCGGAGAAGAATTATTGCGGCGAAGTATAGTGAAAATGAAGGTATGTGGTCTAGGACAAGTAATCTGAAATCGAAGGCCTCTACGATCTGGCGAGGCATCACAAAAAACCTCAAGAGCGATGGAGTAAATCAATGGATGGAGGAGGCTGCTTTTAAATGGAAAATGGGAAATGGTAAAGCAGTATTGTTTTGGGAAGATTGGTGGATTGGTGATGCTCTACTGAAAACAAAATATCCAAGATTATATAAGCTTTGTAACAAAAAGGGCTTAACAATATCTTCTTTAGCTGGCTCTATTTCTTTGCAGGAAATTGAATGGAACTCTCACTTTAGCAGGCCCTTGCTGGATAGGGAAAAAGACGTGCTGAGAAACTTGGAAAGGGATATCTCGACTGAAGTACTCAAACATGATACACCGGATAGGTTAATCTGGTTACACGACAAGGCCGGAATTTTCTCAGTAAGAAGCTGACTGAATTAATGGAAAGGAGTGCTATTAACACCGATCGATTCGACTACAAATCACTTTGGGAAATCAAAGTCCCTCCCAAGGTAAAATCTTTTCTTTGGATGCTGAAGATCAACAAAATCCCAACTAAAAGTTTCTTGTTAGATAGAGGCTTGAAAATTGAAAATTTTAAAAGTGAATGCCCTTGGTGCGATTTAAGTCTGGAAACTACAGATCATCTCTTTGTAGAATGCAGAGTAGTTCAATGCTTTTGGGTTCTGCTTTGTAAATGGTGGGCAATTCCCTGGCCGAAAGCTGGAAATGTTGAAGATTTTTTCGAGTTCTGTTTGCTGCAATATGGTTGCAGAATTACAAAATCAGTATGGCTTATTACAGTATCGTCTGCTATTTGGAGCTTATGGTTGGCACGAAATGAGTTAGTCTTCAAGGAAAAGAAGACCATGATGAAGGAAATTCTCTTTTTCTCAAAAATGAGGGCGTTCGTATGGATAGAGGCAGTAAATGAGAGTATTTTGCTAAATGAGAAAAACTGGTGGGAAAACCCTCTTGATTGCATCCTGGTAAATAAAGAAAAAACTGAAGGGCAAGCTTGGACTCCTCCTTTGGTAGGCACTGTAAAATTTAACGTTGACGGAGCATATAAAGATGGTGTGGGAGGTTGTGGCGAAGTTCTCAGAAATGAAAAAGGGGATGTGATCGCACTTTTTTTAGGACCAGTAGAAGATTTGGGTTCAGATTTCGCAGAGCTGACAACAATATTAACGGCACTGAAAGTCTTCCAAGAAACAGGCTTAAAACACAAGTTCGAGTTGGTTATCGAATCAGATTCTCAGGTTGTGTTAAATTGGATAGCAACTCATCTAATGAGGCCATGGCGTTGGTGGGACCAGTTTGATGAATTGGATTCTTTAGCAAGAGACATTACAAAGGTAAATTACTCTTACGTCTCCAGGAACCTCAACTCGATGGCGGACTACCTTGCCAAAGAAGGAATGCAAAGAAGAAACTTGTTCAAAGCATGGTGGTAATGTTTGTTTTAAGAATTTGTATTTTTCGGCTTTATTATAGTATCGAATAGGTGATCCTATGGTTAGTTGTTTTGGACTTCCTGTAATCTTAACTTAGTTGTGGAGTACTCTTTTCCCCCAACTAGGATTAGGGCGCTTTTAACGAGGCTCTCAGCTAGGATTTTCATAATAAAATTAAAATTTGCTGAGCAAAAAAAAAACTATTTAATAATACACATACATTTTGTAGACAGAATGATCAAACTCAGGTTCTCTAAAATAAATATCATCCGTTTTTTCTATTAAGACCACTTGTTGAGTTCAAAAATCCTAATTTGTAGGGATGACAAACGGGCGGGGCGGGGGCGGATACCCCCTCCCCATCCTCATACCCACCTAAAATTTTCATATCCACCACCTACCCACCACTCATGGCGAGTACAATTTTCAAATCCACACCCGCTCACGCGGGTATATTCTCAAATCCATCCCCACACCCACCACCCAATTGGATACTCATTACCCATCTCATACCCGCCTGGCAGCAACCATACACACAAAACATAAATTACAAGGAATATACTATAAAATTTTAGAATTTATAAAATAGTTTGTGAAATTACATCTAAATTCATAATGATCCAAATTTATATGGCGGGTAGGATGCAGGGCGGGCGGGTGCGGGGCAGGCGAATGCGAAGAGGATAAGGTCTTAAATCCACCACCTACCCACTACTCACGGCGGGTATGACTTTTTACATTCACCCTCGTTCACTATCCACCAAATTTATACCCATTTTCACTCCAATTGAGACAGATGCGGTACGCAATCCACAAAATTATACCCGTCTGTCATATTACTAATTTGAAAGCTTGCGAGATAGACAATGAGTATGTCCTCTGTGGAATAAGCGTGACCTCAAAGTTAAAAATAAATAAATAAATAAATAGAGTAAGATATTTTTGGGAAATATAAAAAGAAAAAAGAGAAGGAAAATGATGATGTGGGAACTCGTGATTGGTTGGACCACCGACCTTGCCGCTTTGCACCGACTTTGATAGACACCCGTTCTATTCACGACATAACAGGACGGCTCTCACAATTACCATTCACTTATTATATATATATATATATATATATATATATATATATATATATATATATATATATATATATATATATATATATATATATATATATATATATATAAAGTCATATATATTATACTATATGGTTTGGATATTTCAAATGATATTCTAAAAAATAAAATCAAACTGTTTTAATATATATATATATATATATATATATATAAGTGATGTCACAATCGATTCAATATGTTCAACCGTTCTAATTGAGAACGGACATAAAATATTATGTTATTGGTGAATTTATAAAATTTTTGGGGACGAAAATAGATTAGTGAAAAAAATTATTGATTTAATTGAAATGATGAAATTATGTGCATGCATGGATTAGAACTTTAAAAATATCTTAAAAACATCTTTAACAGATATGGAAGACGACAACCAACCGGAAAATTTAAGATTGGTCTGTTTAGTTGGTCAAAGCAAGTAGATTACATGCCACCCACCCTAAACCATAAACTTAATATTTAAAAACTTAAAGTATAATTTTATTATTATATTAAATTGAAATTTTATAAAACTAGAGGGACTAGAATACAAATTGATTAGGGGTCAAGGTTCTTGCATGTCCCATTTGCCTCCGTCTTGGCGTCTTCAATTCTAATACTAAGGAGGGTGTAAGTTCAAGCCTCTTTAAGTGTATAATATTTTTTTATTTTGAAATTTTTAAATAATTTGTCAGTTTAAATCATATTCTGCATTTAAACTATTATTAAATTAGAGTCTGTATTATTAAAGTTTTTGATTGAGTTTAATATTATACATTAAGTGACATTGAATTAGATTATAAAAATACAAAAAAGACTAACCATAGTGTGATTGGAGGATCTTAAAATTAATATTAAGATCATCCATAATATTCTAAAACTAATTTAGGACTAACCATTTGAGTATGATTTAGAATAATCTTGAATAGGGGTGTTCAAATTTGAGTATTCAGGTATTCGGTACCCGAATCGTCGGGTAGTTTAAAGTGCAGCCCGTATCTCGATCCGGGTTTTACGATTACCCGAAAATTTGGATATTTGGTTACCCAGATATAAAAATATGTACTATTTTTTAAATATAAAAATTAAGAAATATGTATTTATTAGTTTAATATAAAAATATAAAAAATAAATTTTTTATTAGTTTAACATAAAAATATGTATATTAAATATATAAAAAATATTAATTTTAAATATATTCCGGTACTCGGTTGTAATCATATACCTAAAAAATTTTAATTTTGTGACTCAAGTCCGACCCGAGTAAAAAAAATCGGGTACAAATGGAACTATTAATTCAATAAACGTGACCCCAATGGGTACATTATTTGTCACATGCTGCAATTGGGTTTGACTTGCATTTAAAACCAAAAAGACAGGCAAAAAACACATCAGTCAAACATGCGAAGAAGGGCCAAAATATTTGTCAAAATGGCGCCGCCTTTGAGCACCATAAGTCGTCTCAAAGCCACCGCCCACCACCTACTTTTAACCACACGCTGCCACGCCAGTGTACGGTGACACACAAAATCGCATTTCGTGTAACTATATTTGTGTCTCATATTCCAATTCTCACAAATCAAAGGTTCTAGTTCTAGACATGTATAACGTTTGTGTCTCATATTCCATTTCTTGTAACTATTCATCAAATCTTAAATGGCAAAATGATAAAAGATGTCCCGACGTTTGCATGTTTTGTCATTTGGCCTTTAATTTTTTTTGATCCAAATATGCTTTCAACGTTTGCTTGTTTTGTCATTTGGCCCCTATTTTTTTTTGGTCTAAATATGCCTCCAACGTTTCATTCATAGTCCAAATATGCCCTGTTGGATGTAAATTGTCAATCAACTGATGGTCAACGGCTTATAAAAAAATTTTGATGTGGCATCAGCAAATCTTAATACGTGGCAAGTCCAGTCAGCATCAGCTGTTAAACGTCAGTTGACTGACAGTTTCCATCTAACGGGGGCATATTTGAACCATATTGAAACGTTGGGGGGCATATTTGAACTACGAATGAAACGTTGGGGGCACATTTGGACCAAAAGAAAAAATAGGGGGCCAAATGACAAAACTAGCAAACGTTGGGGCATATTTGGACAAAAAAAAACAGGGGGCCAAATGATGCAAACGTTGGGGGCATCTTTTGTCAATCTTAAAGGTATAGATCAACAAAGTCTTGGTTCCATTAATATTATTAACCCTTTGACAATGAATATACAATTTGTAAACAAAGCGATTTAAATCCGTATCTCTTAAGATGAACATCATTTGTTTTTTCACTGAAATACTTGTTGGGTTCAACATGTAAACATTTTTATTTATAGGGAAATGGTCTAAAAAGTTTAAATATATAATCTAGTGATACTTTTTTTTGAATATGAGTACGTCAATTTTATTAATAAAGAAAAAATTCAAGATGAAAATTTACAATGCATGTAAACAAACATGATCCAGACATAATCCTAAAAGCACGAAAATTAAAGTCTCTAGATCATAAACAGGACCTAAGAAAGAAAAGGTAAAACCTAAATCAAAGACTCGAAAAAGTAGATGAACATCACCGAAGATTGACGATGAAGGTAAAAACCATCAACAAACGACATTAAAAAATGCACATTACAGAATTGAGGCACGTTGACAACACGTTTATTACCACAACTCAATCACGAACAAGAGCAGTGACGAAACTTATTTATAAGTTGGAGGGTAATAATAAGTAGGGGAGTAAATGAGCTGAACTTGAACGAATAAGATTTTGTTTGTATTTGTTTACTTTTTTTTTGAAGGTATTCATATTTGATCCGTGTTTGTTTAAATTTTTGATGTTGTGCTCATGCTCGTTTATTTATTTTTGAAGTTGTCTATGTTTATTTGTTTAACGTTCGTGAACATGTTCGTTTAACGTTCATGAACGTGTTCATTATATATTCGCCAAAATGGTGAAATTGAATCACTAATCTTTAAGCTCCTCAGGCTTTACATGTTGAACTCCAAAGTTTACCCTTGTTCAATTTAGTCCATACCTTCACCATGTTAAAATTGTAAAAGAAAAAGAAAAAGGGGAATGAGGTAAATGAGCTTGTTCGTTAGCATAAACGAACCGAACACACATTTATCTCTGTTTGTTTATTTATTAAACAAACATAAAAATTTTGTTCATACTCGTTTATTTACACTCATATTTATAAGTTTATATTCGTATTATAGCAACGAACATTTTCACCTAAACACAAACATAACACAAATTATTAAATAT
Organism: Hibiscus tridactylites; assembly: GCA_958450335.1. NCBI lineage: Eukaryota > Viridiplantae > Streptophyta > Magnoliopsida > Malvales > Malvaceae > Hibiscus > Hibiscus tridactylites. Next base: position 99,881,220 of record OY288273.1, on the reverse strand, counting down.
AAACACGAGAAATTATAGATATGCCCTATCGTTCCTAAATTGAGCGAAAGCAACGAAACAAAAAAAAAAAACAAGCGAACCCCGAGTAGGGTCCAAGTGAGTGTTCGATCGAAATGAGACGAATTAAATTTTAATTTTTCAAAATTAAATCGAAAATTTTAATTTTTTCAAGTCGTGTCGAGTTTTGCTCAACACTAAGTTGAACCGTGAAAATATTCTCGACTTCTCTCTCTATCTTATAATAAACCCCTTCACCTCGCCTGCATTTTTCTTCTACATTTCTCTAAAAACAGAGCCTCCTCTGTTTTTCTCTCTATTTTATTTTACAAATTTCCCTTTAAATTCATAGATTTCTCCCACCTTCACTACAAAAACTCTCGAATTCACTTTAAAAAGCAAATAAATTCAACATCTTTCAGCACCCGTTTTGGATTTGCTCGTTGCATAACCAAAGTAAAAAAAAGCTCGCTCTCTGTTTTTTTCAAAGCCAGAGTTTTTAGGAATTCCGGTATGGAGTCAAGAATCACGAATTTTCAGCTGATTCTTTTCAATATATTCCATTGGACTATTTATTGAATTCAGCTACCAGATTCTGAATTTGGGTGTCTGTTTTTTTTAATCTTCTGAGTTCTGATCACATTTGAATTTGAATTTTGGGGTTTATCAAAGTTTATGATTTCAATGGAGAGAGCGAGTGATTTATCAATGGCTGCTGCTACAAAAAAAATTGGTGAATCCAAGAAGGGTGTTGCTGATGAAACGGAGAAGATTGAAAAGGGGAACGAGCTCGATTTCGGGTTCGAGAAACGGCAATGGAAGCCAGTTTTTTGTGAAGCTTCCATGTCACAGAGACCTCACAAGAAACGTCAGGAACCTGTTCGATCATTTGCTTCAATGGCGGACCAGTCGTCTTCTTCTTCTTCTTTGACGAATGCTTCTTTGCCATCTTCGAGACTGGTTTTCCCTTTTGCTTTCGATGCATCCCAGCAGCCGGTTTACTTCCCTCAGCCGATGCTCCGCCCATCACTGCAAAATCCGCAACAGATGATTTCGTTTAGTCCCCATCAGCCGCTGCAGCATGGGCTCATTTACCGCCCATTTTTTGCCGGGGAATCGTCACCGGTACCGCCTCCGCAACTGCCACCACATCAGCAGCAGCAACTTCTTCAGTACTGGAGTGATACATTGAGTCCTAGGAGGAGTATGATGAGCCGATTGGGACAAGACGGTCAACAATTGTATAGGCCACCATTGCAGCCTATAAACACAACCAAGCTTTACCGAGGCGTAAGGCAGAGGCATTGGGGAAAATGGGTGGCTGAAATCCGTCTTCCTCGAAACCGAACTCGCCTTTGGCTCGGCACGTTCAACACGGCAGAAGACGCCGCCTTAGCCTACGATCGTGAGGCGTTCAAGTTGAGAGGAGAGAATGCAAGGCTCAATTTCCCCGAGCTTTTCCTCAACAAAGGTCCAAGTTCAATAGTTTCCTCGAACCAGAATCTCCGACAAGAAGAACCGAAAGGGCCTAATTCGCAACCACCCGAAGTCGAAATGGTGCCACCACCGGCTCAGTGTGAAGTAGATGACCCCGACAGGGGTTCAGGATTCAGTTCCAGTGAGGCTACTGCCAATGACAAGGTGCAGATGCCAACTGAGGGCTCAGGTTCGGGCGAAGGCAGCGGTTCGGGTTCTCAGGAACTCGTGTGGGGCGATATGTCGATGGCCGAAGCTTGGTTCAATGCAATCCCGGCAGGTTGGGGTCCAGGGAGTCCAGTATGGGATGATTTAGACACCACAAACAATCTCATTTTGCCATCAAATCTCCCTTTCCACAGCCAAAATCAACAGCAAGAATTTGGTGACACTTCTTGTCCAATGAAACCCTTCTTTTGGAAAGATCAAGATTCTTAAAGTTTTCATTTTTACCATCATTTGTCTGCATCTTTTGCCGGATTTTTACCATCATTTGTCTGCATCTTTCTTGTCATTTGTCCACCATTAGATTTTTCTTTCTTTTCACTGGCTGCAGATTTTTAGACCAAACCAGCCACTGCTTTCAGCAGATTTCTTAAAGTTTTCATTTTCATAAAACATCCCCAGATTTTCCATCAAACCTGCAAAAAAGTTTACATATTTTCAAACTTTTTTGGCAGTGATTTGCTCTCATGTGTTTTCTTACAGCATGTTTTTAGTGTCAATAAACAACCTTTTCAGCTTTGTCTTGTTGATGTAATGTTTGCTTATCCAATTTGAGTTTGAGGAGACAGTTTGGTGATCTCCTTTCTCAATTGGTTCCAAAATCCATTTTCGAGCTTTTATTTTTCTGCTTGACAAAACATGGATTTTCTGCACATTTTTGGGGGGTTTTAGATTCATCTTTTTTTTTTTTGGGTCTTTGTTTCTTGTAATAGTATATGTAATTATGAAATTTAAGCACATTTGCAGCATTACCTTTTTGTTGTCTTTGTTTCTACAATGGATTCAATCGAGCTATAAGGAGTTCAGTGTTCTTTATGACCATTATACACACAAAAACCAGGAAAAATAAAAAAAGTTATGTTATATAATGAAATGGAAATAAAACTTAAAACTCTAATTTTAAACTTTAAAAATATACCGTTTCGAAATTTTTCACTCATGGACGGATGTAGTATATAAATTAGGAGTATAATTGACCCCACTTAATTGGTTGGAATATAGGAATTTCAAGGAAGGAATGTAAAATTTTTCATAAGAAATATTAGATTTTTTCGTACTTAAATTGTTGAAATATAGAGTCAACAGTACTTATTGTAATAATATAAAAATCTTCCACGCCTCATACTTTATTCCTGACTCCACTGTATAAAAAATTTAATGTCATGCCTGAGAGGAAAAGGGAGGTCTTGGGATATATAAACGGTAGCGCTGCACATCCTATCAGACATGTCATTTGGGAAGAGGGTAATAGCCCCGTGGCAAGTGGTATCAGAGCAACCCTTTGATTGCCTGATTTCACGCCGAGCGTCCGTGAGCAGGGTAGTCAGGGTGAACAACCGTGACAATTGGCCAATCACGAGAGCGGAAGCTCGTGACGAGGTTGAGTGAGGGAGAATGTCACGCCTGAGAAAAGGATAATGGTTCCGTGACAAGGACCCAGCGACTTTTTCTACCGTCAATACATCAAATCATTTTTCATATAAAAAATTCCATGGTTCGCTAAATTGGGCTCCTTATTTATTAGGGTTATAGAAAAATTCGAAAATTATTTTAAAGTTTTGGGTAAATTCTATCAAGGGTCACCTAATTATGGAAATGTTTCTTTTATGTGATCCAACTTTAAATTTTTCTTTTTTGGTCACTCAATTAATCGACTTTTTTTTTCATTTTCTATTACCGTTAGACCTACAGATTAGAAACAGAGTTAAAATCAAACATTAAGAGAGACAACAATCTATTAAGCCTTTAAATCTAAAAAAATATAATGATCTTATTTTATCAACATTTAAACTAAAAATGACATAAGTACTAATATACAAAAAAAAAATTGAGAGAAAGGCATCAACTCCCATCCCATTAATGGGTACGTCCCGATAAACATGACTGGTTATAAAATTGACATAATAACAAATGTATCCCTTAACGTATCACAATTTTATTTTAAAAACGACCTAATTTATTTTTAATAATAAAAGATTTGAAAATCATATTAATATTTCTATATTTTTATAATCAAAATAAGTGGAATTTTAGATAGATTGGGGATGAAGGAATCTGTTTCCTGGCTGTGAAATCTCAAAGTTGAAAGTGAGGGTGCTCTAAACCAATAGAAAGATGGATTTAGATTGCTAGCCCTACTTTAAATATTCATAACCTTATATTTATTTATATTAATTAATTAAAACCCAAAACTGTAAACTAATCCACCGAAAGCTTCAACAATAATTTTAAAAAAATATTTGATCCGAATTAATTGACCAATGAGTCGGATATAATCATATAAGTGGTTAAATAAAAAAATAAATAATTATAAGCATAAAACAAGCTTTTAATCTTTATGCTTAACAATGATTAACTAAGTAATTAAAATTAATTAAATTTTCAAAGGTTTTTGGAGATATCGGAATTATGATGCAGAACGGTGGGACCAGTCACCGTCCCATGAAATCATCGCTATTATTTATGTGTGAGTTCTTAATTTATATTATATTTTTTTACTTTAAACCTCGTAAATATTTTATTTTTTCGTTGTAAATATTTTATGTGTGAGTTCTTAATTTATATTATATTTTAAATACATAAATTATATTTAAGTTTATTTTGATTTTGGTTTGAATATTTTGATATTGTGTTATATTATTTAAATAATTAAAATGAGAAGTTTTATCAAACTTAATAATTAATGTGGGTTAAATAGAAGTTTAGGGACTAAATTATAAAAAATAGTCAAGTTCATAAGCTAAATGTCACTTTATCCCTAAGTTTTATATTAATTTGGAGGGTTAATTTATTTTGTTAATAAAATATCTATGTTATAATACTATATCTGATCCCTCGTTAGTCGTTTTCGTTAGGTGAATTTTTTATATCATTTAATTATAAAAGATAATGTATAATATTGCCGATCCTTCAAATTTAATCGTATTATTTATTGTCTTATGTTCTCTTATCTTTATATATTTTTATTATTTTTCTTTGTTTTAATTTATTTTTTATTTCTATCTTAAACATTTGTGATTTTATTTAATTAATTCTAGCATTGTTAAAATTTTTATGTTGACCATCTTTTAAAAATATTGTGAATGATGAAGTTTGGATAAACTACAACAGAGGTCACTCAATTATGGGTAAAATTACATATGGGTCACTCTATTATTAAAAGTTACATTTGGGTCACCCAAATATTAAAAGTTACACTTGAGTCACTCAATTATGGGTAAGGTTACATTTGGGCCACCCTTCATATTTAAGAAAATACATCAATTTAGTCATTTTTTCTTCTAAGTCACTTGTATACCTTTATTAACGCTAGAGTACTTCATTTGAAATCATTAATTAATATAATACACAAATTGATATATATTTTTTAAAATATGAAGGATGACCTAAATGTAACCTTACCAATAATTAAGTGACTCAAATGTAACATTTAATAATTGGGTGATTCAAATGTAACCCTACTCATAATTGAGTGACCCAAATGTAACTTCTAATAATTGGGTGACCCAAATATAACCTTAACCATAATTAAGTGACTTTTGTTGTAGTTTACCCATGAAATTTAATATTTACTTAAAAGATATTTTCTACCTATCAATTAGTAACAAAAATTTTCTACCCCTCAAGTATGTCTATTTCTATGTCCCACATTAAAGTAGAATAAAAAATTAAATTCTAAACATTGACTTTAAATTCCACATCCTAAACCATAAACCGTACACCCTAAAAATACACTATAAATCCTAACTTTAAACTCTAAATCCTAAATTTACTTTTTTAAGTAGGATACCAAAACAAACATATTTAAGAGACAAAGATTTCCGTACATCAATTACACAAAGGTATGCTACACCGTTTTATTCGATTAATAGAAACTTTTCATTTTAGAGATCAAATTATCAAAAATTATAGAATGATCATTATCATTATCATTTAAATCTTACAAAATGGTCATCCGTTCGGAAACTCAGTAGTAAACTGACGATATTACCAATTATTTCAATACATCGGCTATGCAGCAGAAAATTTTATTGGTAATTCCTAGAAATATTAAAAAATAAATCTAAATATATAAATGTTTTAAAATATATGGAATTTCATAATTAACATTTAAAATTTCTATTTTTTGTGATTATGATTAAGCCGAGAATTCAAAAAATGATTGAACTTATTTTTAAAATTAATAATTTTCAATTATAGATAATGTAAAAATATTAAAAAATGTACTTCCAATTCTTAGCAATCTTAAAATTTTTAAGAACCCAAAATCCAAATCTAACAATTAATTTGAATGAATTTGGATAAATGCACGTCCAATTCATCTTATATTCCCACGCCACATGTGTTTAAATTTTATTATAAAATGTTTTGGTTATTCAACAATCAAATTCTACATTTTATTACCAACGGAATTGGTCCATGTAGTTATTCAACAATCAAAACGACGGTAGTCGGTAGATAAAAATATCGACCAAGGGAAAGAAGAATATTAAAATCGTAGGTTAAGTTTAGTTTAAAGACCTAACGTCCGAGTAAGTTAAACAAGTACAATTCGAATATTTAGTAATAAAATTGAAAATTTTATAATTAGTTATCTAAAACAAAAAAACACCCTAAAAAGTTTGGGTAAAAATCACCTGCCCCTAATCATTCCTCATTCTATGCCTCACACTAAAAATTACTTAAAAATTAAATTCTAAACTCTATCCCTAATTTCCACATCTAAACCCTACACCCTAAAAATACACTCTACCATTAATTTTCTAAACTTTAACCACAATCCCTAACCTTAAACTCTAAACTCTAAACCTACTATTTTAAAATAGAGGCATAATAAGAGGACATACGATTTTCATCCAAAAATTTGGTGATTAAACATGTAGTTGATCTTAAAAAATATGTAATAAGAAGAAGAAATCAAAAAATAGATTCAGATGTCTAAATATCAGTGAGCAACTGAAGCATGTAATAATTAATTTTCACTCGACAGACTCAGGTTCCGTTTAGCAGAGATGCTGGAAAGTTGTGTTGGGTGAAAAAGCGACGTTATGGGAGAAGCTGAAAATTACAGCTTTTTCAACAAATGCTTTTAAGGCCAAACCTGATAAAGAAGCGAGGTGAAGTGTGAGAATGGGTGCATTGTGAAAGATTCTGATGAATCTGATATATTAGGTAAATGGAATTGATAGGAGAGAGGGGAAAGTGAATATGATTCTTTATTATCCCATGAAAAATGACTTAACCATTCAATAACAAATGTGAGCTTTTATAATGATTCACTTACACGGCTCAACCCAACGGGACCCAACAGGTTGTAAACAAAAATGCTAACAAAATAACAAATTCAGTTACACAATTATTTTCTAGAATAATCTCATAATTGTGATTACTCTAACATGAAGCAGCGCAGAAATTAAGATATTCGGTGGAGCTTCTCTAAGCGGACAAAAACAATTTTAAAAGTTGTGCCGAACGGAGCCTCAGTCACGCGAAAAATAAAACTCAGCAAATTATTGTAGCGTTTACATGGTTATCCGAGCCAACTCAATCCATCAAAGTAGTTAGTTGGTAATGAACTATCAACGAACTGTCGTTTGATATTTGATTTGACAAAACCAAATACCCAATGCTAATTTGTCTTGAGGAGACAAGGATTTTTTGGTGTTTCGTTATCAACCCAGTTTCGGAACTCGACTCAGTTACTCCGTGTCAATGAGTCAGCTAACAGGTAAAATATCTTGGTGTCTCAAATCTCCAGAATCTATGGCTGTGACAGTGAGATGGAAATTATTGCCGACATAGATGACAAACCCTAGCTCACTGTTTAAAGTAGGGGTGGGAATTGTCCGGTACCCGGTTCGTCCGGGTACCTCTTTAAACGGCCTGTGTCCCGGCCCATTAAATTCGGATACCCGGGATTCGGGTACCCGTAAAATTCGAGTACCCGGGTAATCGGGTACCGGATACCCGGTTCATATTTTTTTTTTATTTTAAAATTAACAAAAACATATGTTAAACAAAAAAAATATTTAAAAAAAATTAAACTTAAAACTTAAAAGAATATAATACAAACATAGAAAAAATATAGGGATTTAAACTTAATTTTAGAGTGAAAATATTAAGAAACATAAAATAAAAATATAATTTTAAATATAAAAATATATATATATATATATTAAATTTTATCGGGTCGGGTCGGGTCGGGTACCCGGTAAGGGAAAACTCTCGGCCCGTGTCCCAGCTCGTGTCCCGGGAAATTTGCCGGGTCGGGTACCCGGCCCGGTCGGGTAATTTTTTTCGGGAATTACCCGGTATTTTTGTTTCGGGTAGTCGGGTTTTCGGGTCGGGTCAATCGGGTCGGGTATTTTCTCTCACCCCTAGTTTAAAGAGACAAGTCTGAAGTTTGTTTAATTATCCTTTTTTTTTTCAGACAATTCGAAGATGATAAGTTTATTTAACAAGCTTAATATATGGGTTTTGTATAACTTATGTGACACCACTTTTAATCGTACGATGAGTTTCGGAATACGTCGTGCATGTATTATAAATATATTTCGAGACCGATATTATTATGAAACTTTTAAAAATCTCGTAAGATTTTATCATTTTAAGATGTACTTTTAATAAAATTCTATTTGTTGAGCAAATTTTTTTTTTTAAAACGAAGACATTTCATGGTCGTTAAAAGGATTCTTAATCGAATATAGAGAACTCTTAAGTTTGAAATGAGAGGGAGACCCATCTTAGAGCAATAAAATCTTAAAAAATTCTATTGAATTAGTAATGTCAGAATAAGATTAAAATTGTAAATAAATTGAATCGTAATATCACAACGTTCAGCGTGGTAAGACCTGAAATCCGTAGAATAATAATGAAGAGTAACATTATGTCCGATTTTGACCTGATCCGAATTTACAAACAAAATATCAATAACCCGAAGATGTTCAACCCGAAACTAGAAATGACTCGGTTTGAAGATGCATTGGGCCTTAGGCTGATATAAAACCAAACTCATCCACATAAAGAGTATTTTTAGGAATGACGAGTCAAATATTTGTAATTTTAAATTATCCGAATTTGAATCTATAAATGCATCTAAATATCTGAACTTATTTTTGAAAATCTTATTCTACTTCTACCTAGAGGGGAAAAGAAAAAATCTAGGTGAAATCAATACTTCTAAGGGGTCTTGAACCCGAGACCTAAAGGAAAGGGAGAGGAACAGGTGAGCATGCTCTGACCACCAGGCCGTCATCACACGCTCATCTAAACCTGTTTTTATATGCAGGTTATTTCGAGTATTAATATCCAAATCCGAAGTAAATATTAGTATCCATAAAATATCTGAATATGCACAAATTTAAATCTACTAATTAAAAGTTGAATGATCAAGATTTGAGTTCTCTTATTATTCATTTTGTAATCCGAATTCGGATATTATATGTCCAAGGGTTAATGTCCATACTCACTAAAGAAATAAACATACCCATTATGAATAAGTTTGATAAGATGTCATAATTTGTGCCAATAAGCTTCATTTTTCTTGTAACCACCTGGACCCGCTTATGCGTTTAACCCAACTCCAGGCAGTCACAACCTATAATCAAACCCTTGTGACATATCATAGTCAAAATATTAAAACTGACATAGTTTCCCCCTTTCGGGAGATTTACGAATCATACCATAAAACCTGTTATTAAATACATATCGATATTATTCTCAGAATGATTATAAAACCTACTAGTAACGCTTTCAAATCCATCCAAAAATAGTAAGCAAAAGTTTAGTATCAATAGATTACAAAATAGATGGTATGAAAGCATAAAGTGTTCAGTTATAACAAAAGCCAATACTCGGCAAAACCAAAAGATAAGTCGTATCAAAATATAGGCATAAGTCACTCAAATACAGACAATTTGGAAGATAAGAACATTACAACAGTCTAGAGCTTAATGTGCCGATCCTCCAGTTGCCGGGTCCAAAAGGGGTAGCCTATCACAAGTATCTGAAAGGGGAGAAGAGGAAGGCATGAGCTAGGGAGCTCAGTGTGTTCCAATAAGTGCAAATCAAACAAGCAATGAATACATAACAATCAGATCATAATAGCACATAGCAGATCAATGCAAATGCTCGGATGCATGCATGAGTTTACTAATGACTACCCTCCAACCATACACCAAATACAGTCCCCCAGAACTGCATCCATAAGGACTTACCCTAGGCCCGATGGGCATAGGTGCCACCTAAGGGGATGCCTTAGGTCCATAAGGACTTACCCTATGCCCGATGGGCATAGCTGCCACTCAAGGGGAGACCTTGAGTCCATAAGGACTTACCCTAGGCCCGATGGGCATAGGTGCCACTCAAGGGGAGACCTTGAGTCCATAAGGACTTACCCTAGGCCCGATGGGCATAGGTACCACTCAAGGAGAGACCTTGAGTCCATAAGGATTTACCAGCTTGATCAGGGCTGTACCAACAGAGACTTCACAACATAACCCAATAGTATACCCCAGATAGTAATCAGTGTCCAGATCTCAGATATGAGTAACAGAGTACATGTGGCATGCTTTCTATTCAGAATATCAGAAACAAAAGATTTGTACTTTTGACAGATAATTGGGCATACCTATTGAGCAAAGCAGACATTCTCATCATTCAACATACAAACAGATTGTAACATCTCAAGTCAAACTAATATGTCATACTTTCAAGTTTATCAGACAATTAGGCAATTCCATCACAGATCAAGAAATCATATTACAAGTATACGAATTGAGCAAACATACATCATGTCCGCAGAGAATGTCATTATATAAACAATTCATCATTTCATCTCATTTCTAACATAGTAATGCAATCTCAACAACAATTAAGATATTAAACAACATAGTATTGGTTATGTTTAAATCATTATGAAATTCATTTAACAGAATATAGCACACACATGGAACACACCTCAAAGCTGGTCGGAGAAGAGTCTAACGGACACCTGCCTCAGTACGCTCAGATGCGGGGTCGGATCCTAGATCAAGAAAGAGTAATGGTCATAAAGTGAAATAAGAGTTAAACTTATTCTTATACATAGGGTTTGAATTCATACTGATATTCACTGAAGCGTGAGGATGAGCGGGTCGAGAGGAGCTAGGCTGAGCTGGTGAGTGGTCACACGAGTCTCGGGTACCTTTACACAATTAAAATACTAGTTTAGACACTTATTCGATTTACTGATATCTGAATGGAATAATTAAGTACATATGCATGATTTGGGTTTAAGGTCAGATTCGGGGGTCTTAGAGTCGGAATTTCGCAAAACGGGCTTCAAAAACGGACTCAGGACGTCGAAAAACATAAGATAGGGTCTTTTCGAAAAAATTGACTTTTTGGTCAAAGTCAACGCTGACGTCAGCAAGTCAACGCTAACGTCAGCAGGTCAAAGTCAACGAGGCCAAGTCAACCGATGATGTCATGATGACGTCAGCAACCAACAGGGTCAACTGTGCTGACTCGGTGAGTCAACTCACTGAGTCAACTCGGGCGAGTTGACTCACTGAGTTAACTCAACGAGTTGACTCGGACACGGGTCGGTTCGGGTCAGAGATGGGTCGGGCCGGACTCGGGCGATGGGCTCGGGTTAACTGGGTTTGGGTTTTTTTTGGGCCATCTGGGTTTTGGGCTCAGGTTTGGATGATGGGCCGACCGGTCCAGCCGGTTCAAGCCGGCTTACTTACCCCCAACGGAAACAACGTCGGACGGCCACCGGAAACTTGCCGGAGAGCCCGTAACGGATCGGTTTCACCTGGAAAAGGTAGCAGATTCGATTATTGACCTAACCCAAACCCACACAAGTCTGAAGATCGTCGGAAATAAACGGAAAGCGTTGCGAAAAATCGAAGGGTCGTCGGAGCTTACGTAGCTCCGACGAACGACTTCCTAACGGCGAATGGACGATGGGTCGGCTGGGTTTTGCTTGGCTCGACGCGGGGAGCACGGTGGTGGCAACAACACACCGAACGGGCGACTGACGGAGGCTGAAACGGCGAGCAAAGCTAACGGAAAATAGGATAGGGTTCGTCGAACCTTCTGCCCTCGAATCACGACGATGGCGGCGGGGGAAAGGCGAGTGACTACCGGGGATGGGCTCAGGGAATCACGGCGCACACGCCGACGGCGGCGGTGTTGTGCACGGACCGACGGTGGAGGGGGAAGCAACGGCGGCCGGTTGGGGTAGGTAGGAGTGTTGGGTGAGGGGATATTTTTTTTGAACTTGGAAGAGAATGGCACCATTGGGTAGGTGAAACGTTAGATTCACATTAAAGGTGTCTCGAAATAACTCCCTAATTAACAGATAAATATTACCGTTGGTAACATTTGACAGAAAAGAGCACTTGGCTCAATTGGTTAGCATGTTGGGTGGTGAGGGCGGAGGTCTCGGGTTCGAGCCTCCACACCCTCACTTCTTTTATCTTTTTTTTTTAACCGAGTGTTACACCTCTCCCCTCCTTAAGAAAAATTTCGTCCTCGAAATTTACCTGAATCAAACAGATGTGGGAACTGCTTTCTCAGGGTTCCCTCGATCTCCCATGTAGCCTCACTAGGACTCCGATTTCTCCACTGTACCTTTACCATCGGAATGCGTCGGTTCCTCAGAACTCTCTCATCAAATTCTAAGATCTGGATTGGTTCCTCATCATAGGACAAGTCTGGCCTCAACTCTACATCCTGAACCTGAATGACATGACTAGGATCTGGATGGTATTGCCTCAACATGGACACATGGAAGACATTATGGATACGACTGAGCTGAGGAGGTAACTCAAGCTGATAGGCAACTGGTCCAACTCTCTTCACGATACGGTACGGCCCAATGAATCTCGGACTCAGCTTACCCCTTTTTCCGAATCTCAGAACTTTCTTCCATGGAGATACTTTCAGAAAGACTTGATCACCGACCTCAAACTCAATATCCTTTCTTCTTCGATCAACATAAGATTTCTGTCTGTCAAATGCATCTTTCAGGTGATCACGGATTAATCTGACAGTCTCTTCAGTTTCTTGGACCAACTCCGGACCCAAAGTCTTCTTATCATACAACTCGGTCCAACATATAGGAGTTCGGCATTTACGACCATACAGAGCTTCATAAGGGGCCATGCGAATACTAGCTTGATAGCTATTATTATAAGCAAACTCGGCCAAGGGCAAGAAATCTTCCCAACTACCGCGGAAGTCTATCACGCATCCTCTCAACATATTTTCAAGAACCTGAATTACTCTCTCAGACTGACCATCAGTCTGAGGATGGAAGGATGTACTGAAATTTAAACGCGTACCCAAAGCATTATGCAAGGCCGCCCAGAAATGAGAAGTGAACCTCGGGTCTCGATCAGATATGATAGATAAGGGTACCCCATGCAATCTGACGATCTCTGAGATATACAGCCTAGCCAGCTTCTCTAGAGAATAAGTAACTCGTACAGGAATAAAGTGAGCTGACTTGGTGAGTCGATCAACAATAACCCAGACAGAATCCTTTTTAGAAGGAGTCAGAGGCAACCCGGTAACGAAATCCATCGTGATACGCTCCCATTTCCACTCAGGAATCTTAATGGGTTGTAACAAACCAGAAGGATGCTGATGTTCCGCTTTGACTTGCTGACAGGTCATACACTTTGATACATAATCTGATATATCCTTCTTCATACCCTCCCAGCGGTACCTTTGTTTCAGATTCTGGTACATCTTGTCTCCACCAGGATGCATAGCATAAGGGCTGCTATGAGCCTCACTAAGTATGGCTCGCTTCAGGTCGGCATCATCGGGAACACAATAACGACCCTTAAAGCACAAAACGCCATCCTGATCGAAGGCATAAACAGATGTTGATCCCTGCTCAACTTGCTGCATGACTGGAAGTAAGGAACTGTCTAAGAGTTGTTTGGTCTTAATCTCTTCGGCCAAAGTTGGTTTAACTTGCAACTCCGCTAGCAAACTGCCATCACTATAAATACTCATCCTTGCAAACAGAGATCTCAGGTCGGATATGGTCTTACGACTTAAGGCATCGGCAACAACGTTGGCTTTTCCCGGGTGGTACTCAATCACGCAATCATAGTCCTTTAACAGCTCAACCCAACGACGTTGCCTCATATTTAAATCCCTCTGAGTGAGGATATACTTCAAGCTCTTGTGATCAGTAAAGATATAGCACTTCTCTCCGTAGAGATAGTGCCTCCAGATTTTTAGAGCAAAGACCACCACAGCTAACTCGAGGTCATGGGTCGGATAGTTACACTCATGTGGTCGTAACTGACGTGATGCATAAGCGATTACCTTCCTATCTTGCATCAGTACACAACCAAGCCCGGAGAGTGAGGCATCACTATACACTGAGAAATCCTTCCCAGACTCGGGTTGTGAAAGGACCGGAGCTTGAGTCAAAGCCGCCTTTAGTTTCTCAAAACTAGCTTGCTGGGCATAAGACCAAGCAAAAGGAACATTCTTCCTCAAAAGCTTCGTCAAAGGGGCAGCAATGATGGAGAAACCCTCGACAAAGCGGCGGTAGTAACCAGCTAAACCCAGAAAGCTACGGATCTCAGAGACATTATTGGGTGGCTTCCAACTGGTGATAGCCTCGATCTTACTAGGATCAACCTGGATACCTTGAGCTGATACAACATGCCCCAGAAATGTCACTTCTCTGAGCCAAAATTCACACTTGCTTAGTTTAGCATACAAACGATGCTCTCTCAAGGTTTGCAGAACAATCTTCAAATGTTCAATATGCTCAGATTCTGTCCGAGAATAAACTAAGATATCATCAATAAACACCACAACAAACTGGTCTATATAGGGTCGGAACACACGGTTCATCATGTCCATGAAGGCAGCTGGTGCATTGGTAAGACCAAAAGGCATCACAAGAAACTCATAGTGCCCATATCTAGTGCGGATAGCTGTCTTCGCAACATCAGATCCCTTTATCTTCAGTTGATAGTATCCAGACCGAAGATCAATCTTTGAGAAAACCGTGGCTCCCCGAAATTGATCAAACAAATCGTCGATCTTGGGTAACGGGTATTTATTCTTAACTGTCATCTTGTTCAACTTCCGATAATCAATGCATAATCAGAGTGAACCATCTTTCTTCTTGACAAAGAGGACTGGAGCTCCCTAAGGTGAAGAGCTAGGTCGAATGAAACCTCGGTCAAGCAGCTCCTGCAACTGAATTTTCAACTCCTTAAGTTCTTTAGGGGCCATACGATAGGGATTCATAGATACAGGTGCAGACCCCGGATAAGTCTCAATCTCAAACTCAACATCCCTATCCGGAGGTAACCCGGGCAACTCTTGGGGAAAGACATCAGGAAATTCGCTAATAGTGCAAATTTCTTCAATCTTGGATAGAGAACCCTTCGTATTCAGGAGAGAAGAAATGAAGGTCTCATATCCCTTCCGAATCATTCTATCGATGGTCAGAGCAGATACTACATTAGACAAATAACCTCAATGTTCACCGATTAGAACCACTGACTGGCCATCAGAAGTCCTTAAGGTTGCCCTTTTCAATTCACAATCAAGGTTAACCTGATGCTCGGTCAACCAATCCATACCCAAAATCAAATCGAACTCCTCCATTGGAAGCTCCATAAGATCAACCAGAAAGATTTCCCCTTGAACCTCAAGAGGACAACGCCTAAACACCTTATCCACGGTCACCGACTGACCTACTGGGCTCATAACTGTAACAACATTCTCTGTGGCTTCCATCGGAAATGGAAGGTCTCGGGAAACAGATCTTGAAATGTAGGAGTGGGTAGAACCATTATCGAGCAATGCAAAGTATGGAACATAGAAAATGGTAAATGTACCTGCTATAACATCCGGCTCATCTATATCATCACGTCGCCTGGTAGCATAAACAAGTGTTGGCTGCCTAGCCTCAGACAAAACTGGTCCCCCACTCTGATGGGACCGTGCTCTAGAGTCTGTCCTAGCAGCAGATGCAGAAGGTCTACTCTGACTACGACCCCTGGATGGAGTCTGTACGGAAGTCTGTGAGCGTGCAGGGGTCTGGGAGGATGCCCGAGGTGCAGAAGATGGGACAGGGCAATTCTTCAGAAAATGGTCTCCGGACCCACACCGAAAACATGCACCGGTCTTCCTTCTGCACTCGCCCCCATGTCGCTTGTCACAATGCACACAAAGGGGCATAGGGGTGAAACCAGACGAATCACCTCTACTAGCAGCCGGGGTCGAAGAAGCATCAGGTCTAGATCCAGAATTACCTCTCTGATGACCAGAAGTGCGATTTCTCTTTCCATGACGCGAGGAAGGCTCGGGATTAGGAGGCCTCTTAGACCGCTCTCGGTCAGCTCTACCTCCACCAGTGGCTGCTAGCTCAACTTCTTCCAGGTCTTTAGCTTTCTCAACTAAAGTATCGAAGTCCTTATCCAGATGACCAACAACATGTACACATAGCTCATATCTCAGCCCCATCACAAATTTACGACATTTTTCCCTCTCGGTGGGCACTAAACTAGCCTCAAATCTGAGCAAGCCCAAGAATTCTGTCTCATACTCGGATACAGACATATCTCCCTGAGTCAATGTCTTGAATCGTTCTTGCATCTGCCTCATGTAACGCTCACCAACAAAGCGGCTCTTGAAGCGCTCCTTGAAAAAGTCCCAAGTCAAACGGGCCGCAGGAACACTACTAACCACAGATTCCCACCAAGTACGGGCATTCTTATACAACATAGAGACGGCTCCCAAATATCTCTTGGGTGACTCAAGACCCAAAGAATCCATACGCCTCTCCAGATCGTGGAGCCATTCCTCTGCCTCGGTCGGGGCTCCACCAGTAGGGCCATCAAAAGTTCTCGCCCCATTCGTGATCAAGGTCTGAGAGATGGGAACCTCAGGGACAATACCAGCTGCTCTAACCGCACCAGTAATCAACTGCAAAAACTGCCTACTAAGGGCTTCGTCAGTAACAGATGTGGGAGGCTCAGAAGAAGACGGTGCTCCTCTAACCGGAGTAGACACATCAATCCCAAGGGCAGACTGAGGAGCGGTCATTACAGTAGGTCCAGATGGTACGGAAGGCTCAGCAGGACCAGGGACAGGAGTTGAAGTAGGTGGCTCGACCACCGGATCATTCATCGCGTCGGCAAACCGGACATGTCTACCGCGTCTCCGAATAGGTCGACGTCCTCTTGCAGTACTCATAGCAGAAGATCTCTACAAGGAATAAGCTTAGGGTCAGTTTATAGCAATGGAGAATCGAACACAATTAAGCAGACAAAATTGGGTGACTTAGCTTATTTCAAACACTTTTTGTAAAACTTTTCAAACATTGCGTAAAATGGACTCATACACAGTCCGAGGTTTTTAAAACCAAAAGCTCTGATACCACTAAATGTAACCACCTGGACCCGCTTATGCGTTTAACCCAACTCCAGGCAGTCACAACCTATAATCAAACCCTTGTGAAATATCATAGTTAAAATATCAAAACTGACATAGTTTCCCCCTTTCGGGAGATTTACGAATCATACCATAAAACTTATTATCAAATACATATCAATATTATTCTCAGAATGATTATAAAACCTACTAGTAACGCTTTCAAATCCATCCAAAAATAGTAAGCAAAAGTTTAGTATCAATAGATTACAAAATAGATGGTATGAAAGCATAAAGTGTTCAGTTATAACAAAAGCCAACACCCGGCAAAACCAAAAGATAAGTCGTATCAAAATATAGGCATAAGTCACCCAAATACAGACAGTTTGGAAGATAAGAACATTACAACAGTCTAGAGCTAAATGTGCCGATCCTCCAGTTGCCGGGTCCAAAAGGGGTAGCCTATCACAAGTATCTGAAAGGGGAGAAGAGGAAGGCATGAGCTAAGGAGCTCAGTGTGTTCCAATAAGTGTAGATCAAACAAGCAATGAATACATAACAATCAGATCATAATAACACATAGCAGATCAATGCAAATGCTCGGATGCATGCATGAGTTTACTAATGACTACCCTCCAACCATACACCAAATACAGTCCCCCAGAACTGCATCCATAAGGACTTACCCTAGGCCCGATGGGCATAGGTGCCATCTAAGGGGATGCCTTAGGTCCATAAGGACTTACCCTATGCCCGATGGGCATAGGTGCCACTCAAGGGGAGACCTTGAGTCCATAAGGACTTACCCTAGGCCCGATGGGCATAGGTGCCACTCAAGGGGAGACCTTGAGTCCATAAGGACTTACCCTAGGCCCGATGGGCATAGGTGCCACTCAAGGAGAGACCTTGAGTCCATAAGGATTTACCAGCTTGATCAGGGCTGTACCAACAGAGACTTCACAACATAACCCAATAGTATACCCCAGATAGTAATCAATGTCCAGATCTCAGATATGAGTAACAGAGTACATGTGGCATGCTTTCTATTCAGAATATCAGAAACAAAAGATTTGTACTTTTGACAGATAATTGGGCATACCTATTGAGCAAAGCAGACATTCTCATCATTCAACATACAAACAGATTGTAACATCTCAAGTCAAACTAATATGTCATACTTTCAAGTTTATCAGACAATCAGGCAATTCCATCACAGATCAAGAAATCATATTACAAGTATACGAATTGAGCAAACATACATCATGTCCGCATAGAATGTCATTATATAAACAATTCATCATTTCATCTCATTTCTAACATAGTAATGCAATCTCAACAACAATTAAGATATTAAACAACATAGTATTGGTTATGTTTAAATCATTATGCAATTCATTCAACAGAATATAGCACACACATGGAACACACCTCAAAGCTGGTCGGAGAAGAGTCTAATGGACACCTGCCTCAGTACGCTCAGATGCGGGGTCGGATCCTAGATCAAGAAAGAGTAATGGTCATAAAGTGAAATAAGAGTTAAACTTATTCTTATACATAGGGTTTGAATTCATACTGATATTCACTGAAGCGTGAGGATGAGCGGGTCGAGAGGAGCTAGGCTGAGCTGGTGAGTGGTCACACGAGTCTCGGGTACCTTTACACAATTAAAACACTAGTTTAGACACTTATTCGATTTACTGATATCTGAATAGAATAATTAAGTACATATGCATGATTTGGGTTTAAGGTCAGATTCGAGGGTCTTAGAGTCGGAATTTTGCAAAACGGGCTTCAAAAACGGACTCAGGACGTCGAAAAACATAAGATAGGGTCTTTTCGAAAAATTTGACTTTTTGGTCAAAGTCAACGCTGACGTCAGCAGGTCAAAGTCAACGGGGCCAAGTCAACCAATGATGTCATGATGACGTCAGCAACCAACAGGGTCAACTGTGCTGACTCGGTGAGTCAACTCACTGAGTCAACTCGGGCGAGTTGACTCACTGAGTTAACTCAACGAGTTGACTCGGACACGGGTCGGTTGGGGTCAGAGATGGGTCGGGCCGGACTCGGGCGATGGGCTCGGGTTAACTGGGTTTGGGTTTTTTTTTGGGCCATCTGGGTTTTGGGCTCAGGTTTGGATGATGGGCCGACCGGTCCAGCCAGTTCATGCCGACTTACTTACCCCCAACGGAAACAACGTCGGACGGCCACCAGAAACTCGCCGGAGAGCCCGTAACGGATCGGTTTCACCTGGAAAAGGTAGCAGATTCGATTATTGACCTAACCCAAACCCACACAAGTCTGAAGATCGTCGGAAATAAACGGAAAGCGTTGCAGAAAATCGAAGGGTCGTCGGAACTTACGTAGCTCCGACGAACGACTTCCTAACGACGAATGGACGACGGGTCGGCTGGGTTTTGCTTGGCTCGACGCGGGGAGCACGGTGGTGGCAACAACACACCGAACGGACGACTGACGGAGGCTGAAACGGCGAGCAAAGCTAACGGAAAATAGGATAGGGTTCGTCGAACCTTCTGCCCTCGAATCACGACGATGGCGGCGAGGGAAAGGCGAGTGACTACCGGGGATGGGCTCAGAGAATCACGGCGCACACGCCGACGGTGGCGGTGTTGCGCACGGACCGGCGGTGGAGGGGGAAGCAACGGCGGCCGGTCGGGGTAGGTAGGAGTGTTGGGTGAGGGGATATTTTTTTTGAACTTAGAAGAGAATGGCACCATTGGGTAGGTGAAACGTCAGATTCACATTAAAGGTGTCTCGAAATAACTCCCTAATTAACAGATAAATATTACCATTGGTAATATTTTACAGAAAAGAGCACTTGGCTCAATTGGTTAGCATGTTGGGTGGTGAGGGCGGAGGTCTTGGGTTCGAGCCTCCACACCCTCACTTCTTTTATCTTTTTTTTAACCGAGTGTTACATTTCTAGTATTTGACCCAAATGCAAACAAAATATTGCTTTTCTATCGATCAATTGTACTAATCCTGTTTCCTGAGAAATTATATCATAGCCCGGCTCACCACGTCATCTATGGTCCCGACCAATAAAAAGCGTCAATTTCATTAATTTTTTTCATATCATATATTTTACCGAGTGAATCTTCACTCAGATATACTGTAAATTAAATTAAAAAAAACACTTTTTACCAATTATAGATTCACTTGGTAAAAAGACGATGTGGAAAAAATTAATGAAATTGACGCTTTTTATTAGTTGGGACCATAGATGACGTGGCGAGCCAGACCTATGATATGATTTCTCTTGTTTCCTTGTCTATAAATGGTCTCAAAAAGGAAAAAAAATTAGACGAGACCCGGCTCACCACGTCATTCGTGATCCGAGTCAGTAAGGTACATTCATGTCATTTTTACCCAAGATGGTTCTTCGCCTCTTTTATACATGTAAAAATAGTACTTATTTGAAAGTTTTTTTTAACTTAAATGAACCTTATTCGCTGAGACTATAAATGACGTACTGAGCCGGGCTCATCTAATAATTCTCCTCGAAAAGCCAAATAAATATTCAATCAACGAAATTTTCATTGGAAGTGATTGCATGGAAGTAGGCCACGTTATATATATTGAAAAAATATATTATAAATTCCACGGGTACAATTAATTGGGAGAAAGGGTTTAGTTTTGACATACAAGCTTCCAACGTGGGATTTGATGTCATATAAGCTTTTATATAATCATTTGATTTGATCTGGTTTTCACTTAGGCTCGTTTGAGGAAGGTTTAATTTGTTTGATATTTTTGAAGTTTAACCAAAAATGTTACACTAAAAATTAGATTTAAGTAAAAAATATTAGACTCATTAATCGTTATATATATAAGCAAGTACTAAATATTAAATTTAAAATTTAAAAGATTTAAGAAGAAATATAAACAAATATAAACGGATTCAAATTGTATATTTATAAATAGTACAAATCTGAAAGGTCTATACTTTAAATCGAATCAAAATATTATTTTATATTATTGATATCACATTTAATCTTATCTGATTCATTTTATAAGTATTTTTAAGTTTATGAAGATATTTTTTGAGATATTTAAATATTTTTATGTTCAAATGTAAGAGGACACTAGAGTCAAATTTTAGGCAATATATTTTAAGTAGGATAGAAGAACTCTTCGAGCTTAGACCATGGTTAGGAGATAAGATTTAGAGCAAATCCAAATATGTGAAAAGGACTAAAATGCATACAAAAATGGGTGTTTCAATCCTCTTTTATTTCTAAGATAAGAAGCAATCCAAATAAGCTTATTGTATTAAAATACAATCCAATTTGAAATAAAGATAAGATTTTTATATTTTTCATGTTTATTTTACGGTTCATATTAAAGATCTGTAATTATTTTAATAATGATTTAAACATAGACTTTCTCATTAGAAGAGTAATGTATCATATCATTGTGCACAATATTTGTTCGTATATTTAATCGACTTAGTTTTGTGACAGAACCAAGTTGAGGGGTTATTTTCCCTTTTGGTTTAACTGCTTTTGTAGTCCTTGTCAAGTTTGAAGTTAGGTAAATTAACATCCGGCCCCCTTCTATTTTTTTTGGTTTAAATACTTTTTAAGTTCACATCAATTTTATAATTAGGCAAATAAGCCATGCTCCCCTTTTCGGGCTAAAATTATTTTTATTTTAGAGTTAGAATTTAGATTCGGATTCGAATATTTATATTTACATATGCATAAGTAATGCAGATTCGGATAAAGGATATTCGGACGGTCTGTCTACATTCGCTCTGAACCTGCATTAGATAGTAATTTTAACAATCAAATTCAAATATTACGTATAAAATGGATTGAATATTTGTAAATATCAGAACCTAAAATCCGAATTGTCTGAATCCTACGTTATTTCTTTTGGTGTTCAAATTCATTTAATATTTTCAATAGATTATTTAACTCAATTAGAGGAAACAAATTTTTAAATTCATAAGATATTTTGTATATTTGTTACAATAACTTATTTAAGATAAAATTTTGTATGAACTGACATATTTATAAGAAAAATTTTACAACGCTCGACGAGCACCGATGAGCACCATTAATGACGAGCACCGATTAACACTATTAATTTAATTTATAAAGATTTAAAATTTAAAGGACTCAACATATAATTATATATTATTTAAAAATTAAAAGGTAAATTAATTAAAATACATTTTTTATTTTTTTTCAAACTTAATTAGATCAAAATACCTACCCTAAGTCACAAAATCCTAATTTTTTTTTAAATTCAATCCGCCGCCGTCGTCACTAGCCACCGCCGTCGAGCGGTCCGTGGTCACCGTTAAGCCCTACCGCCGCCGCACCTCTGTGGCCGCCATTGAGCCCGGCCACATTCGCAAGAAAGGTTGGAACGAAAAAAGTGAGACAATCTCTTGATTTTATCAAACTCTAAGGGCAATTAAGTTCAAAAATGGAGATTCCAGAGGCACATTTGCCAATTGTCATGGCTATCGCAAACAGAATTTGACAGCAACAAACACTATAACAACCTCCATGGCGGAAGGGCTCAACGGCGGCTACGGAGGTGCGGCGGCGGATTGAATTTTAAAGAAAAAATTAAGGTTTTATGATTTCGGGATAAATATTTTGACCTAATTATGTTTAAAAAAATTAAAAAAAGTATTTTAATTAATTTAACTTTTAATTTTTAAATAATTTATAATTATACGTTTAGTCCTTTAGATTTTTAATCATTATAAATTAAATTAATAGTGTTCATCACTGCTCGTCGTTAGTAGTGCTCATCGGTACTCGTCGAGCGTGACAGACTCTTCTTCTTCTATGCTTGATCAATATTGACCCTTTCATGGTTATGAATGCAACCTTTAGCAGCCTCTACCTAATCCCACCACCATTTTTTATACCAACTCTCCTAATTTGGTATTTAATTTTATTTAATTTGAATTGTTAACTTTTGAAAGGGGCCAAAAATGCAAAAATTTCATTTAACCGTGGCTAAAAAGGATTGCTATATTGGACTATTAATGCTTAATTGAGACTAATTTTTTTTCGAGACCCATTAATTAATCAAGTGGTTAAGATATTCATATTATCTTATATTGTTAGATTCAAATTCTAATATTTATATTGAAAATATAATACTTTTGTACTTCATAAAAAAACAAAATTTGTCATTTAATGAAGGGGGCCAAGGTCCCTGCTTACCCTTGATTTCATTCCTATGAGGCTATGACTACTTTATAAGTAGGGGTGTTTATTATCGAGTATTCAACGTCCCGTAAAAAAAATAATGTTTTTTTCCTTAAAATTTTGAATTCAAATAATATTATTTATACTGTATGTATACATACTCAAAATTCTGAATTCAAATAATTAATAAAATGTACACATACTGTATAAATAATATTGTTTGAATTTAAAATTTTAAGGAGAAAAATATTGTCTTTTGTAACCCCCTAGACCCGCCTATGCGTTACCACAGATCTTAGGAAGTTACATTAGGGTCACAGGAGCGACCCACATTAAAATTTCAAATAAACAAATCGTTAACCATTTAAAATCATAAATCAAATCTTGAATTTGAATACAATTCCAGAAAATATTCAGACTTCAAAATAAAAACTATGATACAAATTGCTAAAATAAGTTTTAGACTCGAATGTAAATCAAGATGTGATATACATGCCCCCTAATTACACAGATACCATACTCCGCAAGCAAACCGAAGAAACTCCATACCGATGTTGACAGCTGTGACATGATCGATCTTCTAACCTGTGATGGTAAAAACAACGTGAGCTTCGAAAAGCTCAGTAATACAAACTACCAAGGGATGCTAAAAGCACAAGCAGGTAAGGCAAGCTTAACACTGTCATGAAGAACTAGGTAACGATATGCTCAAATTACGATTCGAGATTTTAGAGGAGCATTATACTAGTTGGTAACAAAGTTGTTCTTTATTAGATCATCCGAACTCAAGATGTGAGTCTAAAGCAGGGATTCAAAAGAGATTCAGATTTCAGAAGTTGAATTAAGGAGTTCAAAGTGGTTCATTAAACGCGAATTTTAAGTTTACTGAGCGTTCAACTTTAATACATTAATTTAGTAGGGTACGTAAAAAAAAGAGGTCAGAAAGTTTTATTATCTTACTTAACTATCCTCCAACCGAACCCCAAAATGCAATTCCACCTGAACTGCATACAGAAGGTCTTACCCTAGGCCTGAGGCGTAGGAGCCTACCTAAGGGGATACCTTAGGTCCAGAAAGACTTACCCTAGGCCCGTGGGCGTAGGAGCTTAAGTACAGAAGGACTTATCAGCGCTGAGCCTACAGATCACCATTCATATCCAGATAATATACCACAGATGATTTAAATTTACATTCAGAAGACAATATAGCAGAAAATAAATAGTAAATCTACTTTTATACCAGAAGACATGTATCAAATTTATTTTATTATCATTTTTATTATTTCGTATTCAATGTCATATATCAGATATATTTTTCATAACAGAGGTCAGAAATCAGAGAATTGTTTTCCTTTCGTATTACAATATCATACTTTTAAATTTTAAGCATATTGCCTTGATTTAGAACAGAAGGTAATTACAGATACAGGGTACACGCTTTATGGCCTAATTCATTTCTTAGAGGTACTCGATAGATATCAGAAATATGACACTTGAAAAATTTAGACTGACTTCAGAACGAGGTCCCTACGAATAGGGGAGTTCGGTAAGACAGATCGAATAAACATCAAAAGTTGATGCATCAGAATTATTGGGATTTCAGATATATCGAGAGCATAATTAAATGTTACAACCTATGAGGGTATTAAGGTCATTTTGACCTTCAGGAGGGGTAAACTAGTAATTTGAACCAATAAGGTATAAACGGTGATGTACAGAATTTATGCCTTCTAGTTGCTCGTCAAGTTTCCAAGCCCCTTTGAACTAATCAGAACCCATTAACACTGTGTTTAATATCTCACCAGATAGGAACACTTCAACCATTCATTTCTCAGAACTGACTACGGAGCATAACATCAATAGTTCACCTTCACCAATCATCCGCTGAACTTATTCTAGAAATCAAGCATATATTCAGATGGTATTTTCCAAGTACTCAAACATGTGCATTGCACTTGAACTCATTCTAAAACATCCAATGTACCTTATAAGAATAGATCCCTCTTACTATTAGCTATGTACTTTCTCCCAATAAATTATACGTCTTCATATGGTATTCCTCCAATATCCTCTTAGTACCATAAACGACCAACAGACACGAGTAGTATATTACCACTTCTTGTATGAGCCATTACATGGTTGGCCTTATTTGGAGTTCTCAATTTCATGTCTTAGAAATATTCTCAATCATTATAATATCCGAGGGTATTTCAGACAATTCGATGCTCGAAGGTGTTACGATTGTTCAGAGTCTTTCAGTCCTTCCAACTATTCTTTCATTTAAGTTCTCGAGGGTAAAAGCATCATTTTGATCAATTTGGCACTTGCTGCCGAGAATAGATTATTTTTTTTGGTCATTATGGATATTTTGATCAGTTCAGTATTATCAGAATTTCCAAACATTTTAGTCATTTCCGACGATTCGAAAATTTACGCAACTTTGACCAATTCAAATATACAAATATTTTCTCACAAATATATCTTCAGAGATTTATTAAGTTTCGAATATAATCTGAGCAATTTACAATCTCAAAAGTGGAGCCTCATTACGATAACTTCCCAAGCCAGTTCAAGATTTTCAGAAGAATTAGTTGATATACCGAATCTAGTGTAAATTCTCAGACCACTTTCATTAATAGGGGTATTTTAGTCATTTTTCATACATCGGGGCATTTTCGTAATTCATTAGCCAACATAATCAGATTTAGGAATCAACCATTTTTGTTAATCGCTTATTGAACTCGGAAATCTTTTCGATTTATCAAACCTCTTAATCGAATATATACTTTGGCCATTAATATTCTTATTTCATAATTGATCGATATAGGCAGAGATAATCATATGCTTAAACATGGTCGTGCAAACATAGCCGAATACCAACATATTTCAAAAGCATGCAGAGGGTAGTAATGTATTACCTTAACTCCGAGCTGCAACGATCGATTCATGATACCCCACTCGATTGCAAACGAACCCGAATTCGACGTCTCATAACATTTCGGATACAGAGATACATGGATACCTTCAATAAAACAATACCCTTAATTAGTCCTCCTTTACATTGCTCTTATATTGAATATTTAACTTATGCACTCTCGAGTTCAAAGTCAGATTTGGAGGCTTTCGGGTTGGAATTTTGCGAAACGGGCTTCAAAAACGGACTCAGGACGTCGAAAATCATAAAATATGACTTTTCTGAAAATTTGACTTTTTGGTCAAAGTCAAAGTCAACGCTGACGTCAGCGGGACAACGCTGACGTCAGCAGGTCAACGATCAACGGGGTCAGAGTCAACTGGTCAAAGTCAATGCTGACGTCAGCATGACGTCAGTAGTCAATAGGGGTCAACTGAGTTGACTCGGACGAGTTGACTCGGGTTGACGGGTCGGGTCGGACTCAGGTTGACGGGTCGGACGGGTCGAATCGGACTCAGGTTGACGGGTCGGACGGGTCGGATCGGACTCAGGTTGACGGGTCGGACAGGTCGGATCTGGTTCATGGGCTGACCGGTTTAATGAATGGGTTCAAACCGGTTTAATTTATACCGGTTCGAACCGGTTCACTTACCCAATTATTTCGGTCACCGGACGACCGCCGAAAAAATCGTCGAAGCCGCCTAAACACGGTGATTCTGCCGAAAAACATAGATTGATCAACCACGATTTCAACCCATAAAATATTAACACGAAATAAGCTGGAATCGAGCCGGAAATTACCTTAAATGGTGCGATTACGCCGGAAAATCACGAAGCTCCGACGAGGCTTCTCCCGGCATCGGAACCGCGAACGGTTAGAGGGCTTTTACTCACCGCGGTGCGAGGAGCCCAGATCTAACGACGGCATCGCGAACGGACGACTGAGGCGGTCGGAAAACTCAGAAAACCGAGAGTAGGAGTTTGGTTTCCGACGAACCTTCATGCCCTTCTTCTCGTCGGACGGCAACAATGCGGCGCGAGTGGCAGCTAGGGTTTGGTCGGGACGGTGTGACGGTTCTGCTGGTGCTGGCGGTGGAGGCAGATCGGGCCAGACGGTGTGGAAGAAGGTGAGAGCTTTCTGGAATCTTCTTCTTCTTCTTTTTTTGTTCCACATTAGAACCAAATTTCCACGGTAGGTGAAGAGTTGGGTTATTAAATCTGACTTCATTATATTTTTTTTTACGCTTAACGCTAAAAGAAAAACAAGGCAACCCTTAACACAAAAGAGCCATTGGCTCAACAGTTTAAGCAAAGGGCAAGGGAAAGGTGACGTGTGGGTTCAAATCCCACCAACCTCACTTGTTCTCTTTTTTTTTTACCATAAAAATTTCATAGTGTTACATCTTTTGTACTAGAACTATTTCTGTTTTAAAACATGTAATTACTACTATTTTATTTCTTGTGTTGATTATTCGCTTGACCTTTTGTCGTTCAATTGAGCCACAATTGATTTATCTGAATAACAACGAAAGTATTTTTTCTCTTGGCGTGATTGAATTTTTCCTTTTTCTAAAAAGAGAAAAGTCCTTTCATCGTTTTCTCTTTTTAATTATTTTATTTTATTATTATTCGTTAAAAATAATTTCTTATTTCAAACTTTTTATTTACTCTCTTTATTATGTAATAAAAGTTACCCGATACTATCTTTAAAAAGTCCTACAGTAGGCTAGTTTGAGCTATAAATCAATGTAGTTCACACCATACAAGTTACGCAATAAATATATATATATATATATATATATATATATATATATATATATACATTTATTGTCAAAAATTAAGACGATTGATTTCAAATCTCATAGAAAAACTCGTAATATATCTAATCAAACTCACAATTACATATAAAACACTGTCGCAGCACACGAGATGTGACATCTCTTAAGCTATTTGTATCTACAGAGATAGAGGTGATAAACGGTCGGTTAACCGAATAAACCGAACTATTTAATCAAACTAACTCGGTTTGGTCAATTTGGAAGTGTAAGATCAGAACAAAAGAAGACATATAAGCAAGCAACAAAAGAGGAATAAGCTGAGTCTATTGAGTGACATATCAACTTGCATGATGTGCCTTCTGATCCTAGGGCTGGTGCTCCCCACAAGATTGTATGAATTCGGAACCGAGTCCCCGAATACCCTTGCGTGTACCATTTCGCCGAATATTCGCATCACCGGATCCGCTACATTCGTCGCCGTGCCGCCGGGACTGAACATAGGCGAAGACGGATAATCGTACGCTTGTGGTTGATAAGAGTAAGTGCCACCGGGACTACGCATCGGCGAAGGTGGATAAGTATACATTTGTGGATGATTCGTGTGACCACGGTGATGTATTTGATGTGCAAGTTGTGGAGTACTTGCACTATTTGGTGTTCTTGGTGTTCTTGGTGTGCTAAGATCAGGACCAAGAGGTCTCTTTGGGATGACTATGCCAAGTTGGGGAGCCTTGCTTTTCGATGCTTTGCTTGTCCGGCCCCGGCCGTAAAGCGGTACAAGCGTCGAATCCGAAACTTCGGCTTTGCACACGGGGCACTGAGGCAGTTTCTGGTCTTGGTTTTCGGTTGGATTGGACTGAAATTGAAGCCATTTGTAAATGCAGGGCCAGCAATATATGTGACCACATAGCGTCACCACCGGATCCTGCACGGTGTCGAGGCAGATATTGCAGTCGAATCCGGCCGAGGAGTTATCGTCCGAGCCCTTGACTGCTTCAAGTGAATTCATCCACTTCTCCATGGAACTTTTACCTTCCGGTAACTGGTTCCGAACTACGGCTTCTTCGACGTTCTGCTCGGTGGCCATGATCTATTGATAAAATCTGCATTATATGTGGAAAAGAAATCAGATAAGAATCATAAGCACATATCCATTGCAACCGAAAGTATTATATATATCTTATAGTGTTGTTCTGTGTTGAAGGTCGGAGATTGTTCCGATGTTAGCTCTCCTTTAACCTAATACTAACTCGAACATCGAAGAGCGAATATCTGAACAATCTCCGACCTCTCTTAATTCGATATCATATAGTGAAAAATTTGTAAAAAAATTTAATATCGACTTTTCTTCAAGTAGTTGGTGGTATTTAGAAAATCTAGCCCACTGCATAAATTTTTGGAACACATGCCTACCTTAGTTGACTCAAACAATAAGTTAGTTTTAAGAGGTAATATTTAATATTTTAAAATCATTTTCATGAGAAAAAAATATTTAATTAAGTTTTGAATAAAAAACACTAACGATTTAATCTATTAAAACTGTTGTACGTATAAAATGATTAATTAAGTTTTAATTTCCATTAATTCGTATTAAGATGATATTCGTGTTAACACATATCTTATAAAATATATAACCTCAACATTAACGTCAATAAATTTCATTATCACAGTTAATTTTTCAAAGCCAAAGCTCGGCCATGAAAAAAACAAACAAACAAGAAAAAACAAAATTTCTATTGGTTTTGCAGATCAAAAGCACTTGAAATTACAAAATTCAGAAAATAGAATCAAAAGCAGAGAAGATCATTAGCGGATCAACAAATTCTCCAAACTTATTGAAATTCGATCAAACTTACTCAAAGAACACTCGAAAATTAATCACAAAAACAACGATCAAACAGCAAAACAACGAACAAAAAACTTTCAAAAATTCAAATCCAGAAAAGGAAACGAAATCAAATCACAGAAAGATAACATACCAGCTGGATTTCGAGTCTTTTTTTAGGTGAATTTGATTAAAAAGAGAGAAAATTCTTTTCCGCTGAGAGGAGAATCTGAAGAACTTGATCAAAGATTGATGGAAAAAAGAAACGAGAGAATCTGTGGAGAGCTCAAGCGTATCCGGCCCTGCTTTTATACAGAGAGAAACAACAAAAAATGATTCAAAAATATGTGAATAAAATAATAATTTATGTTGGATTAAATTTACAAATAGATTTGATGTCACTCATTAACTTAAATTAATATTTGGAAAAGTCTTACGGTCAAATAATAATTATCCGTCTTCAGCATGTTCTACAATTCGGTAATATGGTGGTGAATACTCTTGTCAAAATGCATGATTCTACCTTACTCTCGGTACAGATTTTTCATTCAGCTCCCCTCCTTGCGTGTATGAAATGTTACAGGCAGACTCGATCGATGTTCTTGACTTACCTGGAGATTAGTTGACCACCATAGCACATGCAGGTTGTCTAGTTGTGTCCTTAGCTTTGTTTTTGATTAATTATGACTTTAGTTATCTTGGTATTTCTCTTAGGTTTTTAGTTTTTAACCTCCATTCTTGTAATACAATTATGAGTACTCTTTTCCTTCGTTTAAGTTTAGAGTTTTTTTTAACAAAACTCATGTGCATATACAAAAAAAAATAATAATAACATTCATGTTTTTTTTTGTTAAGGTTTTATTGAAATATTTTTTGTTTTAGAAGTTCATAAAATGCGTAAAGTATTATCTATCTAATAGTTGGTTAAAATCCCAACAATCAAATATTTCGAGTCGAATTTTGTTTTTCGGGTTCTACTAAGAGTTATTAGAACGTTTACAGAATCAACAACACGTTGAACATACTGTTTGAAGTGGTGATACGATGTGAAACTGAAAAGTTGTTCAATAAATTTCTTATTGTCTTAAGATATGAGTTAAAATTTAATAAAATACAAACTCTTCCATTATCTCGAGTTTTTATTATTTGTCAATCGATTATTTAGGGGCGGAACGACCTTAAGATCAGTAGGGCCATAGTCCCTACAAAGTATTAAAAAATTAAAAAAATATAAGAAAATTATTTTTAACCTCTCACGAAACATTGGTCTTTATATTTAAAAAATTTCAAATAACTCTTCGATAAATAATGTTGAATTCTGTCACTGTAGTCGTTAATCAATCTATTCAAAGGATCCAAATCACCTAATTTTGTGATCATGTGCACCACTAATCAAACATCTATCTCCACCACCCAATTTGTGAAAAATTCAAAATTAAATCCATATTAGGCTAATTAGCCAGGTCAAATTAATGAATAGTCCAAATCTTGAATAAAGGGGGAAACTCTTTGTTCAAGTTCATTTGTGATCAACTAAAAACCATCATCATCATTATTACAGAAAATGGTACTTAAAGTTGACGGTTTTCTCAAATTAGTATCTTAACTTTTTCTTATCTCGAATTGACATTTAAATCAAAAAATCTCTCAAATTAACTCAAGTATCGATATGTCACTCCAACAATCAACTAAGTTACTGACGTGGTCAAGATATTGATTTCATTAAATGTCACATGTCACAACTTGATTAGCAATTAAAGTATTACCTCAAAAATCGTATATTAATTTAAGATTTTTCTAAGTTCAAGTACTAATTCGAAAAATTACAAACTTTATGTGTCAATTTTGTATAATAAACCTTATTATCATTATTATTATTATTATTATTATTATTATTATTATTATTATTATTATTATTATTATTATTATTATTATTACACGCTTTATAATTTTTATTCAACGTCGTTTTCTTTTTCACTTCTCTAGAAGAAATAAATAAATAAATAAATTTAGTGTTTCTTGTCATTTTGCATGCAACTTCATTGATAACCACTTAATCAGTCAAAAATTGGACTGAGAATTTTCCTTGTTTAATATGGCCTTCCAAAATTAATGCATGTTGAAATATATTATGAAAGGCCAACAAAAGAAATTATTATATTAACAAATTTTATTTTTCCAATCACATTTGAATTTCAGCTACAATACGTATATATATATATATATATGACACTAATGTAAAATTACAATGATTTTACATGTTTCCGTTATTCATTGTATGATTAATGTTTTAATAGTTCGATTATTATATATTATATTCATGTTCATTATATATGATAGGTATAATTATATTAATTAATTCACTATTTGGATTTTCTGAAGAAAAATTATTTGATATATAAGCAGACCCGTTTCTGAGATTTTGGTGGCCTGTGGGCAAACTTAAAAAATAGGCCCCTAATTAAGGGTGAGTGTTCGATGGAGTTAAATTGAGTAAAAAAATTTCAAGTTATGCGAGTTTACGAGTCCTTACGACTCGAACTTAAAAATTTATCTACTAAATACTAAAATTTTGAGTTATTAGAATTTTTAATTTACAACTCAAACTTTATTTGATTTTTTTTTTCGAGTCAAGACGAGTCGAGTCGAAAAAATCAATTTTTTCGAGTCGAGTGGAGTTTTGCTCACCCTTTCCCCTAATAACGAGTGTTGGAAAAAAAATAAAATTTAAAATTAGACCCTTAGTAACAAGTGATATATAAAAAATGGGTCCCTATTAACAAATTTTGAAAAAAAAATGAATTTTAAGAGTATTTTTGTAATAACAAATATAGGAAAAAATGGAACCCTAATAACAAATATTGAAAAATTAAAATTTAAGAGTATGCATGTAATAACAAATATTAGGGAAAATAGACCATAAATAATGTAACCCCCTCGTCCCGGTCTGGCCGGATGACCGGTCCGAGTGAGCTACACGGGGAAAACCGAGTGAAAACCCCTTAAGGATTCCCCCTCGGTTAGCAACCCTATTTTTTTCATTTTAAAACTTGTCTAAATGGATATTAAACCCTAAGTGATCATACAGCGGAATAACATATGTGATACAAAATCCAACGAACTCAAACAATCATGTTACGGCCAAATTTTAAAACTTTACTGCAGGTGGTATCGATACACCTAAGGGGTGTATCGATACCCCTTGACCAGGTCAACTGGTCAAAGTCAACCCGTGGAGACCGTATCGATACGCCTAGGAGTGTATCGATATCCTCTCCAATTGTTGACTTCCCACGGTCAACGCTAAGGGGACCGTATCGATACGCATGAAGGCCCGTACCGATACGGAACTGGACAGTAGCTCCAGTAGCAAAAATAGTATCGGTACGTCCCCTCGCATATCGAAACGCGGGGCCTGAACCATGAAGGCCGTATCGATACGGGACCAACTATATCGATACCCCTGTCACGAAAACACAGGTTCGAGCTGATTTAAGGCACAAGTGGCCCTTAAATCCCTCTCAAACCTCAACCAACACACTAACATGTATCCTAATATCAAACCAAGAGTTTAGACATGCTTAAACTTACGATCAAAACACATTTCACACATGATGAGAATTCAATCATACAAGCAACTTGGCATATAAACATGGAACAAGGCATGCATACTTGACATTCCAACAAGGCAATTAGGCATACATGGAACTCAAAGGCCTTAAAAGACACAAAGAAAGCATATGAGGGTTGGCCCTCTCTAACAAGGCAACCTAAACACCAATAGACATACCAACACACACAACATCCATCCTAACATGTCATGCATTACAAACCATAATCAAACCAAAACATCAACATAAGGCATTAACAACATGTGGCCAATACAAAGGAGTCTAGATACAAGCTCCTAAAACACGTAGCACTTCCCATTGCTAGACTACTACATTATTTAATTAAACCATACTTGAGCAATTACCACACGCTTGGACGCCTTTATCTTGCTCCTTGCTAACTCCAAGCTAAAGATCTGCATTGTCGGAAAAAGGAGAGCGTAAGCATAAAGCTTAGTGAGCGGAGCTCTAAAACATAACTACGACAATGCAGGGTTCAAAGCTTTCTTTAAAAGTAAAGATCAACGCATACGAATCATCCAACGACCTAATCCTTCTTCTATCATGCAAGTTCAACCAAAGGTCAACAATATAGGCGTTTAACATAGCATTACACTTCATGGTATGCATGAGGACATAATCCTAGAGTAAAGCAAGACCGTGAAAGGGAATGATATAGTGAGACACAACATGAGCACACATGGTACGCACAAGCATAACCAAAACACACACGGTGGGACTACACATCACTGTTTCGACTAGTAGTTTTCCAATGGGACTACACATCAAAGTACTCTTCTACTAGTCACTACCGGCGGGACTACACATCACCGGAGTCTTACACCACTCGCTACCGGCGGGACTACACATCACCGGAGCAACGACAACCATCACGTGAGGTTCGACACCAACCATGCAAGACGATATACAATCACTACCATACGACATGTACTCACTATATCATGCACAACCAAAACAAGATGTAACAATATCCACAATTAGGCATCACTTACTACTTGGAATCTTACCAAACACAAATGGTTTTACTCACCATTTTCGTGCACAACTTGCACCAACTTACAGACATCTCACAAGGTATAACAACGTCACCATTATTACCATCATACACCATTAACGATATAGCATTAAGCAACATGGTTCTACTCAAAGTATTGGAATTTCATGTATAGCAAAATATCATTTCCAAGCAACGAAAAACAATGATAAAAGGGGAAATTTAAAGAGGCATTTCACATTAACTTACTTTTTAAGTTTAAATCACTTTCAAGGCCAAATCTAAACCACTTTCAAAATCACCTTTGAACCAAAAAGATTCTTGAAAACCATTTCCATATCCACGTACTTGAACCAACCTTAGAAAATCAAATTAAAACATTAACCACTCACCTCATTTCTTTAAGCAAAACAAGCAAAGCCGACTCAAGCCTCCATGACTTCCGAAATCGATCCCGAAACTTCACCAACGCAAATCCTTGTTTCTAATCGTCCCAACACAATCAAATTAACCTCAAATCAGTCCACAACACAACGTAGCAAACTCGGAATACAATTTAAACTTCAAACACTTATTTTTTGAACCAAGAACAACCCCATAAAGTCATTCCCGAGCAGCCCCTTTGCACAGTCCAAAACTTGTGATTTCAACACATTTAACACTTCCAAATGCTTCCAAAACGACCCTTAACCAATGCCCTAACATCAACCCTCAATTTCCAACACAAACCACACCCAAAACTCAACTAAAAACCCTCCTAAAAACCCACCAAAACTCAAATTCGGGAATTCATTTAAAACACTATAAAAATCATATATGTTGGACCATTTGATTCATAAACACCACATCTAACAATATTAAATCAAAATCTCAAGTTAAACACCATAAAGCTACCACTTTTATTCAAATCTCCCAAAAATCCAAATTTTAAAACATGGATGAAAATAAAAGTTACTTGTACTTTTGAAAAGAGGAAAGTGAGAGCAAGTCGAAAACGTGTTTACCTTTCAAAATCGAGCCAAAATGAGGGAGAAAGGAGGTGGGATAGTCACTTGGAGAAAAACATCTCCATTGCCGTGAGAATGGAAATGAGGAGGGAGGAAGATGACAACATTTTGTGTTTTAAATCAAAAGTGGGGGTTTTTAATTTAGAAGTCTAAATATTTACACAAGTGCCATTAATGAATGGCTATTGGGCTTGATTTAGAAATTGGGTCCAACACCTTTGTTTTATTTGTAAACAAAACCCGAACCATTATTTAATTTATTTAAATTATAAAACCGAACCCGAATTATTAAAACATTATTTTCACCCGACCCCTAAACCCGGGTGTTACAACTCTCCCCTACTTAAGGAAATTTCGTCCCCGAAATTTATCAGACAGAAAGAGTCACTGACACATGCTCCTCCACACTTTCTCTCACCACAACATACCCACCAACTCGGTAGACTCACCACACAACATTAGCTATCTGATGCCAAGATCTCAACGGGTCCTTCAATGCATGACCATTTTAAACTCAACTCAGTCTCTTTAACAACATAACACGGGACAAAACTGGCTCACACTTCCGAATCATAGATACACAGAACACATTACATACCTCCTTCTAACTATGGTGGTAACTCCAACAAATAAACAACAGAACTAGCCCGATTCACAATCTCATACAACACTGCTTGAATTCTTGACCCATAACCTTCTCTAGCTGACCATCTGACTTCAACAGGTAACCAAACACTATGCAGACGTCTTCAAAAATCTAGCAGAAAACTCGAATCTCTATCGGCCACTATTGATCTCAAGACACTGTACAATTCACGCTCTTGCTAAGGCACAACTCCACCATCTTTCCCACAGTACAAGTAACGTAAACGTGTATAAAAGGCCACATACACTGCAACTAACATTGATTACTCAACTAAGCTCTCACTGAGGAAATCGAAGGCGGATCAGACACAAGATCTCTCGAATCTATTACTCACTTCTAATACGGATCTCCCACAGATGTAACAAGCTAGAAGAAAACTGACGCTCGGTCTTAACACGCTGGCAAATTACACACAGACTTTCATACTGAACCACATCATCTATCAAGTCAATCCAGAAGTACTCATCTTCAGCCCATAATATGTCTTCATACTACTCTGATGTAATACAAACAAATTGTCGTATGCTTCGGCCAACACAATACGTCTCAAAACACTATGACAATCGGCACAACTATTCTATTTCTGAACTGCAAAACTCTGTCATCTCTGAAACTGAAATCTGAAGGTCTTCCTTCAACTATGTCTTGCACGTGAGGTGCCAAGAACCTGTCTTGCAACTGTTTTTCTTCAAGCATTCTGACTCAATGTAGGTTTAACATGTAACTCGGCCACAGGATTACTATCATTTGGTAAACTGAATCCGGCAATTACATCCCATAACTCAACTATTAATCTAACAACAAATACAACTCGAAGCATGATTACGGTCTTCAAGCAATTCTAACACTTTATGCTATTTAAGTTTCAACCCTTCCTAAGTCGTCTAATATTTCAAGTTCTGATGATATGTACATACACAATGTGCATTTCTTACTATACAAGCTTTGTCTCTAAGTCTTCGAAGCAAATACAACTGTAATTAACCCTATGTCTCATATCAGATAACTCTTCTCACAGTCTTCCAACTATCTTGATGAACAAGCCGAAATCTTCTGCCTTGCATAAGCACACAACCTAACTCTACATGTAACGCATCACTATGGTTCACAAACTCTTTCTCTGACATGATTGGATCAAGGTCGAAGCATTCATCAAAGTTTCTTTAAGTTTCTCAAGGGCTCAATGTCTCGCATCTAACCACACGAACTGAACTTTCTTCTGTAGCACTTGTCAAGGGAGCAGCTATCTTCAAAAGACTATTTACAATTCTCTGAAAGTAACAATGCTAGACTTAGAACTATAGATATTTGTCACAGTCTTCAATTTCTTCCAACACATATCTTCTTTTGCCTACCTGGGATTTACTCTAACACACTCGGCTGATCTACATGTCCTAGGAAAACATCCTCATTAACTTGAAGTTCACGCTTGCTCAACTTGGCATACAACTAATTCTCTAAAAGGATCTACCACCCTAACTTCAAGGCTTGTCAAGGTCTTCTTCGGTACGTGAATATACTCACGTGACATCCAGAAGAGCTACTACAACTGATCAAGAACTCAGGAAAATATTCTGCTCAACATTTCTATGAAGGTAACTAATACACTAGTCAATCAAAACGGCATAACTCAAAACCCAAAGTGATCACATCTGCCCCGAAAGCTGTCTTCAATACTTCAACTTCTCTCACTTTCAACTGGTAATAATCGGATCTCAAATTAATCTTCAAATAGACTGAAGCACACACTAACTGGCCAACAAATCACTGACACTCGGAAGCGGATACTAATTATTCACTGTCACTTGTTTCAACTGTCTGAATTCTAAACACATTCTCGTACTGTCACTCTTTCTTCTTCACAATTTGTATTGTCATACTCTAAGATGACGTACTAGGCTTAACGAGTCTAAGGTCTAACAAATCTCAAAGTTGGTTCTTCAACATTCTCAATTCTTTCGGAAATCACAAGATATAGAGCAATCAAAACAGGAGCGAACTCGAAGACGATATCATAAACAAACTCTTCTTCTCTATCAGGAGACGAACCGGGAAATTCTTCCAAACACTTTTAGGAAAACACAAACTATTCCAACATTCTGCGGTCTAATCCTCATTCAAAATCAAATCCATCACATTGGCTAGGCAAGTCTGTCAACTAAAATCAATCAGTCTTTGACCTCTAAAGCTGGATCAACACTCGATACGAAATTCACATTCTCACCTACCATTTCAATCTCATAGTCATCCGTAAGCTTTAAGAAAACTCTCATTGTCTCAAAGTCTACCCTAACTCTATGTTCTACAAGCTAATCCGTGCATAGTTTCACATCAAACCGTAAGAAGTAATTCCATCGCATCAACTGAAAACACGTGCCACTGAACCATCAACGGACATCCCTTGTACAACTTTCTGACCACGACTGTATCCCTGAAGGAGCTAGTAACACTAACACCTACCTCTAGTATCTCACAAGGTGGATTCAACACTTTGCATGCTCACTCCAAATACACCGACACGTAGATCCAGAATTTATCAGAAAACAAGCCCAATGATTGTATCGAGGAATTACTTGCTACAACATCGACATCATTCCGAAACCAACTCTTAGTTCATCACTTCTCTTACCATCTCATGTCAAGATCGGTCACATCGTTCTCCCTCAACAGAAACCAACTCATGTGCATGTTGACCCAAACAGACAAACTGCACTCCAACTCTGGTACGGTCATACTGCCCTGAACTAAAGCGGTGAACTCTCTCATCATTCACATCCTCCAAATCCTCAGATTCACGATTACCAGCCCTAGGCCCACGCCTCGACCTCCAACTTACCAAAGACAACAATACAATACTAAACAAAACACACAAACAAGAATATTTAGGGCTAGCAAGAGCAAGGGTCCAAGGTGCTCAAGTATATTCCTTTACAAAAATCTTTTTAAATAAGTAATAGTAGCAATGGGAACTCGACACTACGCTTCAACACAAGCATCATGCTAACACATGCTTTCAAACACCGTACTAACAAGCAAACATTAAGCATACATGGCAAAACATTCACCGAGACATAACAACAACATAACACATCAAACTTACCTCACTTACCTACCCGAGGTCTCGGAAACCTCAGGCTCTGATACCACTAAATGTAACCCCCTCGTCCCGGTCTGGCCGAATGACCGGTCCGAGTGAGCTACACGGGGAAAACCGAGTGAAAACCCCTTAAGGATTCCCCCTCGGTTAGCAACCCTATTTTTTTTCATTTTAAAACTTGTCTAAATGGATATTAAACCCTAAGTGATCATACAGCGGAATAACATATGCGATACAAAATCCAACGAACTCAAACAATCATGTTACGGCCAAATTTTAAAACTTTACTGCAGGTGGTATTGATACACCTAAGGGGTGTATCGATACCCCTTGACCAGGTCAACTGGTCAAAGTCAACCCGTGGAGACCGTATCGATACGCCTAGGAGTGTATCGATACCCTCTCCAATTGTTGACTTCCCACGGTCAACGCTAAGGGGACCGTATCGATACGCATGAAGGCCTGTACCGATACGGAACTGGACAGTAGCTCCAGTAGCAAAAATAGTATCGGTATGCCCCCTCGCGTATCGAAATGCGGGGCCTGAACCATGAAGGTCGTATCGATACGGGACCAACCGTATCGATACCCCTGTCACGAAAACACAGGTTCGAGCTGATTTAAGGCACAAGTGGCCCTTAAATACCTCTCAAACCTCAACCAACACACTAACATGTATCCTAATATCAAACCAAGAGTTTAGACATGCTTAAACTTACGATCAAAACACATTTCACACATGATGAGAATTCAATCATACAAGCAACTTGGCATATAAACATGGAACAAGGCATGCATACTTGACATTCCAACAAGGCAATTAGGCATACATGGAACTCAAAGGCCTTAAAAGACACAAAGAAAGCATATGAGGGTTGGCCCTCTCTAACAAGGCAACCTAAACACCAATAGACATACCAACACACACAACATCCATCCTAGCATGTCATGCATTACAAACCATAATCAAACCAAAACATCAACATAAGACATTAACAACATGTGGCCAATACAAAGGAGTCTAGATACAAGCTCCTAAAACACGTAGCACTTCCCATTGCTAGACTACTACATTATTTAATTAAACCATACTTGAGCAATTACCACACGCTTGGACGCCCTTATCTTGCTCCTTGCTAACTCCAAGCTAAAGATCTGCATTGTCGGAAAAAGGAGAGCGTAAGCATAAAGCTTAGTGAGCGGAGCTCTAAAACATAACTACGACAATGCAGGGTTCAAAGCTTTCTTTAAAAGTAAAGATCAACGCATACGAATCATCCAACGACCTAATCCTTCTTCTATCATGCAAGTTCAACCAAAGGTCAACAATATATGCGTTTAACATAGCATTACACTTCATGGTATGCATGATGACATAATCCTAGAGTAAAGCAAGACCATGAAAGGGAATGATATAGTGAGATACAACATGAGCACACATGGTACGCACAAGCATAACCAAAACACACACGGTGGGACTACACATCACCGTTTCGACTAGTAGTTTTCCAATGGGACTACACATCAAAGTACTCTTCTACTAGTCACTACCGGCGGGACTACATATCACCGGAGTCTTACACCACTCGCTACCGGCGGGACTACACATCACCGGAGCAACGACAACCATCACGTGAGGTTCGACACCAACCATGCAACACGATATACAATCACTACCATACGACATGTACTCACTATATCATGCACAACCAAAACAAGATGTAACAATATCCACAATTAGGCATCACTTACTACTTGGAATCTTACCAAACACAAATGGTCTTACTCACCATTTTCGTGCACAACTTGTACCAACTTACAGACATCTCACAAGGTATAACAACGTCACCATTATTACCATCATACACCATTAACGATATAGCATTAAGCAACATGCTTCTACTCAAAGTATTGGAATTTCATGTATAACAAAATATCATTTCCAAGCAACGAAAAACAATGATAAAAGGGGAAATTTAAAGAGGCATTTCACATCAACTTACTCTTTGAGTTTAAATCACTTTCAAGGCCAAATCTAAACCACTTTCAAAATCATCTTTGAACCAAAACGATTCTTGAAAACCATTTCCATATCCACGTACTTGAACCAACCTTAGAAAATCAAATTAAAACATTAACCACTCACCTCATTTCTTTAAGCAAAACAAGCAAAGCCGACTCAAGCCTCCATGACTTCCGAAATCGATCCTGAAACTTCACCAACGCAAATCCTTGTTTCTAATCGTCCCAACACAATCAAATTAACCTCAAATCAGTCCACAACACAACGTAGCAAACTCGGAATACAATTTAAACTTCAAACACTTATTTTTCGAACCAAGAACAACCCCATAAAGCCATTCCCGAGCAGCCCCTTTGCACAGTCCAAAACTTGTGATTTCAACACATTTAACACTTCCAAATGCTTCCAAAACGACCCTTAACCAATGCCCTAACATCAACCCTCAATTTCCAACACAAACCACACCCAAAACTCAACTAAAAACCCTCCTAAAAACCCACCAAAACCCAAATTCGGGAATTCATTTAAAACACTATAAAAATCATATATGTTGGACCATTTGATTCATAAACACCACATCTAACAATATATTATCAAAATCTCAAGTTAAACACCATAAAGCTACCACTTTTATTCAAATCTCCCAAAAATCCAAATTCTAAAACATGGATGAAAATGAAAGTTACTTGTACTTTTGAAAAGAGGAAAGTGAGAGCAAGTCGAAAACGTGTTTACCTTTCAAAACCGAGCCAAAATGAGGGAGAAAGGAGGTGGGATAGTCACTTGGAGAAGAACATCTCCATTGCCGTGAGAATGGAAATGAGGAGGGAGGAAGATGACAACATTTTGTGTTTTAAATCAAAAGTGGGGGTTTTTAATTTAGAAGTCCAAATATTTACACAAGTGTCATTAATGAATGGCTATTGAGCTTGATTTAGAAATTGGGTCCAACACCTTTGTTTTATTTGTAAACAAAACCCGAACCATTATTTAATTTATTTAAATTATAAAACCGAACCCGAATTATTAAAACATTATTTTCACCCGACCCCTAAACCCGGGTGTTACAAATAACAAGTATTGATAAATTAAAATCTAAGAGTATGCATGTAATAACAAATATTAGGGAAAATAGACCATAAATAACAAGTATTGAAAAAATTTGGACTCGTAATAACAAGTATCGAAGAAAAAAAATTTAAGAGTAGGCCCTAATAACAAATATTAGAAAAGACAGACCCCTAGTAACAAGTATTGAAAAATTGGCCTCATAATAATAAGTATTGAAAAATTTGTACCCTAATAACAAGTATTGAAATGACAATAAATAATAAAAAATGGACCCATAATTACAAGTATTCAAAAAAATAGCCTATAATAACAAGTATTGAAAAAAAATATTATACCCCTAATAAAAAATATCGAAAAAATAAATTTTAAAAATAGAACTCTAATAACAATTATTAAAAAATTAAATTTTAAATAATAAATATTAAAAATATTAAACCTTAACTAATGGGCCCTGAGCAGGGTAGGGGCCCTGAGCGGGCGCCCCTGTTGCCCATGCCCCAGGGACGGCTCTGTATATAAGTTGTGTAAACTAAAATTTATATAATCATATTTATTTTAGGGTTTTGGTTTATAATTTAAAGTTTAAAATTTAAGATCTATAATTTTAAGGTTAAAGATTTAAA
Source organism: Hibiscus tridactylites (assembly GCA_958450335.1). NCBI lineage: Eukaryota > Viridiplantae > Streptophyta > Magnoliopsida > Malvales > Malvaceae > Hibiscus > Hibiscus tridactylites. The sequence goes on along the minus strand of OY288273.1, from coordinate 99,838,308 downwards.
TTTTAATTTTTATAATATAAACATGAAAAAAATACACAAAATTACTCCCGTTTGAATATTAATCAAACAAGAAGTTAAACTACTTTAGTTCTACACTAGTGTTAGTAAATTTTCTTCTTACTATAATTATACTACTTTTTATGCATATAATAAATTTCTGAATCAAAGTTTGACATGATAGTTTACGCGAATAGAACATAAAATATAATGGTCATTTTACAATATGAAAAATGCATAAAAGTATTATATATATATATGATGGATTCATTTATACTAATATAAAATCAAAATACTTTTATGCATTTTTCATATTGTAAAATGACCATTATATTTTATGTTCTATTCGCGTAAACTATGCATGTTAAACTTTGATTCATAAATTTATTATATGCATAACAAGTAGTATAATTATAGTAATAAATATAATAATCGAACTACTAAAGTATAAATTATGTAAATTATAGCTCATCCTCTTGTGTCCTGGTGGTAAAGGTAGATGTTAAAAATAAAGACCAAACTTAATGACAACAAATGATAATTTACCCTTAATTTGGCATATTTTTATTGGGCGTCAATATTGCTAGTGAAAATGAATAATCTAATTATCATTATAATATATGGTTAGTTTGGCCCCTACCGTAGGGTCCATGGGGCTATATATTAAATGCAGGGTATCATGAATGACACAATACTATTTTGGAATATGTACAATGGCTTCATAGATAATGAGAAATATTTTTGATAAAAATATTTTAATATTTTTTCAACTGAATGTATTGATATCAACTCAAGAAATTATATTATAGGCTCGGCTCGTCACGTTATTAATGATCTCAACCAATAAAAAACATATATTTTATTAAAATTTTTCATATCATTTTTTACCGAGTGAATTTACAATTGGTAAAAAGCGTTTTTAATTTAATTTACAGTAAATTTAAGTGAAAATTCACTCGGTAAAAAAATGACATAAAAAAAATTAATGAAGTAAATGCTTTTTATTGGTTGAGACCATGAATGACGTGACGAGCCGAGCCTATGATATAATTTCTCCAACAAAAGAATTAATTATATTATAATTAATAAATATAGATATATAGGTAGATAGATATAATACAAAGATATGATATAATATAGAAAATAGCACACGCAAAATAAAATACGGATATTTTAAATTATTTACAATTAATTATTAATATATAAAAACATAAATATTATATGAGAGTTCTTTTTTTCATAGAAGTGTTATAAGTTTTAACATATCAATATATAAAAATGTATTGTAAGTGGCAAAGTGAATTTACTGTCACGATTCATCGAGATTCAGTTATTTGTCGTTTTGATTCGTCCCTTAAAAAATGTATAAATATTGAGGATTAATTGTGTTGTTATATTGATTTAATTGTTATCACGTCAGTGAATTCGTTATTAATTTAATGACTTTGACCATTTTAATCCCGCTAATGACGTTGGCCATTTTGATAACGTTAGTGACTAAATTAGTAAGTTTATAGTTTGAAGTCTAAAATAAAATAGATTATAATTTGGTGACTAATGAAGTGGTTTATCCTAAGATTTTTCGTTAAGTCTTTGAAATTGGAAATAAGTATTTGAGTGCAACGTTTTATTATGATATTATCCATAAATATATGAGTGCAACGTTTTAACACACATCATTATATATTTCAAAATACTTTGATATTGAATAATATTGTCTTTTTAGTACTATTCATTATTCTCTTGATTACTGATTAAGAGTAGCAATCGGATAGGGAATAACAAAATATCATATGGATTAGTATTAACGGGATGATGAATAATTAGAATGTTCATTTATGAATATGGGGATGAAAAAAAACTTTATCTCCAAAACTCAAATGGGGATGGCACATGGATTGTTATATCTATATCGTGAAGATCTCGCGATCATACTCATATAAATTCCCGTGAGGATCCCTAATATTTTACAAAAAAAAATAAAAAAAATATAATTAGCTCTCATTTACTTATATACCCCTAGTTAAATTTATCATTCGTTTTTGTAATTTTAGAGATTTAATGTTTAATATTTATTTTAATGTATTAAGATTTGTATATTTTCAAGCATGGTGAATATATGACTTGTAAACTAAAATAGACCATATATTTTTACTACTAATAAGTTTTATTTAATTTTTAGATGAGGATTCTCTGAAATTCGCAGGGATTCACACAAGAAGGGTGCATGGACAAAAAAAGCCCGAAGCATTTAATAGGAATTTCGCGAAATCGTCCCCCACAAATATCAGAAACAGAGTTGGAAATGCAAAACTGTCCATGCCCGCCTTGTTGCCACCCCTACTAATGATATTATATATTTGGTATTTTAACCTTTGATAAACTCACGAACACCTTCCAAATAAACTGCTCGAATGAGGGTCATCTAAAAATAACAAATATTTCCATTTTTAAGTTGTAAATTTTTTTAATTTAATCAACAATTTGACAAACAAAGTGTCAAATGAGTAATGACTCAATTAAAATTTGTAAAATATATCCTAAATATCAATTGGTATTTTGGAATTGACTACCATATTTTTGTTCTATTAACATCTTATCAATGACCTTTCTTTTTAAGATTATATATTGTAAAGTGCTATTTAAAAATATTAATTCACAGATGTTACATTGAACTTTCCTTTGTATGATTGTATTCTACAATTAGAGCTTAGCAACTACTCTATTTTTTAATTATTGAGAGAATGTATTTACCCTTTTATTTTATTTATTCTTTTCATTTTTAATATTTGTAATATAAACAAATCTTTTTTATAATATAATATAATGTCACCTTTTAAATTTTAAAAGTCTATTAAATTGTAATAATGATTTTATTTGCACTTGCATGCAATTTAACTTAAACATTGACTCAATTAAAGGTGGCTTTAAGACTTTTCCAAAGCCACAATTTCATGAAACATTATAATAGACAAGTGGCATAAATTATTCGCTTAAATCATTTTTTTATAATTCCCACTTGTTTAATAACTCGTAGCCATTATCCTCCCACCCCAAAAAAAAGTTAAGTTATTATTTTTTTCGTATAATTACTAATATTTGATTTATTGGTTGATTAATTCAGATCAAGTATAATATATGTATATTACGGGGAGTCGAAAACAATTATAACAATTCAATTTATTTCATTCAGAACTTCAGTAATCGAAATTTTAACCTTTAAAAAATCTAACACTTCATCTGTTAGATCAAGTGATCAACTAATAAATATAAAAGTGTGTAATTGGTGTAATAAAATGACAATCGAAGCATTCATTAATTCCCACTAGTGCACTTATAAATTTGCAGAGTGATGCAATTCACAGATAAACGAATGGATGTCACTTTTGGAAACACGTTCAATATTTGGTGTCCGCAAACTATATACATAGGATTAGGATCCACTTGCATTATATATAATAATAAATGATAAAGATTATTTTTTATTTTTTTAAAGTGATAATTTTCACATTTTTTATTGTTAATCTCATTCAATAGCCATAAATTAGTGTAAAACTCATATATATATATATATATATATATATATATAGAGAGAGAGAGAGAGAGAGAGAGTTAGGATCAACTTACACGAGAGAAAGAGAAAGTTAAGATCAACTTACACGTGAGAGAGAGAGAATGAGTTAAGATCAACTTACACGTGAGAGATAGAGAGAGAGAGAGAGAGAGTTAGGATCAACTTACAGTGTAAAATTCTTTTAAATTTTACATTTTTTTATCGCTAGATTAGGGAAATAGATGATTGAGATTAACCCCTTACTTTTTTTTCCAAGTGATTTCACATATTCTACTATTAATCTCAACCATCCGTTTCACTCATCTAACGATCCAAAAAACGTATAAAACTTAAAAGTTTTACACTGTGTAATTGGATCCTATCTTATATATATATATATAGTTAGGATACACTTACACACAATGTAAAACTTTGAGTTTTACACGGTTTTGAATCGTCGGATGAGTGAAATGGATGGCTTAGAGTAACTCCTCACTTTTTTTCCAAGTGATAACCTTCACATATTCCACTGTTAATCTCAGCCATACGTTTCTCTCATCTAACGATCCAAAAAACGCGTAAAAATTAAAAAAAAATTACACTGTGTAACTGGACGTATATAAGATTATAAATCGAAGAACGGACCTGATTTGCAAGATTTAAACTTTGGACGTATGTGATTATACTAGTATTTTAGTCTGGTTTTATAATATTGCTTACATAAACTTGTGAAGTCACCCACATTTTGAAATTCAGATCATATCCATTATAATTTTGTTAAGCCATCCTATGTTAGTCACACCCACTGTATACATGAACAAGTCAAATTAAAACTGCTCTATATATTATTATATTATGCAAAAATCTCAAGTGGATCATTTTTAATAAGCTAAAACATTAAACATTAAATTTTTATTCTAAATTGTTTGATTTACTACTTACTAGTGCATGCGTGCGTGCACATATAAAGGGAAGTAAAGTCATAAAAATTGAATTATGATGTGAGAGTTTAAATTACAATGTTAAAATATTTATGAAAATGAATTGATTTAAATTATTAGTGCTTGGGACTATTTGTAAGGATTGATTTTGAATAAGATTTGATTCTAATTTTATTATTTATAAATTGAAATTACTATTATTCTTATAATTTCTCAAAAAATGAAAAAGTGGCATTCAAATGTTAATTATAAAAATATAGAATATAAATAAATTGGATTAAGATCCAGTTACACAGTGTAAAATTCTTTAAGTTTTACATGTTTTTTGGATCGTCGGATGTGTGAAACGGATGGATGAGATTAACAATAGAATATGTGAAGATTATCACTTGGGAAAAAAAGTAAAGAGTTAATCTCAGCCATCCATTTATCTCATCCAACGATCCAAAAAACGTGTGTAACTTAAAGAGTTTTACACTATGTAAATTGATCCTAACCCATAAATTTATATTTTATATATGAACTTTTTTTGGTTGCCTTCGCGATTCTTCAGGGTTTTGCCTAACTAATCTGGACCGATCCGTGTTGCTCACCTGACTTTGGTAGGTGAATCCAATGAGAATTTTCTGCATGTACAAGACATCGGACTCAAAATTTGTTTAAGCGATACTAAACTGCTTATCACTTAGACAACTCATTACCCATTAATATATACTTTTAATTACGTCAATATACATAACATACTAATTAGTAATCGTAAAAGGTTTAAGAAAGAGGCAAAGTTCAATTCAACTAATAGTTTTTTGTTTCTAAAAGGAATCAAATTTAAATTTAAAAAACTAAAAATAGTTATTTTGATAATTTCCGTGTTGGGTACGAAATTCTGGAACGCGGAAAACAACAAAGGGCGTTGACAGCCAAAACGCATCAACTGCGCGTTGCCACTTGGCGTTTATATGTATCAGATTGTAGAACATTAAAATTGGATTACTACTCTACCGTCCGTCTTCTACTTGCGTTTTCTGTACTTGTGTTGGATCCCTACTTTGGCATTTCTCTCCCACAATTTTCTTTCTAAGAATTAAAAGATAATTATTCTATAAACATTTGTGTCTCTATTATTTTTATAAACATTTCCGCTTAATGTTTCATTTTGGATCAAAACAGTTTTTTTATAGATGAAAATTGTTAGTAAACTAACCCTAAATAGTTTGAAGATAGAATGACACGTCAACAAAAATAATTTTATATAATTTTATAAAATTATTTCTGATTGATGTGTCATTATGTCAAGTCACTGCTATGTCAGCATGCATTGTCGTATAGGTTTGCCACAACATTTTAAGTTATTTAACGTTAGTTTACCAACAGTTCTCATTCATAGAGAGAATTTTTTAACTAAAAATGAAACATTGAAAGTTTTTTCAGAAGAAAAAAAAATAAGACTAAAGTGTTTTTTAACATTATGCCTTTTGATTAAAACACATGATGTTGGATTAAAATTGTTTGTAAAAATAATTCGAACACCATATAATACTCGTATCAAATGGCTTACAAGCCTAATTGAGCTTTTAATTAATACAAGTTTTAAATATTCGATTCGAGGTTGATAAAACAATAAAAATATAACTTTGAGTTCGGTTCGAGATATAATCTAATAACTTTGAGCTCGAACCGAACTCAAATTATTAGGTTATATATCGAGTTTAAATATTGAGTTGAAATCGAGTTTACCACTAATCGAGATCAGCTCGATTACCACCGCGTAACCCACGCATAATAAAATTTGAATGTGAGATATCAAAAAATTTTATGACCTCAATTTTACCATTGAATCAATAACTTGTTGACATCAAACACAAAATGTTAAACCTTATCCTAAAACAAACGTTAACCTCATCATATATTATTCCTTTAATCTAGTTTAATCATAATGCTGGTCATATTAGATACTATTTAGCAGAAAACTTTTAGTAAGAAAATGTTGAATGGGATATGTATATCACATACCATATATATATATGGTTTAATATCCTATATACTGGCGGTGGAAAACAAAGTTCCCACAAGCGGAGTTATTTAGGGGTTTAGGATTTTAATTTAGAGTTTAGAGGTTACGAGTTTAGGGTGTAGGGTTAAAAATTTATGATTTATGGTTAGAATTTAGGGTTTAGAGGTTAAGAGTGTAGGGTGTAGGGTTAAGAATTTAGGATTTATAGTTAGAATTTAGGGTTTAGAGGTTAGGAGTTTAGGGTGTGGGGTTAAGAATTTAGGGTTTATGGTTAGAATTTAGGGTTTAGGGCTTAGGGTTTGTGGTTAGATTTTTAGGGTTTTAAGGTTAAAATTTTTGATTTAGGCTTGAAAATAAGCATGCTTGTGTAAATTTTTTTTACACTGGCAGTGTATTAAATATTAATCCTATGTATATATATATATATAGTTAGAATCCACTTACATTGTGTAAAACTTAATTATTTTTATATTTTTGGACCGTTGGATGATGATAATAAATAGCTAAGATTATATCCTTATTTTTTCCAAGTGATAATCTTCACATTTTCTACTGTTAATTTCATACATCAATTTACCTTCATCCAACGATCCAAAAAAAGTGTAAATCTTTCATGTTTTACATAGTGTAACACACACACACACACACACATATATATATATATTGTATAGAAAGTCGTTTAAATTGGAATCAATTTGTACCATAACATCATAAATAATTACAATTAAATTTGTAAGAAAGCTCGAAAACTCGACTCGACTTAAATTTCATAAACTCAATTCAAATCTAATAACTTTAAAATAAAGTTTAAAACATAAAATAAGACTAGTAAACTCGACTTTACTTACCTTAACACTCACCCCTAATTGCAGTACATAATAAAATAAATTCTTCGTGAATTAAGAATATTTATTAATAAAAAAATTATAAAGTTATTAGTACTTGATAGGACTTTTTTCTCAATAGACTAATAACGAAACATTTATTTCTACAACTGGAATTATTGTTTTTTAAGAAAAACTTCAACGGCCGTTGCAATGTAAGTTGGAATATTTGCTTCCGCTTGTTTCAATTGTTGTTGGTTTGGCAACTTTGTTTTTTTTTTTTTTTTGTTATATTTGGTCAATTTAATTATATAGGAACGATGTTATTTTCAAAAGGAGTCGAGTTGATGTGAATCAGCTTTTTAACTTGATTTTATCTTGTAAATTGCCCGAACTCTCGCACCGTTAATAATTTGTATTTTTTTCTCTATTTAAGGTTAAGAACATTTTTTAATGAGGCTATTGCTAACACATTTATAATACATTTTTGTTTCACCTTTCAAAAAAATATTTTAATTGATGTATCAATTCAATAAAAAAATAAAGTGACCATCCGATAAGAGTGTGACCGTGAGTTAAAATTATTTTTATTTGAAATATAATTTAATAAAATATTAGCAGTCAAATTCAATCATTAACACAATTTCCATTCTATCTTATCTTTTCACCAATTTTAATTACATGATTAATTTAATTAATATTTTAATATAACTTTAACTGTATCAATTTGCATAATAATAAGCTAGAAAGCGATTTGTTTATGTATTCAAGCAGTTGAAAGTCTTTCACCGTTTCGTAAGAAAACTCTCCCTTTTTAACATTAATTAATTAACTGAATTAAAAACTTTATCCTCACTCCTAATAAAAAAACTAATATTCTCTAGTTTTGACTTTTTGCTCCGCAAAGATAGGAAACCCTAGTGTTCCCGTGTCATCCGCAGGTATGAACCTGCCGTCGTCTGGTGTGATATCCGGGCGGCCACCGGACTCTGCCGTCCATGTTTCGATCCAGGCGAGTTTAGAACGTGCTGGTGCGCCGTTGGGGGAAGAGTTGGAGCGGGGCGCCAAGAAAGGAAGGGGTGATGTCGATGAGGTGCGGGATGAGGTTACTCCTCGCAGTCTGCCGCTGGGGGATGTCTTTATGCAGGAGGCTGCTGGCGGAACGTCGACGGGGTCTGAGCCGCCGGTGGTGGACCAACTGCCGGTGTCGAAGAATGCTAAACCCTCTTTTCGGGACATGGTTGCTGGGAAAGACGTCGGTCGAGAGGTGATGGAGGAATTGGACGTGGATCTCTTGAAGGAGGACGTGATGGTTGACCTCGAAGGGGTGTTGCCCAGGATTGATTTTTCCGAACGTGTGCATGAATCCAACGATGCGAAACTGGCTTGCTCGGTGATTGTTCGCCTGTTAGGTAAGGCCATTGGCTATCGTGCGTTATTGAATAGAGTGAGGGCCTTGTGGGTGCCGGTAGGGAAAATGGAATTAGTGGATTTGGATAATGAATACTTTTTGGCAAGGTTCGAGCTTGAGTCTGACTATGCTAGGGTCCTGTCCGGGGGTCCATGGGTGATTTATGGTTGTTATCTGACGGTGCAGCCTTGGTCTCGCTCGTTTACTACAGTGGAGGACTATCCGAAGCAAATTGTAGTATTGGCGAGACTTCCGGGTTTTCCTTACCGGTATTATACCAAGAGTATGTTTCGAGCAATCGCGAATGTTATTGGTAAGGTCGTTCGGATTGATTACAACACTTTGGAAGGGAAGCGGGGTCGTTTTGCTAGGTTTGCAATGGTGGTGGATTTGGGGAAGCCTCTTCCGTCGGGAGTAATGATAGATGGGTTTCGCCAAGATATTGAGTATGAGGGGCTCCCGATGATTTGTTTTGCATGTGGAAAATATGGCCATCAACAAGAGATGTGTGGTAAGGACCATGCTCTGGAGGGTGCGGACTCGGTGGCTAGACCAGAGAATGTCGTGGAGGTCCAGCCGGAGAAAGATTTGTATGGACCGTGGATGCAAGTAACGAATAGACGGCGTCGGCCGATCAAGACTGGGAAGCAGCCGGACGTGAGGGAGAAAGGACAGCAAACTCGTAAGGAGACGTCGGGCTCTAGATTTGGTGTTTTAGGAACCGATGGAGGGGAGAGGTTGGATAGTGCGGATGCAAGGGGTAGTGTGGGAGTGCCGGCTCGCCCGAATCAGGATAAGGGTAAGCAGGCCATGGTGATCGACGTGGAGGTACATAGGCAGGAGGTGTTGACAATGGATGGCGCTGGGCCATCGGATAGGAGGGTGGAATCGAATAAGGCTATGCTGATGGGTGATGGTTTAGCAGGTGTGGTGGCGGCCGATGATAGGGTGGCGGACGTTGGGTCTAGGGTGGATGATGTTGCTTCTATAGATGAGGTAGTGGTGGCTCCCTCGACTTTGGATGCTAGTAGCCATAAGGTGGTGCGTATGGTGGACAAGGAGGATCGCGGTGTGCTGCGTGATGTGAATGGTCGTGGCTCGAAAAGGGTGCCTCGGAAATCTGGGATTAAAAGCGGGGCTAAAAATCCACTTGCTGCTAAAAGTGTGGGAGCTAAGGGGGCAAGACCAAAGAAACGCGATGAGCGGGGACCTTCGAAACCTGTGCTATCAGAATGGATTAATAGTATGACGTCAGAATTAAATGTTGCTGCCAAGGAGGTTGCTGACGGTAACCGAATAGTTGGAGATGCGTCGGTGGCAGGGCGAGGGCCGGTCTCGTGGCAGTCGAACCAGGTATTTGAGAATGTGGAGGTGACGAATATGTCGTCTTAGGTTCGCTTGTCTCTTTTCCATCAGTTATTATGGTTAAAGTTATTTTCTGGAATGTGCAAGGAGCTCTCAGCTCCGATTTATTTCGTTATTTTAGACTAATGGTGCATGATAAGAAGCCGGATATTGTGGTGTTGTTTGAGCCAAGGATTAGTGTATGGAAGGCGGATGATTTTATTCGTCATTCTGGTTTTGAATTTTCATATAGGGTGGAGGCTACTGGTTTTTCAGATGGTATTTGGGTTATGTGGAGACCTTCCGTGCGGCTAGATATTGTGGCGGTTTCGTCGCAGTTTGTTCATGGTTGGTGTGTTGATGTGGGAAAGCGGCAAGCTTTCTTCATTTCCTTTGTATATGCGAGTCCGAATAGGGGTATCAGGAGTCAGCTGTGGGAGCAGTTACAGGCTCTAGAGCCTGCGCAAGGGTTGGCGTGGGTCTTGGGAGGTGACTTTAACGCTATTGCTAGCCCGTTGGAAAGGGATGGTGGTTCTGTGAGTCGTCAGGGAGTTTGTTCACGGTCCGCGGACTTTATCTTTGATACTGGGTTAGTGGATATGGGGTATCATGGCCCTGCTTTTACTTGGGAGCGGGGCGATTTGAAGCAACATCTTGATAGGTGTTTGTGTAATGAGGCATGGTTTGGTGTGTTTCCGGTGTCAGAGGTTTTCCATCTACCACGCCTTGAGTCAGATCATAGTCTGATTTTATTACAGGTGGGTGATGGCGGGATGGACAGGATGACGCGACCTTTTCGGTACCTCACGGCTTGGACTGAACATCCGGATTTCCATCGGTTGGTTGTGGACGTATGGAAGGAGGGGAGATGCATTTTCGACAATGTGTTGGATTTTCAGGCAAGGGGGAAGGACTGGAATAAAGAGATTTTTGGGCATATTGGGCGTAGGAAAACCCATCTCCTAGCGCGTATTAAAGGTATCGAAGTGGCACGTTCCAAGCGAGACTCCAATTTTCTGATAGAGTTTGAGAGGGATCTGAAGCTGGAGCTTGCGCAGGTCTTGAAAGAGGAAGAGAGTTTATGGCATCAGAAGTCGCGTAATGATTGGATTGCTAAAGGTGATCGTAACACACAGTTTTTCCATGTTAGTACAATCCAGCGCCGACGGCGGAATACCATTAAGGCGCTTAAGGTCAACGCCAATCGCTGGAGCTATGATCATTAGGAGCTGAAGTCACATGCGATGGATTATTTCCGACAGCTTTTCACGGGTGGGATACACGATTGTACTGTGAACTTACTCTCTGGCAAATTCTTTCAGTTTAGTGAGTCGGAGATGAGCTCTTTGTGTGCGGATGTTTCGAAGGAGGAGGTTCGAAAGGTGGTGTTTGAAATGGACCCATTGAAAGCGCCGGGGGTTGATGGGATTCACGCGGATTTTTATCAAAAGAAATGGGATGTGGTTGGAGACTCGGTTTTTAATTTTGTTAAGGAGTTCTTTGATGGCGGGTCTTTAGATAGCCTGATCAATCAAACCCTGTTAGTGCTAATTCTAAAGATTGATGTGCATGAGTTAATTAGCCAATTTCGACCTATCAGCCTCTGCACGGTGCTGTACAAGATTATAACAAAAACAATTGTGAATCGGTTGAAGCCCTTTTTACCGAAGTGGGTATCGGAGAACCAGGTGAGCTTTGTGCCAGGGCGTAATATTTCTGATAATGTTATATTAGCGCAAGAGATTATACACACCATGAGTAATAAGGTGGGTAGGAAAGGCTTTATGGCAATTAAAGTCGACTTGGAAAAAGCGTATGATCGCTTAGAGTGGCACTTTATCGAGGACACTTTGCGTGAAATTGGTATTCCGAGCAAGCTGATTGGGTTAATTATGCAGTGTGTGAGCTCGGTCTCGACTCAATTGTTATGGAACGGGGATATCACGGAGCCTTTTCGACCATCACGTGGAATCCGTCAAGGGGACCCCTTGTCACCATATATTTTCGTTCTTTGTATGGAGCGTTTGGCTCATAGTATCAATGCGAAAGTGGAAGAGGGTATGTGGAAACCGATTAGGCTATCGAGGAATGGTCCAGGTCTTTCGCACCTATTCTTTGCGAATGATTTGGTACTTTTTGCTGAGGCAGATGCGGGGCAAATGGATGTGATCCACGGGGTGATGGAGGAGTTTTGCTTATGTTCAGGACACCGGGTAAGTATTGCGAAGACACAAGTCTATTTTTCTAAAAATTGTTCTGATCAGATTCGTGATTTGGTGGAGCAACGGTTGGGATTTGAAGTAGTTGAGGACCTTGGGAGGTATTTGGGGGTTCCGTTACTACATAAAAGAGTGACGAAGGCTACGTATGCGTACCTTCTTGATAAGATGTCGAAACGCTTGTCCGGATGGGCGGCGAAATCGCTTTCATTAGTTGGGCGGATAACCCTTGCAAAAGCTGCTTGCAAGCGATTCCATCATATGTTATGCAAACGGCGGTGCTACCGAAAGGTTTATGTAGGGGGATGGAGAAAATTATTAGGCAATGTGTATGGGGAGGAAGTGGTGATCGTCGTAGTCTCTCACTTATTAATTGGGAGTCTATGAAAAAGCCGTTATCTAGTGGTGGAATGGGTTTGAAGAATTTGGAAACCCAAAATAGTGCTTTCCTAATGAAGGTGGGGTTTGAGATTTTGACTAAACCGAACAAGCTTTGGGTTCGTGTGGTTAAGGAGAAATACGGTTGGCATGAGGTGGTGCCGATATGTATTAAGCGGGGTAATTGTTCGCGGCTTTGGCAGGGCCTCAGTAAAGTTTGGGAGGATATTCGTGAGCGTGTGCGTTGGAATATCCGGAATGGGGAGCAGACTGATTTTTGGTATGATATTTGGGTTGACATGGAAGGTCCATTGTGGTCTCGCTGCAATCTATCATCTATGCCTGAGCCGACGTTGGTGGCTTGTATGGTGGATGAGTTTGGTGAATGGGATTGGAGGCGTCTTGGGTGTTTGCTGCCGAGGGAGGTTTTGGATAAAGTTTCGGTCATCCCACCTCCACGTCCATGGTATGGAGTTGATCAACCGTGCTATCGTTGGGAGGAGAACAAGATGTTTACGATACGATCCGCGTACGTGAGGCTTGAAGGGGATACGGCGGGGAGTGATTCTCCATGTTGGCAGTTGCTGTGGGGATTAAAACTGCCGCAACGGATTCGCGTTTTTCTGTGGTTAGCATTGAATGGCAGCTTGCTTACCAATGTCGAACGGGTGCGCCTCCATCTCACGTCGGAGGGGATGTGTCAGCTCTGCAGGCAAGGCAATGAAGACATTGACCACATCTTGCGTAGGTGTCCTCCTGCACGTGCTTTATGGTCGAAGCTTGTACCGCCGGGAAGGTTGGGGGCTTTTGAGACAGTCGATTGGAATGGCTGGTTGGAGCTTAACCTTCGGACCAAAGGTAGCATGCCGGGCGATGGTTCATCGTGGGTGACGTGCTTTGCTGTCGGGTGTTGGTTGCTGTGGAAGCACAGGTGCAGCAAGCTCTTGAATGCTGATTATGTGGAGATAGGGGATATATATTCAAGATGCAGGCAACTCGCTTTGGAGTTTGACAGTATGCCTGCTAGTGTTGGAGGCTATAGGCGTAACGGAGGGGAGAGGGACCGATGGCAACGACCGCCTGCAGGCTGGGTTAAGGCAAACGCGGACGGGTCGGTGCAGGGTCAACAACAGGCTGCTGCGATAGGGGGTGTAATACGCGACAGTGCTGGTGTGTGGTTGTTCGGATTTGCTTGTGCGATAGGTAGATGTTCGGTGTTGATGTCGGAATTGTGGGCGGTGTATGATACCCTTCTTCACGCTTGGAGGTTGGGGTTTCGAAAGGTATGGCTTGAGTCGGATAGCTTGGAAGTTATTCGGATTCTTAAGGGTGAGTCGACGGCGTTGAGCGGTGACGCGCTCGTTGATCTAATTTTTAGTTTATTGTGCCGAGAATGGGAAGTGCGGATCCAACATATTAGACGTGAAGGGAACAAGGTGGCGAATTTTCTTGCGCGATGGTGTAATGGTGAGCACCGGGGCAATGTGTGGTTGCCGGATCCACCGGCGGAAGTGCACGCGAGGGTGCTAGAGGAAGGCTGCAGCTAGCCATTTATAGCTGAAATTCTACTGTATTATCAAAAAAAACTAATATTCTCTCTAAAATATTTTCATTAAAAATGTTACATTTTGATGGTGGTCTTAATATTGTTGTCTATTTTTTTAGACCCAATTAAAAATATTTTTATTTTAAATTTTTTATTAAATTTTCTCTCTAAGGCACGATTTTCATTTATCTTCTTGATAGTTTTATTTAGTAATATAACGCACTCTCTGAACAAGATAGATCGACGGTCTAATATAATTAGATCTTTTTTGTGATAGTTTGTCAATGCAATCAGAACCATTAGAAGAACAATCTTTTCTCATTTTATTAAAATTTATCTTTTTGTTCTTATTAAAAAATTAATTGAATTAAAAAATAAAATTATAGATAATGGTAACATAATTTTCTAAATTTCAAGATCAAATAATAAATTAAACAAAACTCTAAATTTGATAAACTTGTATAAAATTCTTACACAATACTTTATATTTAAACTGTATAATCTAAAATCCATAACTTTAAGACACTAATTTTTAAACTATAAATTCTAATTTTAAATCTTACGATCTAAATCCTAAATTAAATCTTTAAATTTTAATTTAATAAAATTATATAAATCTCTAAGCCCTAAATTAAATCTTCTGCTAATGAAGGTTATACTATTCCTATATTTGCTGCTAATGAAAGCACAAATTTCAAGACATATTCATTATATCTAAATGTCTTCAAATCAGTAACCTTAACGGATTTATTGAAAAAATTATATACCATTCGAAATAATACCGTATTATAAATGAAATTCTAATTTCTAAAAATAATAACCAAGTATATAACTCTTTTCATAATTCAACTAAGCTATGCCTCCATGAATACCAAAGATTCATTATTACCAAAGATTATGGAAGAAAAGCTATTCTGTTCTACACTAACCTTACATGATGGCTTTCACACTGGTATCAGGTTATTGGAAGCCAGCAGCTGCTCGCACTCGGTTGAACCGTTTTTGGCAAACACCGTCGCCATCACATCGATCATTCTCGCCATTGTCGCTTTGAATTCCTCGGAGCTACCCTGTTCGATTATATTAGGGTCCGGAACACCATCTTTAACAACAACAGTGCCGGCAGTAGCACCCTCTTTGTATGCCTGGCATGCCGCGATAATGTCACGCGCACGGTTGCGGAAAAACCCGGCAACAAAGCCCTCGAAATGCTGTTCAGGTAACATAACATTGTGCAATTATTAGTTCGTTTCCATATCTGGCATAACATACGTGAAACATGTTCTTATGACAAACTGCCTACAAAGAAAACCTTATTTTGTGTCACTTGTGAAAATTGGCATATGGTCATACAGATTAAAGGTGAAAGATGGGGAAGTGAAACTGTGTAATGCATTGTACGAAACAAAGAGATCGGTCATCAGCGTACGAACCTGAGGCGGTTTTCTTAGTGTGTAAACCATTGTCTTCAAGGATAGAGCGAGTACTTTCTCATTGTACTTCCTAGACCGTCTTTCACCTGTGTCCCCAACATACGAAGTTTCGTATCCGGGCTCGTTAAAGAAGGGTTTAGCATTCAGAACCAGGGCCTGTATGGAAACCAAAACTTGTAGCATGGTCGAACTCCCCGGAACCCACATCTCAGTGTCTTTACCATGCCAGGTACCCAAAAGGCTTAGGCATACTTTACCACAGCTATACAAATTCGGATTTAACCGCAGGCCACCAGAATAATAATAAACCAACTGAAATGAAAAATTGGATCATCATTGGATAAGCTAAAACAATTTAGTGAAAAACACAACATATGCACAATGAACATACTGGTGGCACATTAGGATATTTTGGAGGGAAGAAACAATCGAATACGAAAAGGCCATCATGGTATGGAGTACCAGAAGGTCCCATAATGACAGCCCTTAAAAGACCCATCTTTGCTTCACAAACTCTAACGTATATTGTTTCTGTGGAACAACAAAGAAAATGAATGAGTCATTTAAACAAAATAGTGGCATATAGCTTAAAATGCTATTCAGCTAGTATGACAAAGGCATTAGCCATCATGCTTCACAAAACACATTCATAAATCAGAACTCACCTGGTAAGCAGTTCTCCAGAATTTTCCACTCCTCTTGAATTCGCTTCACCGACTCCTTTGGATGTTATCGATAAGAAGTGCATAGATCAAATTATTCGGATACCGACAAATTTAGCACGACATAGTAAAAAAAAATACAATATGCATCCTCACCTTCTCTACTGGCGAAGCCAAACTGTTGTAACGATGGTCTGAGAAGTCGTCCACGACATCAAAATGTTTGATACTTTCAAAATTTAGCACTTCATGTTCTACATTTCCTTCTTTCTGATCAGACCCGGAGTCTTCAGGGACCGTTACAGAACTGATAGAAGCTGCCTTCGATCCACCATTAAGCGGACAAGAGGAAGCTGAAGCACCGTGGGGTGGATGTCCATTAACAATTGAACCAGGACCTTTAAACCATGTAATTGTAGAATCTACCCCAGAAGAAAGACCCACACTATCAAAAAGGGATTGCATAAGCACATAATCATCCTCGTGCAATAGTTCATTATTGTCACCAAAATCAGAAACATCATCAGTGTAGTCATCATAATCCCCATCATCATCAGGATTTGACAAGTCGGACTCGTAACTATTCTCGGACTCTGCTAAACTAACAGTATTTCCGAGTTCACTGCTTGAATCATCCTGTAAAAAAGGGGAAGTAAGTTCAATTCAAGGCAAGTTGATTATAGATAAAATGAAATGCAGTGCTAAGGTAGCATGCAGCTGCTTCTAAAAATCACAAACGAACACCTCCAATTGGTGTTCCCACGTCTTGTCCTGGTATATTATGCTCTTTCCTTTGCTGTCCACGCCAGTTTCCTCAGAACCAATCAAAGCCGTTGCTGGATTTTCAACTTGTTCAGAATCCATTGCATCAGAAAGAAGAATCTAAACAATAAAATAGTTTACTCAGCAAAATATTTCAAGTACATACAGAACAGCAACATAAGCTTTACATGCATTAATGTTTTCGAGATGCTATAATTGTTTATATATGTAGATGTAAACGAAAATTAAGGCTAACTACTAAGTGGATTACCGTTCAAAATAGTTTTAAGATTCAAATAATCATATTTTTTTCCTTAAAATGCGAAATCCTAGGGTGATAACTTTCCAAGCAACCAAACAGAGACTTAAAAGAATCATTTATGATAATACTCGAAGAATTGCATGTAGAAGGTAATTTAGTAAAACAGACAGTGACAAACAGAGAACAAAGGATTCTGATAAAAAAAAACACCGAAATCAAATCAAGCAATACATTCGTCAAAACAGCAACATAAGATTTACTCTATTCATTTACGCATTGAAGTTTTGTAAATGCTATAATTTTAAGATTCAAATAATGTATATTTCTTAAAATGCACAATCCTAGTCATTTTAGGAGGAAGAGAATTTTCCAGGCAACCAAACAGAGACGTAAAAGAATCCATTATGATAATGCTCCAAGAATTTCGATTAAAGCCGAAAATCAAATCAAACGATACATTCATCAAAAAACAGCAACATATAGCTCGTGTAGAGGTACGAATATTAAGGCTAACAACCGAATGCTTCAAAATAGTTCTAAGATTCAAATTCATCAGAATTCACACTCCTAGTCATTTACCGAGAAGATAAATTTCCAAGCAACCAAACAGCAACTTAAACAATCCTTTACGAGTTAATTTAGTAAAACAGACAGTGACAAACAAGTAAAACAAATTTCCGATCAAATAACTGAGAATCAACGCAATAGATGAATCCGATAAAACAACAAAATCAACTTCGATCCACTAAAAAAAGAGAGTCCAAAAATACTCATGATTTTGTTCTCTAAAAAAAGAGAGTGAGAGAGAAAATATTAAACCTCGCTTAGAGATCGAAGTGTCGTCTACAGTGATCCAAACAAACACAAAAATGAATTTTTTTTTTCTAGAGAAAAACCCCAATGAAAATTTTAGAGCGAGATATCCGCAATTGATCATAAATTTATGAAGATTATCAAGTGTATATATATTTATTTTACTTTTATTTCAGTAATTCCAAAAATTATTAGAGTGAAATCGGTTGAGCTCGATCGAGTTTTTTTTTTAAAATTTACCGTTTATTTTAATTATATTCGAATCAGTTTGATTTTCGAATTTTCATATTTTTTTTGGCATCTTTGAATTTATTAACAAAATAGATTTGTGTTATGTTTTTCGACATTTATTTGATAATTTTTAAAATCTTTTACGTAAATATTTATAAAAAGAAGTTAAATTTTGAAATAAATAAAAAAGTAATTATTAGTATATAGTTTTTGTAGGTTATTTTCAGGTAGGGATGGCAATATTATCCGAACCCGATTCAATCTGAAGAAAAAAAATTTAATCCAAATTTGATCAAAAAAAAGTCTAAATTCGAATTCATAAAAATGTCCAAGTCCAAATAGGAGTTGGATCGGATAAGGACATTGTCATGATCCGATTCGAATCCGACCTAAATTCATATCCGATCCGAGTCTGATCCATATACGAATCCGAATAAAAATATTTAAAACTCTAAATTTAAAAAATATATATATATCCTAATTAATTTGAATTGAGATTATGTATATTAATATAGATATATATTTAAATCCTAATTAAGTTGAATTTCATATAAGCGTATCTGACATTATGTGCCTCATTCAAAACCTACCTAATTTTAAATAGAGAAAAATAGTACACATAAGTCGGAATACAAACTAATGCTCTCCTAAAACAAAAATAAATAAAAAACAGAACCTGGTAATACATTATACAGTTTCGCCATGTTCCTACCGAAACAGATTAATCATAAGTAAACAACAAGTTACCACCAGGCTTTAAAGGTTTATGCTCTGGTTGACCATGTCTTCGCTAGACTTCCGGTCAGTCCGTTAATTAAGATTTTTGGATCAAAAAGAGGAAAATATACTAAATGTGAAGATAATTTTGAGAAGCTTTGAAGTATTTTTGGGCTTAAGTATTAACCTCGGTAAGTCGTGCATTGTGAGAATTGGAAAAAGTTTGAAAAAAATTGAGTTGCCGGCTACATTTTGATTATATTTTTAACTTGTTTCATCTTTGATTGTAATATGTATTAGACATTTTATAATTGTGATTTGAAAAGTAGTTATGTTAGTAGACTAGTAAGACTATAGTAGTTTATGTAAGTATAATTTATTTGTTGTTGAATTTTTTTAGTTGAAGTTTGAGTTGTTACTTTAATTTGTTTTATATTGGATTGTAATATTTGTTGAGATTTGTTTGTGCTATTAGTTTAAATATATTTGTTTGATGAAAATTATTTTTCTATTTAAAGATATTTGTTTGAGTTGTAACTTTAAAAAAGAAAAAAAATAATTGAATTTGGACTTTTGGATTTTAGATGTTTTATTGGATCGGACTTGAATTTATGTAATTGGACTTAGATTCAGACTTGAATTTTTTTTAGGTTCAATTATTAATTAGATTGGACTTGAACTTTATAAAGTCTGATCCATTACCATCCCTATTTTCAGGGTCGATCCTGCACTTTTGGTGGCCCAGGACAAATATAAAAAATAGGCCCCAAATTTGAAATTTAAATTGCGGTTGCGGTCGTATTTGCATGTTAAGTTTTATTGTCGTTGTAGACAATATAGATGTTATTTCGGTTACTGCGAATATCGCGGTTGTGAAATCTCTTAACAACATACACTATTGTGGATATAACAGTTGTAGGTATCACAGTTTCAAATGGTGCCGCTACTCATGGGTGGATGTAGCATATAAATTGGAGGTGCGATTGACCCCACTTGATTTGTTAGGGTATAGGGATTTCAATGAGGTAATATAGAATTTTGCATAAGAAATATTAGATTTAACCTCACTTAATATATTGGGGTATGTGGTCAACAATGCTTATTCTAGCAGTGTAGAACTCCTTAATACCTCATACTTCACTCATTACCTCACTTAATATATTTGTAACACCCGGGTTTAGGGGTTAGGTGAAAAATAATATTTTAATATTATTTTAGGCTCGGTTTTATAATTAAAACAATTCCTTAAAATTTCGGGTTTCGTTTCCAAACTAATTGAATTAATGTTTGACCGTGTTTTGAAATTTAGTCCCAAATAGCCATAGATGGTGTGCCCTTGTGAATACCCCATTTCATTAAGGGCATTGTGGTCTTTTAGCCTTTAAATTTAAACAAACAATTAAAAACACCCATTTCTCACCATCTTCCACTATTCATCTTCTTCTCTAACGTGAAAAGAGCTCCCCTCTTCAAGCCACTATTCCATCCAAAAAGCTCCCTCATTTCAACTCCATTTTGAAAGGTAAGGACGTTTTTGACTTCCCCTCATCTTCCCCTCTTTAAAAGTACCTTCTATTTTCATTTTCATGGAAGTTTTAGAAAATGGAATTTTGGGAAGTTTGGATTAAAAATGAAAGCTTTATGTTGTTAAAGTAAATGTTTTGATTTAATATGTTTAGTTATGATATATAGAGGTTAAATGGTATAACATATGTGAATTTCAAATGGTTTTGAGCAATTTTCGGATTTGGGTTTCAAAGAGGTTTTTGGAGGGTTTTAAAGTGGTTTTTGGGTTTGTTTAATGTTGGATTTTAGGGGTTGTTGGTAGTATGATATATGAGGGTTACTTTGGGTGTGTTTGATGGTTGATTGAATGTTTGAAATGGAAGAATTCAGTGGGTGTTAGGGGCTGCTCGAAAATTCTGTTTTGGGGGTTGATTTTGAGTGTTGGATGCTTGATAATGTTAATCCGGGTTAGTTCCGATGATGAGTTATTGATTGCGAATGTTTTGTTTGTGTTTGAGATTGATTAGAATCGAGTTTGGTCATCGGTGAAGCATCGGAAGTGAATCCGGGAAATTGAAGACGGTTGCTTGCTTGGTCTTTGAGCTTGGAAGCTTAGGTGAGTGGTTGATTGTTTTAAATGGTTTTAAATAGTTGGTTCGAGTATATGGACTAGGTTGGGCTTGGTAGACCCACCTAGAGTTAGGATTAGGGTGGTAGCCTAATCCTAAGCTTGATCTAGAGCCCTTGGATGAACTCAATTATGAGGTTGTGTATGTCTCGTATGAAATGTGTTATGAGTGCTTGTGTATATTGTATTATACATGTGAGATGATATATGACTTGTGATGCTTGAGACATGCATGATGATGGTTGTTGGTGAGTACGTGCTAAGCACGGAATTGATTGAAATGAGTAATGTGAAATGAGTAAATATTGGCACTAGTATACTTGAATACAAATGATCGATCATTAGGATGTTAGGGTGTACACATGAGTCAAAAGTCGCGTGTGGCCTTGAGTCACCAAGGAGGAGTACGGGTTCGCCCAGAAATTGTATTTATATATAGTCGGTGATGAGTGGAATCCCATCGACGGGGCGTGAGGATGAGTGGAATCCCCTCCGCGAGACCGGTGATGAGTGTAATCCCACCGTGAGGTAATGTGGTTGTTGGATGTGAGTTCCAACGTGTCTATCCGCGTATTCGGGTCATAGCTAGGTGCCAATGTTGGTTGATAAATGTATCAATGTGTTGAGATTAATGATCTTTATTTGGATGTTTAATGTGACCATTTGTGTTGAGGATTTAGAGCTTGTTGATCATGACATTTACTTGTATATTGCTCATGCATCTTATCTTGTGGCTCTTGTGGACCCTTGGTATATTTGTGTAATGCCTTGGCTAGATCGTGCTCGGACCCTGCAATGTTGAGGTTTGTTTTTAGAGCTTACCCTCACTAAGCATCATTTCTTACGCTCTCTTTGTTCAACATTGCAGATCCTTAGTTCGTGGGTTGCTTGAGCAAGTGGAGGGCCTCCAAGTGTGGTTGTTGGCTTGAGTACATCAAGTATGGCTTTTAAATGTTGAACATGTAATAGTTTAAGCAATGGGACATGTGTCTTTTGATGGATGATTGTTGGTTGTTTAGGAGCTTGTTTAGACTCCATGCTATGTTGCTTTTGTATGGCTTGTGATGCCATGTTTGAGTTGTAATCAATGCCTAAATTGCTTATCTTGAATGTTGGTTATGTGCCCTTGAGTTTGCCTTATGTTGAATGTTGAAGTATGAGTTTTTGGATGTTTAAGTGCCATCTTTGATTCAATTGCATGTTCCCTTGATGTATGTACATGTTGGGTGCTTGTATGGCTATAAAGTGGTATGTAAATGTTGTATGAATGCTTGTTGGGGTCTAGGAAAGTCCTAAATTGCATTTAGATTCGAGTCTTGATCGTTTTTGCTGAGTTTGGAGGTTTTTGCTGTGCAGGGGTATCGATACGGTTGGTACGGTATCGATATCGCCTTCTTGTTCAGGCTTCGTGTATCGATACACTTGAGAGGTGTATCGATACTATTTTGGTCACTAGGGCTACTGTCCAGTTCGGTATCGATACCGGCCTCTGGTGTATCGATACCGTCATCTTAGCGTTGACCGTGGGAAGTCAACCTTTGGGGAGGGTATCGATACACTTATTGGGTGTATCGATACGGCCTCCACGGGTTGACTTTGACCCGTTGACCTAGTCAAGGGGTATCGATACACCCCTTAGGGGTATCGATACCGTCTATAGTATAAGGTTAAAATTGGGCCGTAATCATGATTGTTTGAGTTCGTTTGATTGTTTATATATTGTTGTTCCGTTGTATGATCACATAGGATTAATTACTCATCTAGACAAGATTTAAAATGAAAAAAATATAGGGTTGCTAACCGAGGGGGAATTCCTTAGGGGGGTTTCACTCGGTTTTCCCCGTGTGACCCACTCGGACCGGTCATTCGGCCAGACCGGGACGAGGGGGTTACACTTGTTGGTATCAGAGCCTAAGGTTACCGAGACCTTGGGCAGGTAAGTGAGGTAAGCTTAAGTTTTTGAATTGAATTGCACGGTGTTTGCTTGTTTTGCAAGAATGATTGCTTGTGTGGCAAGTATGTTGATCGTTTTATTTTAAAGCATGTGTGTAAGAGTCCCATTGCTACTATTACATTGGAAAAATGATTTTAAGTGAGGGAACGTACTTGAACACTTGGAAGCCTTGCCTTGCTAACCCAGCTGGTATGTTTTGTTGTTGTGGTTGTAGTTGATATCTGTGAGAGCGATGTCTAGACCGAGAGGTAGGCCGAGAGTGGTTCGTCAGGAACCATGGGTTGCGGCTCCTATTGAGCCGGCAGTTGGTGTGGAGGCTCACCTAGAAGGGCCGGTGGCCGCGGGAGTTGGCGCTCCTCCACCACCTCCACCACCACCACCTCCTCCACCTGGAGTTGGGGGCGAGGATGGAGCCGGAGGAGATGGACCTCAAGGTGGCCAAGGTGGCCAAGGTCCAGCTGGAATTGACATGACTCCGCTTGTGCAAGCAATAACAGGAGCATTCCAAGCCGCAGTTGCGGGAGCTCAGGCTGCAGCTCAGCCTAGGTGTGACGATGCCAGTCTACCTTTGGAGAGACTTCGTAGCTTGGGGGCCGAGGAGTTTAGAGGATCTACTCCGGAGAGGTCAAAGTTATGGTTGGAGAAGATAGTTTGCATCTTGGCTCAGATGGGTTGTGCGGGCGCACGTAGATTGGGTTGTGTAATCTCGTTGCTTCAGGGTTATGCCTACACCTGGTGGGTCACCATTACTACCGAGGTTCCAGAGACAGAGATTGACTGGGAATTCTTTGAGACCGCTTTCCGGAAGAGGTACTTGGGACCGAGGTACTTAGATGAGAAGAAGCGAGAGTTCATGGCTCTTACTCAAGGAGAGGCTTCTGTGACTGACTATGAGATCCGCTTTGTTCGCTTGAGTCAGTATGCCCCAGAGTTGGTTCCTACTGAAGTGGAACGCTGTAACCGATTCCGCTACGGATTGAATGAGGAGGTTAAAAGGTATACACTAGCTTCTGACTACTCTGACTTTGATGTATTGGTCGCGAGGGCCAAGGATTTGGAGCATAGTTTGGGTTCGGCCAAACGATCTGGTGGTTCTAGTTCTGGCAAGAGGCATAACCACTTTGATGGTAGAGATGCTAAGAGGCACAGAGGTGGCGGACAACAGTTTGATCACAGGCGTGGCGGTGGCCACCATGGTAGGGGCCATCAGGGCCATAGAGGAGGAGGGCGTTTGCCCGAGTGTACCCGATGTGGGAGATAGCACGCTGGTGAGTGTTGGGGTAATTTCCATGCTTGTTGGAATTGTGGTTCGAGGGACCACTTTAGGAGGGATTGTCCGCATCAGGCGGCTCAGGCACCGAACATTGCTCAGGCTCCTGCGAGGGCGAATGATTTTCAGAGAGGCCGTGGGCGCGGTCGTGGCTACTTCCAGCCTAGGGCTGATGCACCTAGGGTAGATGCTCAGAGGAACCTTGCTCATGTTGTGGCAGTGCAGCCAGAGGCGGGAGGACCAGCGAGAGTTTATGCTTAGAGAGAGGCCGGGAACGACACCGATGTGATAGCAGGTAATTTCGAGTTACAGTCTATGTCTTTGCTTTCTTTGGTTGATTCGGGTTCTACGCATTCCTACATTTTGAGTGAGCATGCGCAGAGGTTAGATATCCCTGTTGAGACCTTAGATGTAGGTATGCATGTTACTAGTTCTTTTGGTGAGACAGTTGTGGTTAGACGTATGTATAGGAGATGTCCACTGAAGATTCAGGGTCATGTGTTCTCAGTTGATATGATGGAACTTCCTTTCTATGGTTTTGATATTATTCTGGGTATGGACTGGTTGGTTGAGCATCGGGCTAGTGTGGATTTTGAGACAAAGAGAATTTCTTTGAAGCTTTCTGATGACTACGAGGTAGTAGTAGTAGGCGAGAACATTAAGTTCTTGTCTAATGTGGTGTAAGCTTTAGAGGCTCAGAGGTTGATGGACTCTGGATGTGGGGCTTATTTAGCTTATGTTATGAATCCGGACATGAGTGAAGCTAGACCGAAAGATATCAGAACAGTGTGTGACTTTCTGGATGTGTTTCCTGAAGAGTTGCCGGGTTTGCCTCCTGACAGATTTTGAGTTTGTGATTGAGACAATTTCAGGGTCTAATCCAGTTTCGATATCTCCGTACCGCATGGCTCCGAAAGAGTTGAAAGAATTAAAGAGTCAGTTGTAAGAATTATTAGACTGTGGTTTCATTCGGCCTAGTAGTTCTCCGTGGGGTGCTCCAGTGTTGTTTGTGAAAAAAAAATATGGTAGCATGCGCATGTGTATTGACTATAGACAGTTGAATCAGTTGACTGTGAAGAACAAGTATCCGTTGCCTCGTATAGATGATTTGTTTGATCAGTTGAGAGGTGCTTCAGTGTTCTCGAAGATAGATTTGAGATCCGGGTACTATCAGTTAAAGGTGAAGGAGTATGATGTTCCGAAGACAGCTTTTAGGACTAGATATGGTCACTATGAGTTTCTTGTGATGCCATTTGGGCTCACGAATGCACCAGCAGCATTCATGGACATGATGAACAGAATTTTTAGAGACTATCTAGACCGATTTGTAGTTGTTTTCATTGATGATATACTTGTGTACTCGAAGACAGAAGAAGAGCATGATGAGCACTTGAGATTTGTTTTACAGAGATTGTTGAGCAACCAGTTGTATGCGAAGCTCAGTAAGTGTGAGTTCTGGATTCAAGAGGTTGTATTTCTTGGCCATGTTGTTTCGGCCGAAGGCATCCGAGTTGATCCATCGAAGATTGAGGCTATTGTTGAGTGGAAACAACCTAAGTCTGTGACCGAGATTAGGAGTTTCCTAGGGTTAGCCGGTTACTATAGGAGATTTGTTGATGGTTTCTCTAGAGTAGCTGCTCCTTTGACTAAGTTGTTGCAAAAAGGAGTCAAATTTGAATGGTCAGATGCAAGACAGAAGGCCTTTGAGAAATTGAAAGAAGCTTTGACGAATGCTCCAGTGTTAGTGCAACCTGTTTCAGGTAAGGAGTTTGTGATTTACAGTGATGCTTCCTACGTAGGCTTAGGATGTGTTTTGATGCAAGATAGGAGAGTTGTTGCTTATGCTTCTAGACAGTTGAAGATTCATGAGAAGAACTATCCTACTCATGACATAGAGCTAGCCGCAGTTGTGTTTGCATTGAAGATTTGGCGTCATTACTTGTATGGCGAGAAGTGTGTTGTTTACACCGATCACAAGAGCTTGAAGTACTTGATGACACAGAAAGAGTTGAACTTGAGACAGAGAAGATGGCTAGAGTTGCTAAAAGATTATGATTTGACCATTGAGTATCATCCGGGTAAAGCAAATGTAGTAGCCGATGCTTTGAGTAGAAAAGTGGCCGTTGAGTTGAGAGTTATGCTTTGAGTAGAAAAGTGGCCGTTGAATTAAAAACACTCATTTCTCACCATCTTCCACTATTCATCTTCTTCTCTAACGTGAAAAGAGCTCCCCTCTTCAAGCCACTATTCCATCCAAAAAGCTCCCTCATTTCAACTCCATTTTGAAAGGTAAGGACGTTTTTGACTTCCCCTCATCTTCCCCTCTTTAAAAGTACCTTCTATTTTCATTTTCATGGAAGTTTTAGAAAATGGAATTTTTGGAAGTTTGGATTAAAAATTAAAGCTTTATGTTGTTAAAGTAAATGTTTTGATTTAATATGTTTAGTTATGATATATAGAGGTTAAATGGTATAACATATGTGAATTTCAATGGTTTTGAGCAATTTTCGGATTTGGGTTTCAAAAAGGTTTTTGGAGGGTTTTAAAGTGGTTTTTGGGTTTGTATAATGTTGGATTTTAGGGGCTGTTGGTAGTATGATATATGAGGGTCACTTTGGGTGTGTTTGATGGTTGATTGGATGTTTGAAATGGAAGAATTCAGTGGGTGTTAGGGGCTGCTCGAAAATTCTATTTTGGGGGTTGATTTTAAGTGTTGGATGCTTGATAATGTTAATCTGGGTTAGTTCCGATGATGAGTTATTGATTCCGAATGTTTTGTTTGTGTTTGAGATTGATTAGAATCGAGTTTGGGCATCGGTGAAGCATCGGAAGTGAATCCGGGAAATTGAAGACGTTTGCTTGCTTGGTCTTTGAGCTTGGAAGCTTAGGTGAGTGGTTGATTGTTTTAAATGGTTTTAAATAGTTGGTTCGAGTATATGGACTAGGTTGGGCTTGGTAGACCCACCTAGAGTTAGGATTAGTTAGGATTAGGGTGGTAGCCTAATCCTAAGCTTGATCTAGAGCCCTTGGATGAACTCAATTATGAGGTTGTGTATGTCTCGTATGAAATGTGTTATGAATGCTTGTGTATATTGTATTATACATGTGAGATGATATATGACTTGTGATGCTTGAGACATGCATGATGATGGTTGTTGGTGAGTACGTGCTAAGCACGGAATTGATTGAAATGAGTAATGTGAAATGAGTAAATATTGGCACTAGTATACTTGAATACAAATGATCGATCATTAGGATGTTAGTGTGTACACATGAGTCAAAAGTCGCGCGTGGCCTTGAGTAACCAAGGAGGAGTACGGGTTCGCCCGGAAATTATATTTATATATAGTCGGTGATGAGTGGAATCCCATCGACGGGGCGTGAGGATGAGTGGAATCCCCTCCGCGAGACCGGTGATGAGTGTAATCCCACCGTGAGGTAATGTGGTTGTTGGATGTGAGTTCCAACGTGTCTATCCACGTATTCGGGTCATAGCTAGGTGCCAATGTTGGTTGATAAATGTATCAATGTGTTGAGATTAATGATCTTTATTTGGATGTTTAATGTGACCATTTGTGTTGAGGATTTAGAGCTTGTTGATCATGACATTTACTTGTATATTGCTCATGCGTCTTATCTTGTGGCTCTTGTGGACCCTTGGTATATTTGTGTAATACCTTGGCTAGATCGTGCTCGGACCCTGCAATGTTGAGGTTTGTTTTTAGAGCTTATCCTCACTAAGCATCATTGCTTACGCTCTCTTTGTTCAACATTGCAGATCCTTAGTTCGTGGGTTGCTTGAGCAAGTGGAGGGCCTCCAAGTGTGGTTGTTGGCTTGAGTACATCAAGTATGGCTTTTAAATGTTGAACATGTAATAGTTTAAGCAATGAGACATGTGTCTTTTGATGGATGATTGTTGGTTGTTTAGGAGCTTGTTTAGACTCCATGCTATGTTGCTTTTGTATGGCTTGTGATGTCATGTTTGAGTTGTAATCCATGCCTAAATTGCTTATCTTGAATGTTGGTTATGTGCCCTTGAGTTTGCCTTATGTTGAATGTTGAAGTATGAGTTTTTGGATGTTTAAGTGCCATCTTTGATTCAATTGCATGTTCCCTTGATGTATGTACATGTTGGGTGCTTGTATGGCTATAAAGTGGTATGTAAATGTTGTATGAATGCTTTTTGGGGTCTAGAAAAGTCCTAAATTGCATTTAGATTCGAGTCTTGATCGTTTTTGCTGAGTTTGGAGGTTTTTGCTGTGCAGGGGTATCGATACGGTTGGTACGGTATCGATACCGCCTTCTTGTTCAGGCTTCGTGTATCGATACACTTGAGAGGTGTATCGATACTATTTTGGTCACTGGAGCTACTGTCCAGTTCGGTATCGATACCGGCCTCTGGTGTATCGATACCGTCATCTTAGCGTTGACCGTGGGAAGTCAACCTTTGGGGAGGGTATCGATACACTCCTTGGGTGTATCGATACGGCCTCCACAGGTTGACTTTGACCCGTTGACCTAGTCAAGGGGTACCGATACACCCCTTAGGGGTATCGATACCGCCTGTAGTATAAGGTTAAAATTGGGCCGTAATCATGATTGTTTGAGTTCGTTTGATTGTTTATATATTGTTGTTCCGCTGTATGATCACATAGGATTAATTACTCATCTAGACAAGATTTAAAATGAAAAAAATATAGGGTTGCTAACCGAGGGGGAATTCCTTAGGGGGTTTTCACTCGGTTTTTCCCGTGTGACCCACTCGGACCGGTCATTCGACCAGACCGGGACGAGGGGGTTACAATATTGGGGTATGTGGTCAACAATGCCACTACTGCTATCGTCATGTAACTGTCGTTGTTGTGGATGCATATCGTTATTTAAATCTTTGTCCTTAATAGCAAGTAACAGAAATAATTAATTTTAAGAGTGAGTCCATAATAACAAGTATTGAAAAATTAGGCCCCTAATAACAAAATTTGAAAAAAATTGAATTTTAAGAGTATGCCTAAAATAACAAATATTAAAAAAATCGGGTCCCTAATAACAAGTATTATAAAAAGTTAAATTTTAAGAGTAGGCCCCTAGTACTAAATATTAGGGAAAAAATTAAACCTCTATTAACAAATATTAGAAAAATTAAGTCATTAATAACAAATATTAAAAAATTAAACCATTAAGAACAAATACAATTAGAATAAAATTAGAAATGTGTAACTTCCTTGAGTGGTGGGCCTGGGCAGGCGCCCTTGTCCACGGTCGGGCCTGGTTGTTTTATTATTTGAAATATAGAACATTTCTATTATAAGGATAAAATTTTAATTCAATTTAATTTAAATAATTATAATTTTCAAACTATTATTTCATAAATCATCCAAACATTTGAATTTGAGTCAATTTTTAATTTTGTAGGGTTTTTTTCCTCAACCCTAGCACGCACGAAGGGAAACAAAGAGTAATTAGGCCATGGGTGCTATGGAAGTTCTTTAGGCGAATTGATGACGCAGGTCGTGTACTTTTATGTATGTGCTTTCACACTGTGTTTCGAGAGACGAATAGCATGACGGATGCTTTAATTAAGGGTGGGTAAATTGTGTGTTTTGGTTTCGGGTGATAGTTTAAGGATGTTTGCCTTTGGTCGTGTGTGGCCTCGGATTGATGAGGTCGTGTCATTCCCATAGTTGGTTTTGTTTTCGTATAATTATTGTAATGTATTTTTTTTTATCATTTTAGGGTAGAGAAATTTTTAACGAGGCACGCAATGAAATCATACAATATCGATAAGAAAATAATCACATTCTAATTCTTTATACATGTTTAGTTAATAAAATATAATTACATACATAATACAATGGAACTCTTTAATTTGTATAAATAAATAATAAATAATTTTACATTTTGATTTTTAATTGAATTTCATTTTAAATGATTTCAAGGTAAATCTAAAAGATATATGTCTTGTTATTATTTTTGTAAAATCTTTGATTATGTTGGTCAAGATAGTTTAGTTAGGAATTTTATTTTCATTGGGAAAGCTGGATTTTGATTTATTTATTAAATAGTTTGGTTTGTCTAGAATTTACCCATTATGTAGTACTTTCTCGAGCTAATGTATCAGCATTATACGTTTTTTTTCCTTTCAATTTCTTGATAAATTATTAGATATGTTACATTATTTTATTTAATTTATTTAGCTAAAATGTAAAATTATAGTATTTGGTTATTGAAATTTGATATTACTTAAAAGTATATTTTATTAAATTACATTTTTTATAATTTTTAACAAATTTAATCTTCAACGTTAAATAAAAAAACTTAAATGTCCATTTGGCCCCTGAAGTATACACAAAATACCGAATTGCCCCCTAAACTATTTTTTGGAACATTTTGCCCCCTGAACTAAAAATCATGACCTCATATGCCCCTTGAACTAAAAATCGTGACCTCATATGCTCCCTGAACTAAAAATCGTGACCTCATATGCCTCTTCCGTTAAAAAAAATCTTACAGACCAATCAGAACGTGCCACGTGTCATTTTATTAACAAAAAAATAACATGACTTAAATAAAATGGGTGAACTGCACATTAAGTATGTCAAATTTTATTTTTTATTTATTTTTTAGTCCCTTATTTAACTGTTCATCTTCTTCCTTTGTTTACACTCGAAACCACTCGGCTTAAAAATAAAAGTTTAACTTAAGTATGAGATTTTAAGTGGATGATTAAAATTTTAAGAACTGTTGTCAATCTTCTTTGATGGTATTGAATGCAGTTGACCATGATAGTATTTAGAGATAAAAACAACATTTAGTCCTTGAATTTAACAAATTTTCTTAATTTGGTTCTTGAACATTTTTGTCCATATCAATCTCTAAATTTGACAATTTTCTTATTTTTAGCCCTTTTAATGATGCGTAAAAAAGTTAAAAATCTATGTCTACATGCTAATCTAGACAAATAAAATTTCAATGACCAAATTGAAAAAAAAGTATCTAGTACTAAAAATTACTTATTTTCGAATATTTATTATGTCTACAATTACGATAAATATGATGCGATCGAAAACAAGGCAGCAAGCATAAATAATGCATTAATTCTTATCCTAATTAACCCACACAACACAAGATGGATGAAATATGTTTACTTAAAGTTTTAATCTTAGAGTATTAGGACCACTTGTTGAGTTAAATTGAACAAAAAAATAACTCTGATTGAAATGGTTTAAAATTTTAAAATACGAATCAATCCGAATTGCAATCTTGAAAATATTTCTGGCTCCTGCAAACGGTCACAAGAGCTTGAAAATTTTTCCCCATAACGTGAAAACATTTACAACACCACCTTCCCACTCCCTACAAAACCCCGCGCCATTCTATCCCCCATGCTTCCACACCTTCACTTGATCACTCCCTACAAAGGAAGAAGATGAATAGATAAATAAGGGACTAAAATGAATAAAAAATAAAATTTGACATACTTAATGTGCAATTCACCCATTTTATTTAAGTCGGGTTATTTTTTTGTTAATAAAATGACATGTGGCATGTTTTGATTGGCCCGTGAGAATTTTTTAAAGGAAGGGACATATGAGGTCACGATTTTTAGTTCAGGGGGAAAACGTCCCAAAAAAAATTTTAGAGAGCAGTTCGGTATTTTGTGTATACTTCAGGGGCCAAATGGGCATTTAAGCCATAAAATTTAATATAAAAGTTTATTTTTCTTTTTTTAGACTCTATTTAAATTTTACATTTAACATCTAATTAATCCAACATTATTTGTCTCTTTATTCTCAAATTATGGATGGTAACCTATTGGTCTAATATTAAATAATTGAAGTTTGGCATATTTGAGATTTCACATTATTATTAGTAAATAGGTTTAATAGTAAAAAAATTGCTCAAACTACACTTTTTTTTCCAGATAGGTGTCTAAGATATTTTTCGGCTCAAGTAGGTATCTAACGTCATCGTTACTATTTTAGGTGCCTTGTCGTTAAAGGCTGTTTAAAAATGTTCGTTAGCCAATAAAAACATGAGACATGTCATGCTTTATTTTATTTTATTTAAAAAAATAGAATTTTCAAAAATATCCTAAATATCTTAAAAATTCCCAAAATAGTCACTAGATCCCTAAGTCCCAAATCTGATTCCAAATGTCGCCGCCGCCAACCTCCTTTGAAGTGCCTACCACTTCCGTCGTCAGAACCCACAATCATTTCTTCTATTCTCTCGTCGCCGAAAGTCAACGACCGGCGTACCTAACGTCGAAACCAAGTCGAATGGCGAGAGGAGAAAAAAAGATATGATGTGGCAAATGACAGCCGATCAGACGACGAACGACATGTGGGTCTTGCGAAGAGAGGAGGAGGATTCATTCAGTCGCCGACAACATGATGAACGACGCCGACAGTGGTCGAATTTGAGAATCTAGGGATTTTGAGGTTATTTTGTGAATTTTAGGAAATTTAGGGATATTTTGAAATTAAGTTAAAGAAATAAAAAATAAAAAAATAAAATCAAAGCCATGTATCATGTTTTGATTGGTTAAAAATATTCTTTAAACGACTATTAAGGATCAGACACCTAAAATGATAACTGTGAAAGCGTTAAACACTTACTTGGGCGAAAAAATGTATAATTTGATATTTTTGACTTTTAAGCCTATTAAATATTATGTTTGAATTTGAGTTTAAATTTACTTTTGGAATATCAATTTGATTGTAAACTATAAATGTCAATTTTAATTGTAGTTATTTGAATATCATATAGAATACACAGCTTAAAAATGTTTACTATACAAATTGATAGCTAAAAGTTGATAATTTTTTTCAATATGATTTTTAATTTTTTTTAGGGAAAACTACATCAGTGGTACCCTAACTATACCTGTTTTCCTACTTTGGTCCCAAAACTATGTTTGTCGGCAAAAGAGTCCCTTCCGTCATAGTTTTGGGACCAAAACAGGAGAACTATGTAACGGAAGGGACTCTTTTGCCGAAAAACATAGTTTTGGGACCAAAGTAGGAAAACAGGCATAGTTAGGGTACCACCGGTGTAGTTTTCCCTTTTTCTATCTTGAATTAAAACCTAAACTTCTCTCACTACGTCATTCACAATCTCGACCAATAAAAATCATCCACTTTAATTTTTTCTTTTCACGCCATATTTTTTCAAAGATAAATCCTCAATTCTTTTATCTAAACATGTAACCTGCGGTTACAAAAAAAAAAAATCACTCTGAGTGGATTGATGGCATGAAAGAAAAAAAATGAAGTGTTTGGTTTTACTTATTGAGAGCAAATATGACGTGAGAAGTAGAAAAATATATATAATAGTTTCTTTTTAATTTGGTACATATGTTGACGTGTCACTTCAACAACCATTTAAATTACTAACGTGACATTAATCGGTCAAATATTAAAATTATTAAGTGTTATATGTTACAATTTAATTAGTTGTTGAAGTATCACGTTATAACTATGTACCAATATGAGAAGTTTCTTCAAGTTTATGCACCAATTTTAGAAAGAAAATCAATTGGGTACCAATTAATATAATAATCCAAAAAGAACTATAATAGTTCGAAAACCCAAAGAATGAAAACAAGCTGATGAAACAGAAAACAGCACAGAAACACATGATTCTGCAAGATCTGATCAATTCAATTACCAATAAAGTACAAACTTCGATCTGTTAAGTCAAATTAACTAAAAAAACCAAACAATGTCTGAAAACGAACCAACTTTCCCAAAAAAAATGTTTTTTTTCCCTTTCAATTTAATCCCTCGCCATTGTTGTTCCTCATAAGTGCAAAATAACCCAGAACGGCACAAACAGCCGCCACAAAGTTGCCTTCTTTCAACAAAGTCTTGAAAACAGACCCGGCGATCTCTCTGGTGATCTTCTTCCCTTCGACCACCAGCGCCCTCTTCGGTTTCCCGAAGAAAGCCAGCAAGACGACCACCGTTATCCACGTCACCAAGGTGGCGGGCACCGCTACGGCCAGCGCCGCCGCCATGGAGAGCAACCCGAAAACCCCGCCGAGGAGGACGGATGCGTAAACGGCGGGCCAGCCGGTGGATTGTCGGGATTGGTTTTGGTACCAAGACAGTGTTGATTTGAGGAAACTCCACGATGAATCTAAAAGGACGGCGTAAACGAAGACGAAGAGGAACACCCATGTTCTTCTTTTGCTCATAATCTTCAGAAACACCGTGTACGATGACGATGATGTGGTCGGAGAACTGGGTGCTTCTTGTTCTTCATGTTCCAGCTCCATGCTTTCTGTTTTTTTTTTCTTTTTTCAATTTGCTTGAGCTTTGATTTTAGTTTGAGGCGATTTTGGATAGTTTTGTTCTTTGCCTAAAGGAAAAGGCAGAGATTCTATAAGGGTCAAATTATGGTTTGGTCCCTCTGCTATGTTTTAATTTGATAGTTTTGCATTATATATGTACTTTTGTTCAAAATCTCATTACAAAGGAAAGCTCAAAGATAATACTTCTAAACCACCAAGCGTTTCACATAAAAAAAACAATGCAATTCGAGAAAGCTGTACAAATGCTAGGTTACAAGCAATTCATGCTAGAAAACGTATGATCAAGATAATGTCGAGACGCAGGGACGAATGCAGAACTTTATATTAGGAGGGCGAACCTATAAAGTTATAGGGAGGCGAACTTATACAATTTTAGGGGGAGAAAATAGATTTTTAATGGGAAATAAATAGTGAATTTTCAACAAAAAATCATATATGAATTTCAAATTTTTAGGGGGGACCGCTCCCTTAGCCCATGTAGATCAATCCTGCCGAGACGGACACAAACATCGCAAATACAAGTGTAAAAACTCTTGTCACAAAGAGATATTTTGGCATAAGTTAGTTTAGTGTAATTTTTCTATTCCACAAAGCTATCAACAAGTCCAAAGGAAAAACACTTGAAGCAAATCACCCTCAACTCTCAAGGTTATCTAAAACGCACTTATTTATGTTAAATTAAAGTAAATAATGAGTCGAAATAGGTATTTTTAAGAAGTTCACGTCGATTTAATGATATCATATAAGTAGAGGGACTAAATTATGATAAATTAAAGTACATATGCTAATTTCTAGATTTAAGCATAGTGAAGTGACCAAAACTAAAATTTTACTAGCACTTTACAAGACTTAAGAAAGGATTTAGCGGGAATACCAGGCGCAATCCGCGAGAATATGGATAAATTAAACAACGTGGCATCATATTATTGGTTCGTGTTATGCACGAGCATGAAAGGCCGTCAAATAATTTGGGATGCTTCAAGTGAACGTATGTCTTGGTGGAGAAAAGACAGTTGTGTGTTTCAAAGGTTTTAATATTCCAAGGGGACTTTTTTTGGAATATAACGAATTGAATTTGGACCAGTCCTAGAATTCTTCTATTGAAAACTATACCATTTTTCATATTTAGTGCTTTTTTTTTGTCATATGTAAAACTAGAGGTGGCAAACGGGTCACTCGGTTCGGGTTCGGTTCGGGTCATTTCGATTTCAGTTATTTCGAGTCTGATATTATTCGGTTCAAATTTGGTTCGGTTTGGGTTCCGTTCGGTTCGATTCCAGTTCGGTTGATTTTCGGGTCGGTTAATTTTTGGTTCGGTTGATTTTCGATTCTGTTCGATTCGGATTGGTTCGGGTCAATTTCTTGTTGATGGGAGATCGGTCGGTTTTAATCAAGTTTTTAGGTTGGTCACTTTTTTACACCCTTTATATGGCTTTATAAAGCCAATATATTTGACTTTTTGGTAAGTTGTGCGATTGTTCATATCCCACCTTTTTTATTTCTATTAATATCTTTTATTTATTTTGGTTTGTCTTCGGTTCGGGTCCATTCGGTTCGGTTCCATTCGGTTCGGGTCTATTTCGGTTCAACTAAAAATCACTTCATTTTCGATTCGGTTTCGGGTAAAATTTCGGGTAAGCATGTTCGGTTGGGTTTCGGGTTTGATTCGGGTAAATCGATTCGTTTTCGGGTCTCGGGTCAAGTTTGCCAGGTCTATGTAAAACTTTAATTTTCTTCCCAAATGTGGCTTCCATTTAAAAAAAACTACATAAGCACCACCATGTATCACCTAATTATTAAGTCACGCCATTATCGACCATCTTTGACTATTGAAGGACTAAAATGGAAAAAGGTAACAAAGTTTAGATATCTTACAAAAATGTTGTAAGTACCGATTCGAAAAGAAAAAGACGATTTAAGTACTAATTTATCAATTAAGCCTTTTCCATTTGAAGTTTCATTTTCAACTACTTTAAAGCTTGGGTTTATAAGTGAAAGGTCTTTACAACTTGCAGAATCTTCTTAGTTTCCTAGAAGCTCAGCAGCCCAACAACTTTTCCATATTTTTATTATTCTTCCTGACCATGTAAACGTTGAAAAGCAAACCACGTGTTGTAGAAATGTAATAGTTCGAGTCGTATCGGATTATATTTGATTTAAATTTTAGTTAAACTAATATTTTAATTAATATATATATATATTATGTTCTAATATTTTTGTGCGGTGGTTTTATATATATATATATATATATGATGTATATATACTGTTATATATTATGATATATATATATATGTAGTATATTAATGCTTTATATTATATTACTATATTATTATTTGTTTCTTTTGTTCTTTTATATATGTATTATTTTATTTCAAGCTTTTAATTTTTGTTCGAACACGATTTATCTACATCTTTACGGTAACCCGCATTGAGGTATGATCCGTATTACTTATGACACGATTAATTTAGCTAACTAACTAACATCTAACTACTAATCTTTAATTTTGAGCAAGTATATTTGGCCGGTTGGTCAAGCTGCTCATCTTTGTTCCCCATATTCCCGTAGGTCATGGATTCGAGACCCACTAGAAACACTCACATTCCTTCCCCTCCTACCTAGAGCCAAAGAAGTTTGACGGTAATTTTTGTTTGTTTTCGAATAATTGTGCATTTAAAATGAGTTCTCATATGTAAAAGGATCTTAAATTAAATTGAATTCGAACTTGTAAGTTTCAATTTTAAGGTAACGTGTAATCGACTATGTACTGATTTCGGGCGTAGTGCGGTGCGAAACCTTTTCCACTCGTAAACAACTCCCGAACTTTAATTTTTTAGTTATATTTTTTGATGTCCGATTTATCTTATTCAAGTGACCAGTGGTGACTCTAATTTTCATCAATTTTTCAAACTTTTAGAAAAAATCAAACCAGAGATTTTTTGGAATTTTTTAGTCGCTACACTATGTTCTAATGACAAACTTTGTTTAGCTCGAATCAAATCATATTTTTAATATGTTAGGATTGACGAGATTAAAAATGTGTCGAATATGATCTAATGATATCCGAAATGGAAAAGATGTGTATTTGTGATATTTTAATTGTGCAAATGCGAGGAAAGACATTTTAAAAATGTGATATATAAAATAATTTATAGTTATTTTAATACAATTACGAATATAATTGACATGTCATAGGATCATTAGTATTTATGGTTCGAGATATTGGTGGTGGTTTTATGCCGTTGTGACCCTTGTGCCATATACTATGTGTTGTTTTTTTTATAGTCTAAAAGTAATTACAAGATATTATCTATTTATAAATATTTTTAACTCTTTGATAATGCACACACTTTATAAAAAAGTGATTTAAATTCGAATCTCTTAAGATAAACATTATATTTTTTTAACCAGGACCATTTGTTGAGTTGATGTGTTGTATTACTATTTGCACTGTGCCGCTGCATAGTGAATTAGTGATGGGTATACGTTTAGGGGTGGTTTATATTAGACGATTAGTTACTGTGTGAAGCTTTGGCGATTGAATGTGGATTGGGAATAGGGATGGGTATGGGTCGGGTTTTTAGCTCACTTGAAGTTAAACCTAAAATAAGTACCTTAAATTCGAACTTATCCTGACCTCACACATTTTAGAAAAATTCAACTCGATCTGACCCGAAAATAAATATATTAAACCTGATCCCGACCCGATTTATAGAAAAAATTAATTTTAGGGACATAATAGTAAAAAAATAATTTTAGAAGACTTAACCTTAAAAAAATATAATTTTAAGAACTAAATTATAAAAAGGGTAAAGTATGCCAGGTACCACCGAACAATAGGGTGTGACCTGTTTTTACCATCAACCTTTCAATTGGTCCAAACTTACCACCAAATTTTATTTTCCGACTCGTTTATACCACCCTGCCGTTAAATCGTTAACTCCGTGATGACATGGACGATGCACCAAAATGACGTCGTTTTGGTGCCGCTATTTTGATAATAAATGACCCAAAACGACGTCGTTTTGCTAGCGAAAATATGTAAAATTGTGCACTCAATGGGATTCGAACCTAACACCTTAAGCATTAAAAACAACCTCTTAACCACCAAACCAACCTAATATCTTTGAATTAGTTTTAGCACAAATAATATATATTCCCAACTGTAGTTTGTCATATAAATATATTATTTCTAATATAAAAATATTCAAATATTGGTATACATATATTAATACATAAATAATAAATTAAATGAAAATATATAAATATTTTTATATTATTAATAATATTAAATATATAAATAGATAAATATATTATTATAAAAACTAAAAGACTAATTTTCAAAAAAAATTGTTTAAAAAATCTAAAATTCGACAAAATCTTAATCCCTAAACCCATAAACTCTAACCCTAAACTATAAACTTTAAACCCTAAAATTTTATTCATAAACAAATAATATTAAAATATATAAACAAATAATATATTATTATAAAAACTAAAAAACTGATTTAAAAAATATAAAATTTTTAAAATTTACGAAAATCACCAAAAATTCACCAAAATCTTAAACCCTAAACCCCAAAGCTTTAAGATTTTGGTAAATTTTTGGGTCTTTTCGTAAATTTTGAAAATTTTAAAGCTTAAAGCTTTGTGGTTTAGGGTTTAGGATTTAGGATTTAGGGTTTAAGATTTGGGGTTTAAAATTTTGGTGAATTTTTGGTGATTTTCGTAAATTTGAAAATTTTATATTTTTTAAATCAGTTTTTTAGTTTTTATAATAATATATTATTTGTTTATATATTTTAATATTATTTGTTTATGAATAAAATTTTAGGGTTTAAAGTTTATAGTTTAGGGTTAGGGTTTATGGGTTTAGGTATTAAGATTTTGTCGAATTTTAAAATTTTTAAACAAATTTTGTTTTGAAAATTAGTCTTTTAGTTTTTATAATAATATATTTATCTATTTATATATTTAGTATTATTAATAATATAAAAATATTTATATATTTTCATTTAATTTATTATTTATGTATTAATATATGTATATTAATATTTGAATATTTTTATATTAAAAATAATATATTTATATGACAAACTACAGTTGGGAATATATATTAATTGTGCTAAAACTAATTCAAAGACATTAGGTTGGCTTGGTGGTTAAGAGGTTATCTTTGATACTTAAGGTCTTAGGTTTGAATCTCATTGAGTGCACAATTTTACATATTTTTGCTAGCAAAACGACGTCGTTTTGGGTCATTTATTATCAAAATAGCGGCACCAAAACGACGTCGTTTTGGTGCAGCGTCCATGTCATCACGGAGTTAACGATTTAACGGCAGGGTGGTATAAACGAATCGAAAAATAAAGTTTGGTGGTAAGTTTGGACCAATTGAAAGGTTGATGGTAAAAACAGGTCGCACCCTATTGTTCGGTGGTATCTGGCATACTTTACCCTTATAAAAAATATATAAAGATGGGTATTATAATAAATATCTTTAAAAATTTAAGGAAAAATTACACAATTAATCTCGAGTTGGGTCGGTTAAGATAGTTTCCATCCTAAACTCGAACCCGACCCGACTTTACCTTTATTAAAAATTTGACTAAATCCAATTTTTATTTAAAAACTCGACCCAATCAGGTCAAATCGGGTCGAAATTCGATCGGGCCAAGTAACATGCTCATCCCTGATTCAAGAAGAATTAGCAGAAATATGATTATTGATCTATATTGCTTCTTTAATTGCTCTCTGCTTTTTAAATGCAACTTTTATTGTAGTAATATTTTCCATTTATTCAAAAAAATATAAAAAAAAGCATTGTTATAAATAGGTTTAACCATTAAATAAGTGTTCAAAATATACTTATCTTAGATAGATGTTAAAATCATTTTTCGGTCTAATTAGATGTTTAACATTTTATTTCGTAGCTTTTTTTTAAATCGTCAATGGCCGTTTAGGAAATCTTGTCACCTAATTAAAACGTGACACTCGACTTATTTCTTAATTTTTATTTAATTTTGTTTTAAAAACTATAATATCATTTTTTGGGTGAGCAAAACTGACTCGATTCGAAAAATTAAAATTTTCGACTCAACTCGAGGTGAAAAAATTCGACTCGTCTTGACTTGACTCGAAATTTCATAAACTCGAATCAACTCGAAAAAATTTCAAATAAAGTTTGAGTTATAAAATGAAAATTAGAATAACTCGAACAACTTATTTTTTTTGTAATTAATGGATTGATTTTTAAGTTTAGGTTGAGTCCCTCAATGTATATGAGATAAGATCCAGTTACACAGTTAATTTTTTTTTAAGTTTTACACTTTTTGGGATCGTTGGATGGTTGAAACGGATGGCTGAGATTAACAGTATAATATGTGAAGATTATCACTTGAGAAAAAAATAAGGAATTAATCTCATTCCTCCATTTCACTCATCCAACGATCCAAAAACTGTGTAAAACTTGAAAGTATTACGGTGTGTAAGTAAATCCTATATATATAGTGGAATATGTGAAGATTATAGGTATTGTTTGGTAAATAACTTTTTGAGCTAAAACTAGAGGTTTAAAGTATTTTTAGAGGTTTGACCAGTCAAATTCGCTAATTAGGATGTTTGGTAAATAGAAGATTGTAATAGCGGATTGAGGTGAAACCTCTTCTTTTGAAAAAACTCCTTTTATGAGCTTTTTGAATTAGAAGTTTAGATAAAAAAAATTTGTAAAGACTATTTTGTCTTTGATAATTATAAAAAATTTCTCTAAAAAAATAAATTTGAATAACTAATAAATTAAAAAATAAATTTGAATAACTAATAAATTAAAAAATAATTTCATGAATAAAAAATTAATATATAAATTAGTAAATAAATATAAATTTAATAATTAATAAAATTATATTCAAAATATAATCTCAAAAAATAAAATAAAAACTAATATATACATTTAAATTTAATTATTATTAAAATTATATTAAAAATATAATTTCAAAAATAAAAATTAATATGTACATCCATCATATATGTTCAATAATTATATTAAAAAAATAATTTTAATAATTTAATTAATATTCATAAATACAAAATGTTAATAACTTATAAATTATTTAAACAAGTATAGAATATAATCGTGTCCTTATATGTCATTTTGTTTGTTCAAATAATCAAACAACTATTAATTATCGGTTAATTTTACCAAGCACTTTTATACAATCAGCTGATGCAATCCGCTAGTCAAATTAGCTAATGCTATCAGCTATCCACTATCAGCTAATGTAATCTGCTATCACCTATCCGCTAATTGCCAAACATGGCCTATCACTCGAAAAAAAATAAAGAAATAATCTTAGCCATTTATTACCCTCATTCAACGGTCTAAAAAAGTATAAAAGTAATTGAATTTTACATTGTATAAGTGGATCCTAACTCATATATATATATATATATATATATATATATATATATATATATATATATATATTAAGAAATATAAGCCACACATGAAAGAAATATGAAGAAATATATATGCATACCTTATATGATTAGATAAAGTCATTTAATTTAGAATTAAATTGTACTATAACACAATAAATAATTACAATTAAATTTGTATAAGAACTCAAAAATTCGACTCTACTCAAACTCAACTCGAATCGAACAAATATTAAATAAAACTTGAGTTGTAAAATATAATTCTTCAACTCAAATAATTTAAAATTCTTTCACTCAACTAAACTCGATTAAACGTTAACTCCTAATTACATGGGTTGTCGGCAAGGAGAAGTGATTCAGATAAGGTAATACGAGCAGCGAATAAAAATTGGCCACACAACCGTTTAGATAAAGTAATACCCCATAGGATCTTATCTAAATAATGACCACAATTCTAAAAGTACAAAAAAAAAATCATGAAAACCGTGTGGAACAAAAGATCTAAAGGTAAACAACATAAGCCATCATACTATAGGCTTAGTGGCGATATGACCACCATAGTTATTTTCGAAGTAATTAAACTACCATACTATTAAAATAGATTTGATGTGACTACCGGCCATTAGAACCTAATTGAATAAGTGACGTGGAAGTTAGTAAAAATTTGTATAACTATACATTTGGTGTATTATCAAGGCATACACAATTAACTAGTGTTTCCAATTAGGGATAAGGATAAACCATTGAAGAACGCTTCGCCGAACCTTGAAGATTGTCACCTAGTTGCCCAGACAATCGCTACACCAGTTGCGCAGGCAATCCGACTGTTGCCAGTTTCCAAGGCAATTGAGTTGCTCTTGCACTCAATGACCAAGACGATCCATTCAACTATCACTCCACGACTCATTATAATCCGGCCTACTCTCTTAATTCGACCACTCTTTTCTTTATTTTGTTTAGTTTATTTTAATTTTTATTCATCACCTACAATTTTATTTCTTTTACAATGCAACAACTTAAGCAAAGTGCCCCAAACCAATCCTTGTGGAGACGATACTCTATACTTATCATTTATTACTTGCGACGTATATACTTGCACCGTTTGCGTTGCACTCTAAACACACAACAAGTTTTTGGCGCCGTTGCCAAGGATTGACAATTGGTGTTAGTTGTTTTTGTTATTGCATTTTCTTATTAGTTTTACTAACTTTTCTTTTTGTTTGTTTTATTAAAAAAAAATTCAGGTGCACTACATGTTAAGGGACATCAACATGTGGGGAAATAAAAGTAAATCTATTCGAGAGATGATGTTGGAAGATAAGAATCAACTGAGAAAAACATATACCGTGAAAAACTCGTGCACGCTTTATGGAGAACATCATGTGTTTAAAAATTGCCCTCACAATCCCAGTGCATATGGCTACAAGGACGACCAAAGATAGACACAATGGCAAAATCCTTCGTGGTATGATCAAAAACCTCAAAATTTTTTTACCATAATAGTTTTGCCGCAGCAAAAGATATGCCAGGACAATGTAGTCCTCCTCAAGAGCATTCAAAATTCTTGGAGGACACACTTCAAGCTTTCATGGCTAGAATTGAATCTCTCATCAAATCCAATCAAGAGCTATCAAATTCTATAGAAGCAAGGATGGTTAAGATGGATGCATTCATGAGCGATTCAATAGATCGAATGAGGAGACTAACAGATGCCATGGATAACATGTTCCAACCATCAAGTCATAGGGATACTGACGTCCTAAGGCAAGAGGCCAAGGAACAATGCAAAGAGAGCTCTTCGATGTGTGAGGAAAAACTAGAACCTCCAAATCGAGAGGATGAAAATAAGAAAGACTGCCCAACACATGATGAGCCTATGCAACGAATTGCCCCAGCAAGGATTGAGGAGCCTGAACAAAGCAATGCCGCGACAACACTCATTACGACTGAGAACAACAATGCTACAGCAAATTCAAAGGAATCTGATGCCCAGAATGTTACAACGTTGATACTGAAGCAAGAATATGAAGATTGCTCTTACCTACATTTACCACGACAATTGCACGACCACATGCAAGATCAATGAGATGACAATACTTTGTCAATGGAATATGAGCAGGTAATGGTTGAACCTTTTGAATTTTTTAAAAACTCACCTCGTCTATTGCAAGTATGTCTTGAGGAACCGATGTTGGTAGATTTGAAGCCATCGAAATCTCTACTGATGGAGATGTTTGAGAGGCCAAAAAAACAGTGTACATATTCATAAAGCTTTTTAGAAAATTGGTTTTTCCCTGGCTTATAGCGAATTTTGGCAACTGATTAGCACGACA
This sequence comes from Hibiscus tridactylites, assembly GCA_958450335.1. Lineage (NCBI taxonomy): Eukaryota > Viridiplantae > Streptophyta > Magnoliopsida > Malvales > Malvaceae > Hibiscus > Hibiscus tridactylites. The sequence continues at coordinate 99,793,765 of OY288273.1, read as the reverse complement.
GTTGGCTTGAACAACAATTGCCACGACAACAAAGGCTGCATCCAACCATGATGAAGGTCAATGAGATTGAGGTAATTAATTGGTTGGGTGTTGATATAATTTTTTCTACTAATATATTCATACCTTCAGGAATAGTAGCAAGGTGGAGAGTATACATGAACTACAAGAGAATACGAAGGAAAGACACCTCCACCATGGTAACACAAAAGGAAGTAGTTGCGAGCACATTGGCCCAACTCTTTTTGGGCAATATTGTCACTCGATGGAGGGTGCGGATGGACTATAAGAAGTATCGGAAATGACCATCCTCAAGCTTTCTTGAATTTGCAGTAACCTTAGAAGATGCATGAAAATGATCTTTCTAAGAATTTTTAATTTTTCGTCTTTAATTTTTGGACATTTATTTTATTTTTGAATTTGTTCTATTTTTTCTTTATTTATTTTTGAAAATTTTAGGAGATATTTTATCTTATTTTTCTTCAGTATCTTTAGTTTTCAGGTTTTCTTTGTTTTATTTTCTTTTTCACATCAAGACCCACAACCATCATGCCAAATAAAGCCCCAAAATTGAAAATTGCCCGGGCAACCAAAATTGCCTCGGCAATTCTCGATGCCTTGACAAGTCATGATGCCCAGGCAACTGACTCTACTTTGGTGAACATGGATCGAAGTGAAGAGATGCTCCGCCCTTTGACACACCGATTGGAGCAAATGGAGGCCCAGCAAATGCTATTCATGTGGTACCAACCACACAGATCAAATCACCGTGGACCAAAAAAAAGAATCAAGCAAACGACCCAAAAGAAACTCATCATTCGAGGTGACGAACTCTCTGACTAACTTATTTTCATCCAATTTAGTTTCTTTTACCTTTATTTCATTTTGCATGCATTGGGGACAATGCTTCTCTCGAGTTTGGGGGATTGTTTTTAGTTAGTTTCATATTTAGTTCCATTTAACTTTAGAAATAGCATATAAGATGCATATATATTACTTGACATTCCTTTGATTTGATTTAATTTGCCTAAACTTGACGGATTTCTAATGATGACTTTGCCACTGCACTTAATTGATAGAACTTTGAATTTTAGGATGCACATGGAAAACATTTAGAATTCTACTATGATGCAGAATATAATTGAACAATTTTGTGACCTGTAGATTAAATGAGACTTAGTGAACTTAGGTTGCTTAAAAATTGGGTAAAATTAAAATTTGTGCTAGAGGTGCCTATCTGGCTCTAGTCTAAACAAAAAATTGGATTAAAAATAATTTCTTGCTAGAGGTTCCCAAAACCGGCTCTAGTTGCCACACATTAAAAACCACTAAAGGTGCCCAAAATTGGCTCTAGTTGATTAATATTAAAATAAGAAATTGCTTGCTTTTCTAGAGGTGCCCGAAATTGGCTCTAGTAAAATTAAATACCCAGTAATTAATTTGATAAAACCTATTGTTCACATGGACTCCTGAAAATCAACTTGTACACAACTTCACACACATGGTCACGAGCATTATAGTTCGATTCCGAGTAACTTCTATGCCATCCGAAGAATTGAAGGACAATCATACTTTATGCTACAGTTCTGAGGATTGAAGTCAAGTACGAAGCAGAACTTTTGATGATTAAAGTCTTGGCACGTAATTTTTAGTTTTGCATTGCTTGAGGACAAGCAATAGTTCGAGTTTGAGAGTGTGATGAGTGTGCAAAAGTACTATTTTTATTACCTTTTTACTCATATTATTGTTAGACTTAGGCTCATATTAGTTGCATAATTAGTCATTCATGCATTAATTTATGTTTCTTTTCACAGTTAAGCTTGATTACATAGTTTGGTGGTTTTTGTGGAAAAATATATTGCTTTGGTGCTTTATTTGTGCAGGTTAGGATTTATGTGGTAAATTGCAAATTGCCGAGGCAATTCAGGAAGGACCTGTCGACCAGTTGTCGAGTTAATCGCCGATAATTGAGGATAAGATGAAGTGGTAGCGAAAATTGATGACTAGATAAACCCAACATGGTGTGAAGCAAAGATAAATCCTAGAAGAGTTGGAGTTTCATGAAAAGATCAAAATGAGATTAAATTCCATGAAAAATATGGGGAGTTTTTGGAGGATAAATAAATAAAAAAGATTTATCTCTTTAATACTATTTAATTCCAACTGAACTTCCTCCTCAATAAAGACTTTGACCTAGCCATCTCCTATAAATAGAAGATTAGCCGCCAAAACACTAAGGGGTTGTCGAATTCTTCTTCCTCCTCCTCTTTGTTCGATTGGATTTATGCTAAGGAGATTATTCTTTGTATATCTTTCGAACCAAGCCATGAACTAATTTTATTTGGCTTGGGTTATTGTGTTTTGTGGTTGTGAGAATGATTGGGTTTTTTAGGTATTTGAGTTTGCAATTTTAATTCAAGCTTTGTTCATTCTTGGTTCTTAATTTTGTTTGCGAGTGAATTGGGAGAGGATCTCATGAATTCATCAATTTATCTAATATCGGGAGAGTTAGATTCAAGAAACGAATGAGCATGGTCTTAATCAATCAATCGATGGTGAAAACTAATTTGACTTAGGGATAAGTTGCGAATTTCAATGGCTAAAAGGAGCGCAAGGTCGGTTGTTGTTCACCCTTGGTTCACGCAAGGATGTATTATCAAGGCATGCACAATTAACTAGTGTTTCGAATTAGGGATAAGGAGAAACCATTGAAGAACGCTTCGTCGAACCTTGAAGGTTGTCACCCAGTTGCCCAACAATCGCTCCATTAGTTGCCCAGGCTATTTGACTGTTGCCAGTTGCCAAGGCAATTGAGTTTCTCTTGCACTCAATTACCAAGACGATCCATTCAACTATCACTCCACGACTCACGATAATACAACCTACTCTCTTAATTCGATCACTCATTTCTTTATTTTGTTTAGTTTATTTTACTTTTTATTCATCACCTACAATTTTATTTCTTTTACAACGCAGTAACTTAAGCAAAGTGGCCCAAATTAATCCCTGTGGAGATGATACTCTAAACTTATCATTTATTACTTGCGACGTGTACACTTGCACCGTTTGCGTTGCACTCTAAACACGCAACAACAAACGCCGCCATGGGAAAGGTATTAGCGGCGTTTTATTCCTCAAACGCCACTGCAAAACACGATCTGTTGTGGTGTTTGCAAAAAGAACGCCACAAAAAATTAAGACTTTTTGCGGCGTTTGCTTTACAAACGCTGCTAAAGAGAAGGCATTGTCGGCGTTTGAAATTTAAACGCCGCTATAAAACATGATCAGCTGCTGTGTTTTTCATGTACAAACGCAGTTAATTTTTAGGCTGCTGATTTGCACTTTTCGCTACGTTTTGATTAGCGCTGCGAGAGTTTTTAGCGGCGCTAAAAAACGCCACGAAAATTATATTTTGTTGTAGTATTAATTTTCTTTTAACAGCTGAAAACATTCAATTACTATGTAACTAGTTCTCATCATCATAACCACTTATGAAATTAATAATACCATCCAAATAATGACCACAATTCTAAGACTAAAAATAAAAAAGAAATCATGAAAAACGTGTGGAACAATAAAGGTAGACAATGTTTGTACACTTTTTCCGGAAAAACGTGTAAAACGAATAATTATTATTTGTCCCGACATCATGTTATATCGTTATCTATAGTACATATAAATCTTCTAAGATTATAAATTTATTTATTACAGACTGAAAAAAATGAAAAAAAAATATTATTATAGAAAACAATTAAATATTCATTATATTCTAGACCAAAACGCCAAATCACAGTGTCTATATAAAGGACTATCAAGTGAGAACAATCCTGCATCGGTTCAAAAAATCAAAATTTTTTGCGGCGTTTGCTTTACAAACGCTGCTAAAGAGAAGGCATTGCCGGCGTTTGAAATTTCAAACGCGGTTATAAAACATGATCAGTTGCGGTGTTTTTCATGTACAAACACAGTTAACTTTTGCGGCGCCGATTTACACTTTTCGCTGCGTTTTGATTAGCGCCGCGAGAATTTTTAGCGGCGCTAAAAAACGCCGCGAAAATTCTATTTTATTGTAGTATTAATTTTCTTTTAATTGCTAAAAAAATAGATGAAAACATTCAATTACTATGTAACTAGTTCTCATCATCATAACCACTTATGAAATTAATAATATCATCTAAATAATGACCACAATTCTAAAACTAAAAAAAAATCATGAAAAACGTGTGGAACAGTAAAAGTAGACAATGTGTGTACACTTTTTTTTCGGAAAAACGTGTAAAACGAATAATTATTATTTGTCCCGACATCATGTTATGTCGTTATCTATGGCCCAGTTCATTAAAAACCAACCAATTATTTTTTTAACCATAAATTTTTATTTTACATAGAAGTTGATTATGAGTAAATTAGTAACATGTAAAAAAAAATTAGTTGGTAGATTTTTAGTGGATAAAAATAATAAATAACGTGGTGAGTCGGTCCTTAAAATAATTTTTCGTGTAAAACATATTTATTTTTGAACAAATGTAAAATAGATTAAAAAACATATTTTATTATGAAGTATTTGAATTAACTGATATTAATTATTCTAACTTAATTAATATCTCAAAAAATAAAAAAAGTGTTAAATATTTAATAGCAACATTTTATAATCTTTATAATCTTACGTGACAAGATTAATTCCTTTTCAAACTACTAAAAAAATAGATAAAAGAACATTTGTACTAAAAATCGATTACTATATAACTAGTTATCATCATCTTTTTGTTTCAGCTAATAATTTTATTTGACAGTTTGCATAATGACTAAGGTACATATAAATCTTCTAATATTATAAATTTATTTATTAGAGACTGAAAAAAATGAAAAAAAAATAATATTATTATAGAAAACAATTAAATATTTATTATATTCTAGACCAAAACGCCAAATTACAGTGTCTATATAAAGGACTATCAAGTGAGAACAATCCTGCATCGGTTCAAAAAACTGTTATAAGAAATGGAATGCAAGAAGTTTGGTTTTATTTTGGTTGCAATGGCGCTTTTAGCGGCGATGGCGGCCCCGACCGCAATGGCTGCTCGTAATGAAGTCGATCTCATCTCCCTCGTCACCGATGCTAACAATATTCGGAACCCTTTGGCCAGCATTTTCTCGGCTCAAAATCCAGCTGAAAACTGCTCAAGTGCAGGTACCCCTTGCAGCTGGATTGCTGGTAACACATGTTGCAGTGGCCGTTGTATTCACTTGAATCTGACTTGGGGACTTTGTGTTTGATTATAAATGTCGGCAAAAAACCCGACCGAGTCGACTGAATGAATAATTTCCATGACGGTGTTGTCACGGAAACTTGCACTTGTGTTTGTTGCTTTTGTTGTTGTATGAAGACTTGTCGCATTTTGTGGCATTAGTTTGTTATGTTGCTATATGTATGAATAAATCGTTTGTTTGGTCGTGTTGTTGTCGTAAAAACATGTACCTATGCTCGTTTAAAGCAAGATGAACTATTACAAGCGTCGTTGCCCATTATTTTCCGTACAATTTTGTATTTTGCACCGACGTTTTGATTTTTCACGACGTTTGCAACACAACATATTTAGACACATTCTCTTATGTATCATCCCCGACGCTTTGCTTCTGTTTACTTTTGTTATATTTTTAGTAAAATTATTCATTTTGCCTTTTATTTTATATCATTATTTTTATATTTTCAAAATCAAATAATGTCTAAGATAAATATTTTATTTAGTTAGAAACATTTTTTATAATAATATTAAAAAATAATTTTTAATGTAAATGATCTAAAGTTAACTTTTTCAATCAGCTTGAAGTCAAAAAGCAATATTAAATTGACCATTGATTCCATAACACAATTTCATTACTGTATTTTATGATTGTTTGTTAAAATATGCTTTAAAATTTTGTACCTTTTTATTAATTTGGATTCTAGTCCTCTTTTATTTTTAAGAATTTAACCCCGCTATCTTTTATATATAAAAAATTAATTCAAGTGTTACACTGTTAAAATTTTCTTGTTAAATAAATTCACATAACACTTTAAAATAAAAATACTAACTAAAAAGTTATGTAACAAACGCACAACTTTATTGGAGCATGCAGTAGCTCAACGTATTACGAACGACCATCCCACTTCACAACAATGAATATAGAAGGCTTCAACGCTACAGAATTTTTAGAATTCCTATGATTGGAGCAGTACAACGAACGGAATGATGATGAACTGCAACTTGGAATGATCTTTAGGACTAAAAAACTCGCGGAGGCTGCGATCAAGCGTTACAACATTCACAGCTCAGTTACGTTTACCGTGAGGAAAACTGAAGTAGACAAATATATTGCATAATGTCCTCACAAATACCAGGGATGTAATTGGAGGATCCGTGTATCACGATTGAAGAGACTGAAAAACCTGTGAAAGATAACGAGATACGACGAACCTCATACATGCTCTGTGGAAAGCCTGAGCCAAGATCATCATAACTTGGATGTTCACGTGCTTTGTGATGTCATTCTTCCACTCGTGAAAGCAAATTCACGTGTAACTGTTCCGGTATGTATAATTGTCATTAAATACCAATACAATTACATAGTTAAATAAGATAAAACATAGTTTGCGAGATATTGTGCTATCCAACAACTGTATGGGCAGTGGGAGGAATCGTACGGTAAGTTGCGAACATGGCTGAAGATGATGCAAAAATATAATCCAAGAATGGTTGTGCAACTAAAAAATGTACCGTCATACTACAATGATTGTATTGTACTTGAGGAGTGCCAATTTTTTCGTCTTTTTTGGACATTTTCGCAATGCGTTAAGGCTTTCCGCCACTGCAAGTCGATGCTCCAGATCGACGGCACATTCTTGTATGGTAGATACACTCAGATCTTACTACTGATAGTTGCACAAGACGACAATAAAAAATGCATTCCAGTAACTTTCACAATCGTTGAAAAGAAAGATGTCCCTTCTTGGACGTTTTTCTCACCAACCTGCGCATACATGTCCTACGTCGGGTTCTACGAGAAAGAGAGTAGAAGATATGTATTATTTTAGACAGAGACGTGAGGATATGAGGAGCAACTCACATATGAGCGCGTCTTGGGAACCCCATATATACATCACTGGTACAATTTATGATAGTTGCTGGAAATTACTACTAGAGATATAAGAATGATGATGAACGTATAATGATTATTCACATGGGTACGCCTTTCACTCTGTACAATTTTAATTTTTATTGCTTTTATTATTATTTCTCGTTAACTATTTCGTCTTTTATTGAATAGGCAACGCATACCGAGTAGATCAGGTTAAGGAGCTGTTGGAATAGTTGAGAATAAGAAACTTAGCTTGATATGATTATCTTGTTGATATCTGAGGCAGAAATGGTTGCGATGTTATGATTGGGGTCGTCGATATGGTCACATAAAAACAAACTTGACTGAGACGATCAATTCATCTTTGAAAGGAACACGTTATTTACTTATCACGTTCATTGTTAAGGCAACATATTACCGACTGGCTACCCTTTTTGCAACCCTCGAAAAACAAGCAATGGACTAGATAGCAAGAGGCCACAAGTTCCATCTAGATCTCCAGCAAAAATTTCAAATATACAATGCACACGCAAACAAGATGGTGCGATATGCTTCTCTCGTTACGAACATCACTTTCAGATTTTTGAATATTCGTGACCGCTTGAAAGAATAATGCAAAACAATTACGTGGTTGATCTACACTGAAGAACGTGTGATTGCGGAGTCTTCTGGACATTCAAGTACTTGTGTGCGCACGCCTTCGCTACATGTGCATCGTTCATTTTGACGCCATGACACTCGTTGATCGGATATACCGACTTGAAAACGTATTCAAGATATACCGATACGAGTTTCCTCCGATCAGAAATGAACGTGATCATGATATAATTGACGATGAACCTATGATACGCCCAGATCTTTTCTGCGACGCAAGAAAAAAAGTCGCCTACGTTCAACTAGGATTCACTGTGTCGAAGATATGATTCCTCAAGAACGAACCGGAACACCTAAATGGTGCACTAAGTGTAGGAACACTAGACACGGCAAGAGAAAATGTCCTCTTAGGACCGACTCTCAGATCGACCGATTGTACTTCTCAGTGTAATGTTTTATTTCTAAATATCATAAACAATCTTTCAAGCTTCGTTTTTTGGTTTTTATACTATTTTTATTGCGATTTCTACACTCTTTAGGATGAATTATATGCGTCAATTTTTGCACCATTGTAAACACATGTTTCAAGACTACGACGTGAAAGTTAAACAACAAGAAAAAAATATCCCCCAACATACCACAAAATTCACTTAAACATGCCTATCGACCCATGTTTACTTGTTCTTCATGAAGAAAAAAAAACATGGCTAGATAGAATTTTTAACGTGATCTCTACATCCTTTAGGATGCCTTATACGAGCTAATTTTAGCACAATTATAAACATATGTTTTAGTACTACGACGTGAAAGTTTTATAACAAGAAAAAATATTCCCCAACATACCACAAAATCTATTTAAACATGCCTATCGACCCATGATTGCTTGTTCTTCATGCAAAAAATACATGGCTAGATAGCGTTTTTAACGCGATTTTTACACCCTTTAAGATGTCTTATACGCGTCAATCTTTACACCATTTTTAAGAGATGTTTCAGTACTACGACGAGAAAGTTCAAAAATATGAAATATTATCCCCCCAACACCCCGTAAATTCACCTAAAACAAGCCTATTAAAGCTTGTTTTAACCTAGGAAGCACGGGTACGGCAACCCCATGTCGTTTTAAGTACCCGAAACGTCTCAGGGATGGGTACGGCACGGGGACGGCAAGGGGACGTACCGGGGACGGTCCTTGTTGACGGGGTACGGTCAAAATTGATCGGGGACGTTTCGGGGACGGTAGTTGACCTTCACCGGCGTCCCCAAAGTCATTTTGCAGATGAGAGAATCGTGGGCTTCGATATGGATTCCGACAATAATCTCACTGGCGGATGAGAAGCGACTAACGAAAAAAAAAATCAGAAAGATATAACCAGGCTGAATTGCAGAGCAAGAAGACATGGTTGAGGAAGACAACGCATGATATTTTTTAAATTTTTATTTCTCATTAATTGGGTCTATTTCAACTTTTGTAGGCCCAATAAAGTGTTTTTATTATTATTTTTTAATAGTAAGAGTGCTTTTACTTATTTTATTATTATATATATATATATATATATTGAATATTTATTTAATTGTTTTATTTTTACTGTTTTATTTTCATAATTATATTATTATTTCATTTAATTATGAACAGTTTATTAAAAATAGAATTATTTTCTACTTTAATTTTTTTATCAATATTTTGTTTTTATTGGTTACTTTAGATATTATTATTATTATTATTATTATTATTATTATTATTATTATTATTATAAATAATTTATTATATATATATATATATAATTTTATATTTGTCGTACCCTTGCTGTACCCGTATCCTGTAATTTTAGGAATTGCCGTTTTTCGTCCTCGTCCCCGTATCTGTCCCCGTATCAGTATCAGTGCAACATAGGTTTTAACAACAGGAATACACAATACTCGTGTTCTAACAAACGTGAGTTCCATTCAGATTCTGTGATAGATTCGCGACGTTTCATCTCAATTTCTCGCGGAACTCGCGTCCTGCTACGCGCGAGTTCAGAAATCGCATCTGGCAGAACGCGAGTCGTCATTAAGTAGACTGAATGAGAAGTATTTTTCTGAATAATTTTTCAGTAGAGAGCAAATAATTTCTCAAAAAGAATATTCAGTCAAATTCGCCGAAATAATTAGTATAAATTTCCTTTATTGTTCAAGTAAATTATATTTTGTCATTTGAGCTGGTGTAATTCTAGAACTGTAGTTGAAAACATTGTTGGTGTTAAGTTCTATCATGATGTTGCTTCTTTGTGGGGTTTAAGTTTCGGTGCCCATTATTTTCCCTTACAATTTGGTACTTTGTACCGACGTCTTGACTTTTCACGACGTTTGCAACGCAACAACATATTTAAACGCATTCTTGTATGTATCAGTGACACCGCTTTGTTTTTGTTTACTTTGTATAAATGTTTATATTTTTTAGTAAAATTATTCATTTTGCTCTTATTTTATATCATTATTTGTTTATATTTTCAAAATCAAACAATGTCTAAGATAAATATACTATTTAATTAAAAACATCATTGGATAATAATATTAAAAAATTAAATTTTAAACTAAACAATCTAAAATTACTTTTCCAGCCACTTGAAATCAAAAGTTATATTAAACTACTGGCCATTGAATCAATAACACAGTTTCATTGCTGTATTTTATGATTTGTTAGTTAAAATATGCTTTAAATCTTTGTATTCTTTATAGATTTGGATTATAGTCCTCTTTTATTTTTAAGAAATTTTCCTCTTTACCCTTTATAAATGAAAAATCAATTCAAGTCTAATTGTTAAATGTTAACCCTATTGAAATTCTCTTGTTAAATTGACCTAAATTTGATAGTGAAATTTTAATAATATTAACGGTTAGACTTAAATTTTTGAGTCAGAAAAATAAAAGGACTAAACTCTTGAAGATTAAGTTCCAGATGTACTCGCCAATCTCAAAAATGTATTGGTATCATTTACAGTTTATATTATTCATTTTTATTTTAAAAATACTCGAGTCTCGGTATTCAATAGTTACATGAATTCTGACTATATCTGAATTTAAAACCAACCAAAGCTCTCAGAACTTCGATTAAGACGAAAAGTCGAAAGAGTAAAAGAAACCACATAGATTGCATTAACTGTGCCTGAAAATCATCAAAACAAAACTTTTCATCTCACAATTAGGATCCGGAATTAGTTATGGTTATCACACTGTGTGACATCAAACCCATGTTATATTCATGAATGAATCGTCTCGATTTTCGACATCTATTCTCATTCGAAGTGTCTACAGTGCTGCTTAAAGTAACGAGGGAGACGAGAGATTACGTTTCAAGCATTTCCGTGTTTCTCAACCCCGTAAAATTACTTTCTTTGCATTTTGAATCTAGACACCGGCTTTGAAGGTTTTGAATCGGAAGACTGCAGAGGGCATTAACATTGCAATAAGGATTTGAAGTTGGTGAACATACACACAAAAATGTGCAAGCACAATACCTGTGATGAAGTCGTTTTTTGTTCCGGCAATTTTTTCTCTAAATTCTCAGTATGCTCGATTATAGAACCCGTAAAAGCCTGCACAAAGAGTCAGTAAAATCTCAGTATGCATCATGCTCATGACAAAGTAACCGACACGTTAGAGGTAGTATACCTTGGAACTGTCAAATTCTGATTTTGGGGTCTGTACAGGTTTCTGCAACACAAAATTGGAGTTAAAAGATGGTTAGCAGCCCCATCAGTGGTGATCTAAGGCAAGGTTCAAAATAGGATCATTGATGTTATCTAAAGATCAATTCCGAGATAAACGTAAACGGTATTATGTTGTTTATGTCATTTTCCTCTCCCAAAGACCAGCGTTGCGGAGACATAAGTTTTGAAGCGATGCTGATCTAAGAATACTACAGAGCAAGGTTTGAAGTGATCCAACTGTAAGAGCAGAGTTCAAATAAACTAAGCCATAGAAACCTCATTTCTTGATGAATCGTGAATGTTCTGCTTCAATCTCGCCTTTTCAGAACGCACAGATGCATTTACAGGAGGATTTAACATCTTTGCGTCTTGATGTATAATCCGGCTGTGTGATATTTCACCTGAATAAGATAAAATAAAAGAATTGTCTCATCTATAAATCAAACTCGAAATGATATTCACAGCTCTTGGTAGACAAGATAATTTATTTTTCCCTCCTTGAGTTTACATGATTGACCACATGCATAAGTCAGAATCACTCACCACCATTGGTAACAGGTTCTGCTGTCAATCCCGTACACTGCATTTGAAATATACAAAAATCAGTAACTTAGAAAAGCAAACACAAAAGAAAATATTCAGGTAAAGGATAAAGATTGTATACGAAGATTTAATCGCTTACAGCTAACTGATTAGTTAAACCTTGATGGTTATATTTAGTAGGCATCTCTTCATTCATTGGATCTTTGCCTTTGGACTGCTGTAGCTGTTTCCTCGGCTGCATCCATTTCATAAGTGACAAGCGAAATCATTCAACATACAACTGTATTAACAGGTAAAAAGCATCAAGTCCGAATATTACCTCTAAATATCTTTGGCCATGATCAAGAGAACTGTAACCTTCATCTTTTTTCCTGTGAAAAGCAGCTTCAGTTAGCTCATCTTCATCACCATCGGTTTCGGTTTCAGTTTCAGCAGCATTAGCATTTGCATCCTCATCTCCATCATTCTCTCCATCATCTTCAGCTGCAAGTTCTTCTTTCTCAAGTTCTTCCAACCTTGACATTAGACGGGCATATTCATCATCCTCAGATGAACTCACTTTATTGTCCGCTTCAGCGACACTAGGGGATTCTAGTTCCACTGGACCTGAAACAAAAACATTTGTCCGGCATTTAATCCTTAACTTCATTGAATAAGCAATAACCATTTCATCGTAACCAATTAAATAGGCTGCATGATAATGGCAATAAAATATCTAGAAAGAAAGAAAAATACATTATGCAACATGTTAAACAGATGATCGAGTGCCTGCTGAATTAACGAGATGTTGAAAGACACTGGCACTCCAACTAGCTTTTCATAAAGCATAATTCAGAATCAGGTGGCCAAAGTATCATCTTTACTAAACCAAGCAGACTACAAAGTTTCAACACAATGCTAATGAACGGAAGAAAAAGGTGCAAGAACCTGCCTGATTGCGACGCCCTTTCGGTAGAATTATCCACCTCATACTCTCTAATCTCCACAAGATCCTCCTGTAACAACAAAATCATAGTAAACAAGTAAAGACCAATGCCCCAATTTAACTAATGAATTCAGTCATTAACAAAAAGAAAAGGAGAATCAGGGAAAACTTACTGCAACTTCAGAGGCGGTGGAATCGAAAAAGGAAGCCTCGGCTTTAAGATCCTGCATCTCGGCCTTCAATGCATCCACTTTAGACACCAATGATTTCCCTCTTCTCTTTAGAATTTCAACAGTTTGTTTAGCTGTTCTGTCAGCATAGTAACTTTCCCCTAGTAGAACCTACAATGAGTTCAAAATACTAATTGAACATACCCATACTTCATTTAAGTCTCGAATCTCTCGTATTCGAGTCATTCGAAACGGAGAAACAGTTCGATTTCTCCGTTCGACGCCGGAATTATTGAGTCAATGTGATTATCAGATACCGGAGTGTGTCAGACCAAAAGAAATGCCCAAAATTTCCAAACTTAAATAATGAAATAAGTTCGAAATTTAGCGTAAAACGACCAGGAAAAAACGCCCAGAAACTCGTTCGTGTGAATCAAACGACCAGGAAAAAACGCCGCTTTCCCAAACGGAACCTGGAAATAAGCAACTTTTTTATTTATTTCTGGTCATTAATTGAAAGGAAAAGAATTTATATATAAGTAAAATCGCTTGATTGTAAATCGATATGCTTGCCATAATATCGTGGCGGAGTTCGTCGGGGAGCTTTTGAACGAGGTTGATGAGGGAGGCGTTATCGGCGATGAATTCTTTCAATTGATTCATTTCATTCTGCTTCTCCGAAAGCTTCCCCTCCACCATCTTCGCCGCCTTCTGCACCTCCTCCGGCGGGAACATCGACGACAGCGACGTCACCGTGCCTTTCACTTCAGGTTTTCCCATTTTAATTTTCTTTGTTTTGAAATTTTTTGAACAGTTGGAGATGAAGTTAGCCAATAGTGTGGCTTCTTTAGAGTTGCTCGGAGGAAAAAGAGAGCGGCTAAAGGACCTTTCTAGAAGATATTTGATGATTATTTTTAGTCACATCAAAACTCACTAAATTATGTTTAAATTATTATTTTGACTATTATGCTTTTAAAAGTTAAAATATACTTTAAAAATTTTAAACTATTAGAAATTGATCATTAGATTTATCAAATTGTTATGGTGATCATTAATTTTATTAAACTGTTAAATAGTCGTTAAATTTTATTAAATTGTTATAAAACATTCATTAAATTTTATTGAACTGTTATAAAATATCATTAAACTTTATTAAAATGTTACAATTTTTATGTCGCAGTGACTATTTTATAACAATTGATTAAATTTAATGATCATTTATAATTTTTAAAATTTTATGATCAAAACAATCATTTACACATAGTTTAGTAACATTTGGTGTACTTCACCCTATTTAAACTAGAATTAATGATCAAAACAATCATTTAAGTATAATAAAGTTGTTGCCTTTAAAAGAACTCAACAAGTGATTACAATGGAAAAGAAGATGATATTCATCCTAAAAGATTCGGGTTCAATCTGCTTTGCTTGCAAGGTGTACGTACAATATCAAAATATTAAAAAAAAATGAGTCTGCCACGCTCGACGAGCACTGATGAGCATCAACGAGCACCATTAATTTAAAATAAAATAATATATTTTAATTAATTTACCTTTTAATTTTTAAATAATTAATAATTATACGGTGAGTCATTTAAATTTTTAATTTTTATAAATTAAATTAATGATACTCGTCGGTGCTTATCATTAGTAGTGCTCGTTAAGCGTGGCAAAATTTTCTTTAAAAAATATAAGTAAAAACGATCATAGAAGGAGTGAATTAGATTCATAAAAATAATTATAATGTTTAATTATAAAATATAAAACATTAATATAAAAATGTGTAAACATCATTACTATGATTTTTTCTATAATAGAATTTAGAAACGATCATAGAAGGAGAGAATTAGATTTATTTTTCTCAAGATTTATACATTATTTATATTCGAAGCACTTATATACATTCTCACTTATCCAAATAATGTACATAGAATTATATTTGAAACATAAAATTACACTATTAACATATGGGTTATAAAACCTATCCAAGTTTAATTCATGATTTGATCCTTAAACTATAATAATCTTTCAATTTAGTACTCAATTTCTTTGATCTATTTTGGTACCTAATTCTCTCTTTAAAATTAGGTCCTATGCAAATCCTTTACGCATAGCCGGGAGCCATAGAAGGTGACAAAAGTGGTGTCGCGGCTGCCGGCACCATGGCCGGCGGAATCGCATTCGACCCGCCACTACCACCACCGCCACAGTGATAATGAAAACAATCCACCGGATGTTCAAGCGCCCCTTCACACTCTTTCTCACTCCTCTGCTTCGGCTTCTCCGGCAAACAGTTCCGGCGATCGTCGAAAGCAACACCGTTGGAGCTCAAGTTCCCACAAATCCCTTCTTCCTCGCAAAAGAAGTTATAAGAAAACGTAAAGTTCATCAGATTGGGCAAAACACAAATCCCCATAGGAACAATGCCACTCATCATATTATGAGCCAAATTCAGCTGCTCCAAATGAGCTAACCCGGCAATGCTATAAGGTATCGGACCGACCAAATTATTATTGCTGACGTCCAACACTTTCAGCTTGTACAGATAACCAACTTCCGGCGGCAGACATCCCGACAAGCTCGTGTTGATCAACACGAGTTCCTCCAACGTGTTCGCGAAGTTTGATATGCTCGGCGGCAGACAGCCGCCGAGCTTGTTGTTCGCGAACACGACCACAGAGGCCGTGCTCGCGACGAAACTCGGAGGAACCACGTTGGAGAACCGGTTGTTGTTGACGAATATGGCGTCGAGGTTCCTAGCGAAGAGTTGAGGCGGCAATGACCCTTCGAACTCGTTGTAACGGAGGTCGAGAAATTTTAGAGACGGGAGCGAGAGCACGACGGTCGGGAATGGGCCGACGAATCGGTTGTTGCTGAGGTCGAGCTCGAAGAGGAGGGAGAGGTTTGATAATGTTTGGGGGAGGATGCCACAGAACCGGTTGCTGTTGAGGTGGATGAGTGCGAGGTCGGAGAGGAGGCCGAGTTCGTCGGGGAGGTATCCGGCAATGTCGCCGCCGTTGAGGTCGATTCCGGCGACGGCTTTGGTTTTGTTGTCGTGAGGGGAAGCGGAGCAATATATGCCATTGTATTTGCACACGTCGGGGCCTATCCAATTAGTGGTGAAGTTATTGGGGTCGGAGTAGATGACTTTTTTGAAAGCTTGGAGTGCAATGTAAGCTTGTTGGAGTTTGGGGTTTGGAGGCGGGGTACGGTGGTGGTGTTGGCGGTGATGATGGGAGGCGGCGGTGGAGAAATTGAGGTGGAGGAGGAAAATGAGCAAGGCTTGCGAAATAACGAATGAGCAACACGAAGTTGAAGCCATTGTTGTTTTGGTGGATGCTTTGTTAATTGTACTTGGTTTTTATGCAGAGAAAAAACTCTTTCATTTTCATCACTAACATGCTTCAGTCTTCTGTTAAATCATGACGTTCATATATATATATATATATTTGATTTTTATGGTTCTTAAATTAAAAGTTTTTGGTTTCGTTGATTTGAAAGTCAAACTTGAAAGTTACGATAATTTTTACCCTTTTATTTTTACAAGGGTGTAAATGAATAGAACGTTTGATGAACTATACATATAACGTTTGTTTATTAAGTTAAATAAACGAGTGTAAACAATTTTTTATGTTTGTTTAATAAACGAATGAACATAAACAAAAACGTGTTCGGTTTGTTTATGTTTTATGAATTAATGATATTTTTATAAAAATATAAAAATAATAACTCTCTATTTTTATATTTGAATTTCAACTCATTAATCTAATAAATATATATTAGCAAAAACACTATTTATAATTTGACAAAACAAGTTATGAACAATGTGCCCTGTATACATTATATGTGAAAGAAAAGTGTTGTGTATAAAAATATGGATTAAAATTTTGTTACAACATCAAAGTGTTTAGTTTGCTGAAAATTATGTTAAAACATAAGTGTTATCAGTTATGTATGAATGCATCATCTTACCTTAGGATAAGTTAGTATGTTATTAACACTAAATTCAGTTTTAATTATATTTTATTTTATTTAATAAAAAATAAATGAAATAAAGATTTGCACAATTAAAATCTATTCAAACGTTTGAATATCGTTTTTTAAGGAGATTAATCGAATTCATAACCATAAGCTTTGAAAAAAACTAGATTAAGTAAAATAAAGTTTAAATTATTGAATAAGTGATGATTTATTATGACATCCAAAATAAGAAAAGAACTAGCAACTGAAGCTAATATTCAATAAAATCAATTTAGTGTAAAAAATCAATTTTAAATACATTGGTATTTATTTACATAGTTGCAAATAAGTATTTATAGCTCATTTACACTGTAAATAAGTATTGATAATTTATTTTATATTCGATAACATGTAATCATATTAGATTTAGTTGTTACTTTATTTTTAAATTGAAAATTATATACAAGAATTATGTTAGATAAATGACTTGTTCTATTTATATTGGCCCAGTCAATTATATTTTTCTGAATTCGTTACTGAATATTCAGGTCGAAAGTTTAAATACTTTAAATTGGGTCATTGTTAATTTTGATCGTTTTAGGTTACATGTTCGAATTATTTTAGAATTCGATCGATTTCAATTTAAATTATTTATTTTTATAATCAAATCGAATTGGAACGAATTAAATTTAGGCAAAATGATAAAAGATGCCCCTAACGTTTGCATGTTTTGTCATTTGACCCCCTATTCTTTTTTTGGTCCAAATATGCCCCCCAACGTTTCATAGTCCAAATATTCCCCTAACGTTTCAATTTGGTCCAAATATGCCCCCGTTAGATGGAAACTGTCAGTCAACTGACGTTCAACAGCTGATACTGACTGAAGTTGCCACGTATTATGATCTGCTGATGCCACGTCAAAATTTTTTTATAAGGCGTTGACCGTCAGTTGATTGACAGTTTACATCCAACAGGGGCATATTTGGACTATGAATGAAACGTTGGTGGCATATTTAAACCAAAATAAAGAATAGGGGGCCAAATGACAAAACAAGCAAACGCTGGGAACATATTTAGACAAAAAAGAATAGGGGCCAAATGATAAAATATGAAAATGTTGAGGACATCTTTTGTCATTTTGCCTTAAATTTATATATTTTGGATCAAAATTTGACCATATATGTATTCAAAATGAAACATTGATTTGGTTTTATAGACGATGATGACATCCCAACCCTCTTTTATAGGGACAGTTAACCATTACAATTTGGCCTTAGGAAAAAAATGATGGGATTCTGCATCATACAATGAATTTTGAAGCTTCAATTGGGTCCAAAGTTCATGAAATGTTGGTTATTGTCTGCCACTAATGCTTGACCAAAGCATTAGTGTTTATACGAGGCATATACTGATATTTGGATTCATTATCTATATTTTTAATAAAGAAATCTACTAATTTTATTAAACGAGAAAATATCTGAAAATATAATGAAAGTTTACTGCTGAATAAAGAGACACCTAAATTCATATACAAATTCAGAAAATTAAAATAACGGCTCTAGATCATCAGAGGACCAAATAAGGAACAAAAAAGAACCTACTCCAAAGACTCGAAACAAAATAGGGATACAAACATCCCCAAATCAACGATGATGGTAAAACCATCAACACACAACATTAACAAATACATATTACAATGAACGTACGTTAACAATAAGGTCATTATCACAACTCAATCGTGGATAAACAATAGATGTAATCACGTATCCAAATCTGGTTCAAGGGTCTGAGACAAGGAGATTAGCAGCATAATGAAAGGAGCGCCATCTTGATTAGTCGTGGCGACGTCAGATCTAACCCTGAAAAGGATAAATAAACAAAAAAAACGTGCCAATAGACAAAAAAGCGTCTTAATAAACAGAAAAAAATATACCAAATAGTAGAAGATTTATTAAAATAAAAGGACTGAAAAACAAAAAACGAAGCAAATAAATAAAAAAGACGGGTAAAAAATAAATTCAGCAGTCGGCAACCAACAAAATTAAAAACTACCGCCGGCTACTTCAAGAAAAAAGATGAAAGCTTGTGGCGCTGCACTTAGTTAGAGAGAAAAATAGGGTTTAAAAAAATCAATTCCACTATCTATAAAAATAACACGAATCAAATATTTATAATATCTAAATTCGAAGTAATTATTATTATCTTTTATTTATATTGTTATTTATAAATATATTGTAGCATGTTATTATGTGACAATAAATATCAATGATGAATATCTGCTAATCTACCATAAAAGAGTCAGAATCATAAGATAGTAACAGTAATATCACAATCATGAGTCGAACTGTTTTTCAGATTTTAATGTGATTACAAGATAGTATACACATATACCATACAGATAAGATTAAAGCTGTATCTCTTTTAAAGATAACAATATTTTCTTCTTCATTGAACTACTTGAAACCGAGATAAGTTGTAACACTAAAACAATGGAAATATAATTGGGGGAAGGAAAAGGAGTTGCACGGGAACAAAGACTTATCTCCTTCCATTCCATGGGAGTTTTTGGCAGTTGTTAGAAGTGGAGAAGAAAAGAGACAGCTTCAGACCACCTGAGGAAACACAAACATTGCTTGGAACCAAAGGGATAATCATACAAGAAAACATGTTTTCCAGTCAAACTTCTATCATGTACTCACAACACATACATTATTTTTGAACAAGGTCATTTATATAATTCTACTTAGCTTGATTCGAATCTGTTTTCGTAATAGTGAAAAACGGGCTTAACGAAAGATTTTTCAAAAAATTTAAATGACATTTAACTCGGTACATGAACACCTTTAATCAACGATAATGTATAGTTTGTGTATTAGTTTAATTATTCATATGATGGTAAGGTGTATTTTGCTTTCTTTCAACAATTAGTGGAATTGGATTACAAAAGAAATTATTTTTGAAGCAATCATAATTAATTTGTTTAATTATGATCTATTTTTTATTAACTGACATTTTTTAATTAAAAAAATGATGACAGAATTTCATCATGTAACAATCATCCAAATTGAAGAACTTCATACATGAAAGAAGAATGTTGGAGTCTACATTTTTTGCTTTCAAAAAATTGTACATAGCTTCACAAGGGGTTCAAAAGTTCTTGAACGGCGGCGGCGGCGCCTGCCCAACTTGGTGCGTCCTGGAACCGGAAAATCACCTCATGAGAGTGGCCGGACTGGAAGTTGGAGCTGTGAGCGAACCGATCCTTTTCTTCCTTTCTATTCTTTGGAGAACTCGTAGATGCGGCGATTTCGGTTTTGTTGTTTCCTTCGAAGACCTGACCAAATCATACAACTTCCATCAAGACTCGAACACAACACGAATGTACGAATCATACGAATACACTATATGATGCACCAAATGCCAGATTTTTTTTTCTTACTTTTGTGGGAAGAAAGGGTGATCAAACTTGGGAACAGGCCTAACATGGGGAACCATTGTCCTTCTTAGTTGCTTCAATGCTTTCTCTTCCTCAATCTGGCAATTTAATAACATATCTTAGTTATGATAAGCCAAGAATTAGAATTGACAACACAAGTTTAGGACAGAGAACTCGAATTCTCACCATTCTAGCAGCCTCGGTCTCCTCTCTGTATCTCTTGTAAATCATTTCTTTCTCTTTAATCTGAAAAAAAAAAATCATTATAAGAAATGCTTATTGAATGAAAACATAGTAAACTTCACAAGAGAAACGGACTAGAATTTACTTTCTGATCGAATTCTGCTCTTTCGACCGCTCTATGATTGACATGTAGGTCGAATTCTTGCACTTGTGTTAGAGGCTTGCGAGCTTTTTCGGGAACAGGAATTGGATCCCTGCATAAAGATTGCATGATAAGAAATGGATTTATTTGCCAGCATGATGCACTAACAGAAACCAAGATAAAATGCGGATGAATCTTACTCTTTTAGAACCGGCTGAGCCTTGAACATCCTCATCTGAGCTTCTTCTTTCTCTTTTTTCCTTCTTTCTTCCATCTCTCTTTTCATCTCCTCCTCGTGCCTCACCAAACTTTCCAATTGGAAGGGCTCTGGTTTTGTACAATGCTTAGGTTCGGGTTTCGGAGGAATCTGCGTTAGAAAAACACCACATGTAAACCTCAGTAACTAATGATTGACTAAAAATATTGAGATGAAAGAAAGCACACAAAATTAACATACCACAGGGTAGTCAGTGGTGTATGGATATGGATTAGCCTTGGGAACCCTGGCTCTTTCCTCTTCAAATTGCTTCTCTATAATTTCCATCACAAACTTCTTTTCTTTTTCGGCACCTCTTTCCTGAAGTCAGAACATTTGGAACTCGATAAAATACCGAACTCTATGTATATTTTTCTGGTCTTATACCATTCATGAACATAAGAAAATAAAATACCTCTGTGTGAAGATGGAATGGATTGGGAATGGTTTTTCTCGGAATTGGATCATGGCTAGATTCTGAATTCAGAGAAAGCTGTAAAAGGAACAAACATGTTCTCTCAAAATCCTTATACTCAAACCAGTTGTGTAACATAACTAGTTGGTGCATTTGTATAGTCACCTTGTCAAATAACTCAAAAACCGATGTTGGTGGCGGTACCCTCTCATGTGTTGCAAAATGGAATTCTTGGGGTATAGTCACCTGCTTCTTTGCATTACAGAAGATTCCCAGTTCTCCTTTGCTCTCAAATATCTACACAAGGTAGAAACTAGAGTTACTTTCACAAGTAGACATGGTTGTTATATTATATAATGCAGACTTGAGGTATATTCACCTTTTTATTCAATGGCCTTGCTTTAAATTTTGGTGCTTTTTCAAGTTCCTCCTGCTCAAGTTCAATAGAACTTTTGACCTTTGTAGGCCTTGCCCTCAGAGATGTTTGAAGCACAGGGGTTTTAGGATCTGTGAGATGAGGTTTCCACTGATTATTCTGTTACGGAGAATAAGAAAGATAAGGTAAGTGAGCTATTCAAGTTTCCAAGTGTAAAATGAAACAAATATATGGGGATATGGTTCTCGGAACCTGACGAGACACTTCTGTTGAAGCTACTGAAGACGTCTCCGCATTCTTACTTGCTCTAGCCATTGTCTCCAAATGAAATTCCTGAAACAGGACAATTATTTTAGTCTGATACAAAGCACTGTCTTCATTTAAATCCCCTACCACAACTTATATACTTAAGCCTAATTTACCTGAAATTCTGGAAGCTTTGGAGTACTTCTTGGTAGTGAAGGTAGTGTTGGAGCTACAAAAATCTGCACCAGCGAGAAATAATGGACAACAAATTAAAGAAAGCTTCCTGGAGAAAATCTTACACAGTAAAGAACAAAAGGGTCAGTTTGATACACATAAACCAGATGCTATAAGCAATACCTTCTTGTTCAATGGTCTTGCTTTAAACTTGGGGATTTTAGCCATCATTTCTTCCTCAAGTTCTGCGGAGCTCTTCACTCTAACTGGGCGCATTCTCTGTGCTGTTTCGAAATCGGGTTCTTTAGGCCTTGTCAATTTGAGCATTGGCATCTGGATAGTAGCAGCATTATCCTGATTAGTTATAAGGAATTTGGTGAAAAAAAAGAAAGGAAACAAGGTGTTGAAGCCGAAATGATGTGATTCTATTTATTTACATTTGACAGAGAACTGTGAGGAAGTGACAAATCTCTGGTAGATGATTGGAACTTCTTCATCATTTCTGCCATTGAAACAAATGGTGCTGGTTGTTCTCGAACATAAACCTTCAGGAGAACACAAACCAAATTTCAATATTGATTCCCAATTGTAGTGAAAATATGCGATGACAGAACTAATCGCTGAGAAACAAACCTTTCTGCCCAATTTGTTTGATGTTTTAGCAGCAGAAGAATTCCGGTTGGAACTACCACTCATAAGACCAAGTTTTGACTTGTGGGTCAAGTTATGGGGTTTCACATTCAGGATCTGAGGTATAGAGGGAAGCAACAAAGAGAAAAAACTTCAGATAAAAGTTACAAATCACAGAAGCTAAAACATGCAGAGGGGAAGAGAGCCTATATAAGCACCTGTCTAGATCTTCCTCCATCTAGTTTCTGACGTTTGATGGCTTGGTTTTCTAGAGCCAGATTAGGAGTTCCAGCATTGCCAGTTTTCGGCTTCAACACCGAAGGGTTCCGTATCATACTAGCTATCTTTTTAGCCGTCTGATGCTTTTTATCACTCACCAGTTTTTTCTGAGAAATCATCAATGGTTTAGGGGTGCAAGCTTCTGTTTCCACTTGCACAGTGGATTTGTTTTTCTCTTCATCACCAGGAACATTTAAATGTGATTTTTCAGTTAGGCCACTGAAAAGAACCAAATCCAACAGAAAAGAACCAAATGCACAATAATGAGAACCAAAGTATCCATACATAACTCAATTAATGTTGAAAAAAAGTTCAAACCCCTAAGAACAAACCTTCCATTTTCTTGAGCGCATACAGGCACTATGTTTTCCTTATCTTTATCATCATTAGCAATCTACAAAGCATTTAAATCATATGAGAATACATAAAAACAAAACAACAAGACAATAACAGAATGGATTAAAGAAAAGTCCACTAATTACCTCAGTGATAGTTTGATTTATTTCAAACTTTGCCTCAGAGGATTTAACTTCTTCCTTTACTTTATCCGGCAGGAGCTCGGCTTTGGGCTTATCTTCTAAGTTACTGTTAGGAGCTGTCGCATCCGATGATTCCGATGCCTGCAGCAATAATATAGATTCTTCATGATTGAAATGAGAGAAATTGATGTATGAGATGATGAATTTGGTAAGGTTATATATATACAAGTAATTCGAACCTTCTGCATTTGATCTTCTTCACTAAAATTGCAGAGACTCTCCACATGAACGGATCTACTACCAGCCTTGATTCTAGCCATAAAAGCTGCATTATGATAAATACCAGAAGGAAATTAAAAATCTCCAATTTTCTCCTCGATAAAAATGCGACAGTTTTACTTGGCAACAGGTAAAGTGTAGATCAACTTTACACTTAATATCCTTGAAAACAATCTTAATTCGGTCAAGCTTAATTCATTTGAAGTAAATGATTTGTGAAAAACAAAGATAATTAGGTTATGCTTAATTAATCACAATTATTTTTCATTCCCTATCAGACCTATGCAACAAAGAGAACATCGAGCCCTAGAATTTTCGGAATATAATTCAGTAACAAACAACTAAAATAAATCAAGCTAAATCAAAGCCCTAGAAATTCCAAGAAAAATCAAGAATCGCCGATAAAAAGAATACTGTTACGGAGAAATAGTAACAAGAGAAAGAACATACGAGAAGGAGCGTAGCTCAATGCGCTTTCGAACCAGAGCTCGGCATTGCGCGCTTCATCTTCCGATTCTCCTTTGATGAAATCGAAGAAACACGGTGCCGAGAACTCGTATAACTCGTCGATCACCGTCACCGTCATAACGCTTGATCCGTCCATCGGAATCCTAAAACGGTGAGATTCTTTCTCACTGTTTTGTTTTGGTTGGGGGGAGAGGGATTGAAATCTGGTGAAAGGGGGGATTTTCTTCAGTCTCCGATTATGGAGTTCTTGAGAATCTGTTATGGTAATAGAAAATTAAAGACAGGAGAGCGAGCAACGGTCGAATTTTTACTTTTTGAATTTTGGGATCTAACGGTCGAGTTTTGTGACCGATTTGGATACTTGTAATGAGATGTGTTTCTAACGGCTACTTTCGCACGCTCTTTAGGCCTCAAAAACCTGCCGTTTCATTTTCTTTTTAATTTTTTTATTTGCATACATTTGTAGGAATGAAAAAAAGGGTTAACTACACCACTGACCACCGAACTAATTGGAATTATTATTTTGATTACTGAACTAATGAACTCGTCAACCAGACCACTAAACTTATAAAATCAACCTATTTTGATCACTGCCGTTAAAACCTAATGGTGGGATGACGTAACTGCCACGTGGCAGCTTACAAGAAATTTTTAAAATTACATATTTGGTCAGTTTAAGTGAATCTTGTCGATTTAAGTTCATTTAGATTTTAAAATTTTCAAATGATCATTTGAAATTTGATATTAGTTTAGGTTAATTTTCATTTTGAATCATATTGTTTCAAATTTGGATTTAAGAATCGAGAAGAGATTTTGGCTCATAATTTTAAAATATGTATTTATGTATAAATTAAATTTTCAGTTAGGTTTTCCAAAATAAATTTTATATTTTATATAAACCAAATTTTATGTATTGTAAACGGAAAAGGTTTGAAACTTGTATTTTATTGTGTATCTACAAAATCATTATTTGATTTAACATGAATCTTAAAAATAGTTATAAATTTTTACTTTTGTTGTGTCTTTGAAATTTACATACGACAAAACTTTAGAATTTGAGTTCGAGTCTCTTCCCGCATAAATCATGCGGGTTTTTTTAGTTCTAGTTAGTTGTTGAATTGATTATATAGTTCGACGTTTATAATGATTGATTCTGATTGTAATCGTTGTTCTACTTGATACAACAGAAATATATCTGTCAATTTGTTTAAAAATATCCCCAAATGCATGCATTTTCATTCCTAGTAGAAGAACTTCATACATTTTATAAATTTAATGGTAACGAAAGAATGTTTTGGAGTCTACATTTTCAACAATAAAATCTGTACATGACGGTTAATGGTTGGTCTTGAGTTTCTTCAAAAGTTCTTGAACAACCCCCTCGGCGGCGGCGGTGCCTGCCTGACTGACTCGGTTTCCTGAAACCAAAATCATCTCATAAGAGTGGCTGGACTGGAAGTTGGTGTGTTTAGTGAACTGTTCATTTTCGTCCTTTCTAATCTTTGGAGAACTCGTAGCCGCGGTGACATCGGTTTTGTTTCCTTGGAAGACCTGGCCAAATCATACACCATCACAAGCCACGAACACAACACAAAAATATACGAACACCGATAGACGAGTAAATTTTCTTACCTTTGTGGGAAGAAAGGATGATCAAACTTGGGAACAGGCCTAGCATGGGGAACCATTGTCCTTCTTAGTTGCTTCAATGCTTTCTCTTCCTCAACCTGGCAATTTAATAACAACTTAGTTATGCTAAGCCAAGAACTCGAATTGACAACACAAGTTTAGGACAAAGAACTCGAATTCTCACCATTCTAGCAGCCTCGGTCTCCTCTCTGTATCTCTTGTAAATCATTTCTTTCTCTTTAATCTGTATCAAAAAGATTTATTATTGCTTATTGAATGGAGATATAACAAGCTTCAGAAGAGGGAGAGAGACTAGAATTTACTTTTTGATCGAATTCGGCTCTATCCACAGCTCTATGATTCACATGGAGGTCAAATTCTTCCACTTGTGTTAGAGGCTTGCGAACTTTTTCGGGAACAGGAATTGGATCCCTGCATAAGATTGCATGATAAGAAATGGATTTAACATTGTACTAGAGATGCTCTAACATAAGTCAAGATAAAACGTGGATGAATCGTACTCTTTTAGAACCGGCTGAGCCTTGAAGACCCTCATCTGAGCTTCTTCTTTCTCCTTTTTCTTTCTTTCTTCCATCTCTCTTTTCATCTCCTCCTCGTGCCTCACCAGACTCTCCAATTGGAAGGGTTCCGGTTTTGTACACTGCTTTGGCTCGGGTTTCGGAGGGACCTGTATAAGAAAAATATACATTTAAACCCTCGGTAACTCATGATTGAACAAGACATTAAAATGGAAGAACAGAGAATTTAACATACCACAGGATAGTCGGTGGTGTATGGATATGGGTTAGCCTTGGGAACCCGGGCTCTTTCCTCTTCAAACTGCTTCTCTATAATCTCCGTCACAAACTTTTTTTCTTTTTCAGCACCTCTTTCCTGAAGATCATTAGGGACTTCAGAAAACACTGATCTCTATGTATCTTTTCCAGGTATTATAATTAAAAAAGAAATGTACCTCTGTGTGGAGATGGAATGGATTGGGAATGGTGTTCCTCGGAATTGGATCATGGCTAGATTCTGAATTCAGAGAAAGCTGTGAAAGGGAATAAACATGTAAAGAGTTGTTTCTCTCAAATATCATATGCTCTAATCAGTACTATATAACAAGTAGTTGGTCCATTTGTATAATTACCTTATCAAATATATCAAAAACTGTCACCGGTGGTGGTATCCTCTCATGCGTTGCAAAATGGAATTCTTGAGGTATAGTCACCTGTTTCTTTGCATTGCAAAAGATTCCCAGTTCTCCTTTGCTCTCAAAGATCTACACAAGGCAAGTAGTGTTACTTTCTCAAGTAAACATGGTTATTGGATGCTGTAGCAATGCGGAATAGAAATGATGGTTCACTTACCTTTTTATTCAATGGCCTTGCTTTAAATTTAGGTGCTTTTTCAAGTTCCTCCTGCTCAAGTTCAATAGAACTTTTGACCTTCGGAGGCTTTGCCCTCAAAGACGTTTGAAGCACAGGGGATTTAGGTTCTGTGAACTGAGGTTTCCACTTATTATTCTGCTACAGGGAAAAGGAGAGAGAAAGGTAAGCGAGCTATTCAAGGTTCCAAATGAAAACATATCAAATGTACGGGATATAGTTCTCCGAACCTGATGAGACACTTCCGTTGAAGCTACTGAAGGTGTCTCCACATTCTTACTTGCTCTAGCCATTGTCTCGAAATGAAATTCCTGAAACAGAATAATTTTTTTAGTCTGCCAAGAACGGTCTTTATTTTCATCTCACACCACCACTATATGCTTTAGCACAATTTACCTGAAATTCGGGAGGCTTTGGAGTACTTCTAGGTAATGAAGGTAGTGGTGTTGAAGCTTCAAAAATCTGCACCAGAGAAGAAAATGAAAACAAGTTACAGAAAGCTTAATAGATAAAAATCTTTTAACAGTAAAAACAAAGAAAGACCAGTTTGATACACATAAATCAGATGGTATAAGCATTAGACCTTCTTGTTCAATGGCCTTGCTTTGAACTTTGGAATTTTAGCCATCATTTCTTCCTCAAGCTCTGCGGTGCTCTTCACTTTAACCGGGCGCATTCTCTGTGCTGTTTCGAATTCAGGTTCTATAGGCCTTGTCAATTTGAGCGTTGGCATCTGGACGGTAGCAGCATTATTCTGATTAGTTAGAAGGAATTAGTAAAAGAAGAAAGGAAACAAGGAGGATCCAGGAACCAAATCCTTCTTGGAGCCAAAATGACGTGATTCTGTTTATTTACATTTGACAAAGAACTGTGAGGAAGCGACAAATCTCTGGTGCAAGATTGGAATTTGTTCATCATTTCTGCCATTGAAACAAATGGTGCTGCTTGTTCTCGAACATAAACCTTTAAGGAACACACAAAGCAATTTTTAATTCTAGTTCACAATTGTTAGTGAAAATATGAGATGGAGGAACTAATCACATAGAAACAAACCTTTCTATCCAATTTGTTAAAAGTTTTAGCAGTAGAAGAGCTCAAGTTGGAACTGCCACTGGTAAGACCAAGTTTTGACTTGTGGAGCAAGTTGTGGGGCTTCGCATTGAGGATCTGAGATACAGAGAGGGAAGCAACAAAAATGCAAAACTTAAGATTGAAGTTAGAACGCTAAGGAGAAGAGCATATAAAAGCACCTGTCTAGATCTTCCACCGTCTAGTTTCTGGCGTTTGATTGCTTGGCTTTCTAGAGCCAAATTAGGAGTTCCAGAATTGCCGGTTTTCGGCTTCAACACTGATGGTTTCCTTATAGTACTAGCTGTCTTTTTAGCTGTCTGATGCTTCTTGTCGCTCACCAATTTTTTCTGAGAATTCATCAAGGGTTTAGGGGTGCAAACTTCAGTTTCTACTTGCACAGTGGATTTGCTTTTCTCTTCATCACAGGTAACATTTAAATGCGATTTTTCAGTTCGGGCACTGAAAATTCAACAGAAAGGAACCAAAGACACGATAATGAGAACCAAAGTATTCACACAGAACTCAATTAGAGTTGAATTTCTTTCAAAGAACCCTACGAACAAACCTTCCATTTTCTTGTGCACATACATTCCCTATGTTTTCCTTATCTTTATCTTCATTAGCAATCTGCAAAGCATTTAAAATCATGAGAATACGTGAAAACTAATCAATAACCAAATGGCTGAGAAACAAAATGTCCACTAATTACCTTTGCCTCAGAGGGTTTAACTTCTTCCTTTACTTTATCAGGCATGAACTTTGCTTGAGGCTTATCTTCTGATGATTCAGGTGCCTGCATCAATAATATATATATCATCATGATTGAGATGAGAGAAGATTCTTTATAAGATATTGAAATTTAGTGAGAGCATATATGAAATCTGCGCTAGTAATTCGACATTACACCGGTCACCGGTGGCTTACTTGACTAGTAAATGCATATATAAAGTAATTCGAACCTTCTGCATTTGATCTTCTTCGCTGACATTGCAGAGACTCCCCACCTGAAAGTATCTACTACCAGACTTGATTCTAATCATAAAAGCTGCATTATAAAAAAACAGAAGGAAATTAAAAATCTCCAGTTTTCTCCTCGTAAAATGCAGCAGCTTTAATTGGTGATTAAGTTTACACTTCATATCCATGAAAACCAGCCTAATTAGATCATGCTTAATTCATTCGAAGTAAATATTCTGGTAAGAACAAAAAATAATTAGGCTATGCTTAATAACATCGCAATTTCTTTCTTTCCCTACCAGAACTAAGCAACAAAACAATTAAATATTAAAATCAGATCTAAGAAACTAACGGACTTCGAACCCTAGAACATCAGGATATAAATTTCAGTAATAAACAATTAAAATCAATCAAGTTATAATCGGAAGCCACTAATTACTAAGAACCAGAAAAGAGCAAATCAAAACCCTAAAAATTTCAAGAAAAATCAAGAAACGATACGGTTACAGAGAAAAGAATGATTCAAAGAGTGAGGGATTACTTGATTCTGTTAATTTAACAGTTGACACGAAGAAAGGAATAGTAAAGAGAGAAAAAGAACATACGAGAAGGAGCGTAGCTTAAGGCGGCTTCGAACCAGAGCTCCGCATTTCGCTTCTCTTCTTCCGATTCTCCTTTCACGAAATCGAAGAAACACGGCGCCGAGAACTCATATAACTCGTCAATCGCCGCCGTCGCAGTTGATTCATCCATCATATTCCGAAACGGAGAGATTTCTCACTGTCTTTGTTTGCGGGGGAGGGATTGAATTTGGTGGAAAGCTTTCAGTGCCCAATTTTGGAAGTTTTGAAAATCTGTTACGCTATTAGTAAAAATAAGAAAGAAATGGATTTGGAAACTGCAACGGTCGAATTTTTTCTTTTCTTTTTTGAATTTTGCAGAAGGAGGTCTAACGGTCGGGTTTTGTTCCTATTTGCTGAAATGAGGTGTCATTCCAACGGCTATTTTCGCACGCTCTTTATCCCCCAAGCTGGGTCGGGTCTAGACGTGTTAAATCGGATGGCCTGGTCAACTCAACTCGTATATGAAAAAAATTAGCCCATAGTTAATTCAATCCAGTTCAAATATAATTTAAATGTTAGAATTTAAGTCGATTGAGTTTTGTTCTACATAAGAAGATATAAGATCGAATATACTTAAGCGTTTAATAAAATGTTTAAATTTAAATTATTTTTTAATAGTCTTACAAGGTATTATATGTTCATATATATTATTATCCCTTTGACAAGGCACACACACATCTAAACAAAGCAATTTGAACCATATCTCCTTGGAAGAACATCATCTTCTTTTCTACTTGACCGGTTTCAGAATTTAAATTCAATTTAAACTATTAAGTTGGTAAATGAAGTGTCAAAGATTAATATAAATAATCTTGAAATTAAAAACTTTATCATATCGATTTTTAGTGTTTATATATGAAAATTATTTGATACACGTGCTATGTAAAAATTTACATAAAATTTGTCTATTTTAAGATTTAGAGATTTATCTAGAGTTTAGTGCTTTAGATTTTATGATTTATAGTTTAGGGTCTAAGCTTAGAATTTAAGGTTTTATGGTTAGAAATTTAGATTTTATAATTAAAAAAAAAAACATTATATAACTTTTTACACGGATTATGTATCGAAATATAACTTATATATATTAGTTAGGGTGATTATCATTCACCGACGATTATGATATTTGTTTATCTATTATTTTACCAAGTTATTTGGTTAAGTTTTTTACATGAATTTTATTTTATGTTTTAGTGGCTAATTTCTGGGCACCTCAATAGTTGAAAAATCACCCGTTAATGTGATTAATCTTGTATACTTTTATTATAACTTTATTGTATTTTTTCTATATTCAATAAAACTATCCATTATTGGAAGCCTTGCATATATTTATTGCTTTCCTTTTTTATTCACAAGTATAACACAGCTCAGTTTATTTGCAAAAATATTATAATTGCTACAGTGTTTTTGAAGTCGGTTGGAGTTGGATATGACTTTGAACGGTGAACTACATTTTTTGTTAAAATAATCAAAGTCATATTGTAGGTATATCGTCTTTAAACAGTGTTTTACAGTGAAGTCGGATTGTAGGTATCTCGTCTTCAATATTTTTTTAATAAAAAATTAGGTTGCACAGTCAATTCGGATTGTATTCTCACCGACTTCACTTTCACTCAGTGGCAGAGCCAGAATTTTCATATAGTAGGGTCAGAAGTGAAGTATAAGGTATAGAAGGTTCTCATACTAGTATAATAAGAATTGTTGACCTCATACCCAGCAAATTAAATGGGGTCAAATCTAATATTTCTTATGAAAAATTATATATTGATTTTGTCTAACCTATGCATACATACATAGGTTAGGGGTCACTTAAGAGCTTGCATTAAATACAAGATTCTATTAGAAAAATCCTATCATTCAATGTATTACAAAACTCTAAAAGATTTTATTAAAAGAAGCTCTCATTCAATGTATTGCTAAACTCTAAACCCTAAACTATAACTATAAAACCCTAAAACCATAAAGCCCTAAAGCTTAGAAATTTAACCTTAAAATTCTAAACCCTAAATCATAAATTATGAATCATAAAACCATAAATCGTAACTCTAAATCATAAACCCTAATACATTAACTGGGAGTTTTTTCAATAAAATCTTTTAAGGTTTTGTAATATATTGAATTATATGATTTTTTCAAATAAAATCTTGTATTTGATGCAAGCATAGATTAGATAAAAGCCTTATATTATCTCATTAAAAATTTTATACTCAATAAATTAAATGGGGTCAACTGCACCCTCAATTTATATAATACATCTGCCTATGTTTTCATTGTAGCAAATGTTACAGATTTGAAATTTAAAAATTAAAAATTAAAAAAAACTGTAATATTTGGAGAATTTTTTCATCCATTATTATTTGTAAAAAATATAATGAAATTTAAATTACCATAAAACTAAACTTTGGACTCACATTTGATATATACCCGATTTAGGACGATCGAATCTAAAATTTTAAGAGTCGATATTCAAAAAAAAAATAAGAGTCAAACTTTACCATTAAATTGTAAAGGATTAATGATATAATAAGTTTTTAAACTTTTAAAAAAAAATCAATTAAGCTCCTAAATTTGTTTTTCACACATTTAAGCTTTTCTACTCCGAAATTTCATTAATTAAGCCTGACCAACTTTGATTTTTAATTTATGACAGTTTTTTCTTCACATATTACTTCCATATGATACACTATAGTTCTGTTATGTAACGTTTACAATTCTTTTAGAAAATTATTTTTTATATTTTTTATAAGCTTTTTTAGAACTTTTTAAAATATTTTAAATAAGATAAAAAAATTTCTGAAAATGTCAGTAACAACACTATAACATGACACATTGCATCAATTGGTCAAAAAAAACTGTTAGATTAAACATTAAATGTTGGTCAAATGAGTGAATTGATGAAATTTTGGAGTATAGGGGCTTACTTGGGTGCAAAAAAAAGTTTAAGAACTTAATTGATTTTTTAAAAAGTTTAAGAGCTTATGAAACCCTTAAGCCAATTTTAAATTTTCTAAAATTACTAACAATTAGTTGGTATAATAGTATGAGCGTCAAACTTCTTAAGTAAAATTAAATATTCTAATCTTAACGTTATGCATTAAACAATTGAATTGAGAGGATTGTTCTCGTAAAAAACTTTTGAAGTATTCAAACTATATTATGCATAACAGTTAAATAAGTGTCCAAACTATACCCGTATTTTCAGATAGGTGCATGAACTATATTTTGGGCCAAATACGTGCCTAACATTTCATTTCGTGACTCATTTAAGGTTTTTCCGTGACAAACGTTTTTTTCGCTATCC
The DNA here is from genome assembly GCA_958450335.1 of Hibiscus tridactylites. Taxonomy (NCBI): domain Eukaryota; kingdom Viridiplantae; phylum Streptophyta; class Magnoliopsida; order Malvales; family Malvaceae; genus Hibiscus; species Hibiscus tridactylites. The sequence goes on along the minus strand of OY288273.1, from coordinate 99,760,436 downwards.
AATGAAATTCAAACACGTGGCATAGTTGATCATTTTTTGAAATTAAAATTTGAAAGTGAGAAAAATTAAAAAATTAATTAACCCAACAAATTTTAATTTCTCTAAAAACCTCAACCCTAACCCCAAACCCTTAAATTCCTCCACTCTAACCATCACCGACCACCCTTGTCTTCATCGGACCCCTTCATCTCGTTCAAAAACCGACAAATGAAACTCGATTGCATTGTCGACAAACACCCAACAATGAAGAAAAAATAGGCCGATTGGGTTCCCACCGACAGGTAAAAAAATGACAAATGTCGAACGGTAAGGCACACGACGCTTTGGGCAGTAAACGGTGAACCACCAACTTGTAAGGGTGTCAGATGATAAAGGAGATGTGATTTGGGGATTTGAGTGAAAGAAATTAAAACTTTGAGATTTTTTAAAGAAATTTAAAAATTAAAAATATAAAAAAAACCCACATGTCACGTTCTGATTGGAAGACATAATTTTTTGATGTTCGCTGACAGAAAAATATTAAATGGATCACAGAATAAAACGTTATATACCTATTTAGTCCAAAATATAATTCAGACAGATATTTAAAAGGAAATATATATAGTTCGAACACTTATTTTAACTTTTAAGTCATTATATTATACAAACAACAGATTGAGTATAAAAAAATGAATCTGAAATTAAAGTTGATTTGACAACTGAAGAAGTGAAAGGGTGACACTTGTAGGGTAGTTTGATCCCAAAATTCCAAAGGCACGAGGACATGTCAGGTTCATCCACAGCTCCCAAAAACCAAACCCAACACATTGCAACGCTGTGCTTTGTGAAGCTGCCACGACCCCCTCTTTGCATGCTTATCCCTAATGTTATTCCGCCACGCATCTCTTCGCCCATACCTACCTTCTTTCTAGACTTTTCCAGAGTTCATAATCACGTTACATCCACATTAATTTTAAATTATAATCATCCATATTTAATATATTCGCTTATTAATTCAAATCGAATATTATATAAGTTTATGGATTAGTATGTTATACACTGGCGGTGGAAATTAAAAGTTTCCACAAGCGCCTTAGTTTTAGGGTATATGGAGTTAGTTTAGGGTATATAGTTTAGGGGTTTAGGTGTAAAGGGTTAGAATTTAGGGATAGTTGTTTTAATTTAAGGTTTAGGATTATAATTTAGGGTTTATAGGTTAGGGTTTAGTTTTTAGGGTAATATGGTGAGGATTTAGGTTTTAACCTATAAACCCTAAATTATAACTCTGAACCTTAAATTGAAACAACTATCCCTAAATTCTAACCCTCTACACCTAAACCTCTAAATTCTATACCCTAAACTAATTCCCTATACCTTAAAATTAAGACGCTTGTGGAAACTTTTAGTTTCCACCAACTGTGTATAAAATATTTATTCTAAGTTTATTATGGGACGACCCTCCACGAGGGGGTTTCATTCACATTTTGAAAACCTACTTTAAATACGAAACTAAAATTCTTTTTTCCATCCATAGAATGAAAGCTAAAATGTTATTTAAATTTTAAATACATTAATTGTTTTGCCAAACAATATAATATAGATTTTCCAAAAAAATAATCTGAATTTTAAGTTAGTTATCGAATTTCAAAAACGATTTAATTAAATCTTAAAATATTGATGTTTTATCACTTAAATTATTCTGCCAACCAAATTATTAACTCACACATTAAATGTTACTTTGAATATGATATAGTGTACTGTGTATTGTATAGGAGATGGATCAAAGTATATAAATGTATACCTATCACATTAATAAGTTATAAATACAAAAATGTTTTTTATCTAAACTTGAATGACAGTTTTTCTAACACAGATATTTCAAGTTATATTTTGATATACAAATTGTGTAAAAAAATTAAAAAACTCTTTATATTTTAGCTAATTTAAATCTCTAACCCTAAGACATAAACCTTAAACGCAATCTTAAATTCAACACCCTATAACCTAAACCTTAAATCACAACCTCAATCTTTGAACCCTAAAATTGAAAGTTTATATAAACTTGTGTATCAAAGTACTTTCCAGTTATTTATACTATATAACTACATGTATGTTTACAATTTAATTCGTTAGTTTTTAAAATATCTTTATTGGCATTTAATACTTAATTAACAACTAGATTAAAAATTCTAATTGAACCAATAATAATACTTTAAATATTCAACTAAAACGTTTCGATATTTATATATAAACACTTTCAAATTAAAATATCCTCTATGATCTATTTTATGAACCATGGAGATTAATCTCATTTGAAATTTATGATTATCCTCTTTATAATATGATCTTTAAAATTTAAATTTATATATTGAAAATACAATATGGAGTATCTTATTACTCTCATATATATATATTAGGTGGAAATCGTCTTTCTCCTAATTATGTCTCTATTTATGCCTCCACAATAAAATTAGGGGTGTAAGGTGTAGGGTGTAGGATTTAGAGTTTGGGGTTAAGCTTAGGATTAGGGTATAGGAAATTTAAGATAGGGTGTATTTTTAAAGTGTAGGGCGTAGGATTTAGGATTTAAAATTTAGGGTTAGAGTTCCTAATTTAATTTTTAAGTAATTTTTTAATAAAAGACATCACTGGAGATATGATTAGGGGCAGAAGATTTTTGCTTTTATATATAGTCGCAGATTTAATGTACTTAGGTAAGCACATGTCCATTTTTCTATTTTTTTATAATTTAATCTTTAATTTTTTATGTATTTTATCTATTTCAAATTTTTAAATTTTATATGTCCACTAGTGGCTAATCCAGAAATATATTTGAGGATGGACACAGATAAAATTTGAAATTTTAAAGTTGACACAAACCTTAAATATAATAAAACATTAAGGATTAATTCATAAAAATTAAGAAATTTAAGGATAAATGTGTAAATTTTAAAAAATTTAGGGTGAACACGGCCATCTACATTGAGTAAAAATCTCCTGGCTCCTAACCATGTCTTCTTATATGTCCCGTACTAAAAAATACCTAAAAATTAAATTCTAAGACTTAACCCTAATTTTCATATACTAAACCTTAAACTCTAAAAATACACACTACCCCTAATTCCCTACACTCTAACCCTAAGCCACAACCTTAAACCACAAACCATAAACCCTAAACCCGCTATTTAAAAGTAGAAGCACCAATGGGGGCATAATTAAGGGGTAGAGAATTTTTATCCATCTACATTACACGTGAATCCGCCATTATTGTTCGCTCTAAAAATTATTTCTAGACCCGCCACTGTATATCGGTTTAAATATAATCCGAATGGCCCCTATATATGCAAGTCTCCCCCCTCCCAAGTACTTTGTCCCCATATCACTCAACACTTTATTCTCTATCGATCCCTCACTTCAACACATCCAAAACATCCTTTTCTCTTTCCCCATGACCACAGCTCGTGACCCTTCTCGCCATCATCTCTCTTTGAAGATGCCCCTCAACGACGTCGAACTCCAATGCTCCCACAATCATATTCACCCCGCCGCTGTCACCGCCGCCGCCATGAACCTCCATAAATACCTCCCTTCCAACAACAAAATCCATGAGGAGGAAGATGGCGGAGGCGACGATGATCCCTACGGAAGCGACCATTTCCGCATGTACGAGTTCAAGGTGAGGAGGTGCACTAGGAGCCGGAGCCACGATTGGACTGACTGCCCCTTCGCTCATACCGGTGAGAAAGCCCGCCGCCGTGACCCGAGACGGTACCGGTACTCATCCACCATCTGCTCCGACTACCGCCGCGGCGGCGGGTGCCCACGCGGGGACGACTGTGAGTTCGCTCACGGGGTTTTCGAATGCTGGCTCCACCCTACACGTTACAGAACCGAGGCCTGCAAAGATGGCAAGAACTGCAAGCGTAAGGTTTGTTTTTTCGCCCACTCTTCACGTGAGCTTCGTCTCTTGCCGGAGCCGCCATTGCCGAAGTACAACCATCCTGACAACAACAACAATTGTTGCTTGTTTTGTCACTCTGTTACTTCGTCCCCCACGAGTACATTAATGGGTCTATCTCAGTTTTCGAGATCGTCGTCTCTGTCGCCGCCTCTGTCGCCACTAAACCAGCAGGCATCCGGGTTTTCACCGGTTTCTAAGTACAATGATCGCTTAAGTAAGCTTGGGACCGAAATGACGACCAGTTACGAAGATGTTTTTTTCAACGAGCTGATGAGTTCGTTGGAAACCATGAATCTGTACGATGTTTCTTCACCAATGGCTGGTGGTGGTAATGCAAACATTAATAATCTCCGGCTCGATGTTCCGTTCAGAGAGGAAGATGATCAGCAGCAAAACGGCGTCGGTTCTGATCATGATCCTGATATTGGGTGGGTTAATGAGCTGCTGATGTAGAGAATTGAGGAGGATCAACGATAATGACGACGATAACGACGACAACTTAATATATATATATATATATATATATATCAGATCTTTAAAATGTATATATGTATGTGTGATTGAGTTAAAGATTCCTTATCTGATTATTGTTTCAAGCTTTTTGATTTAGTTCTCTTCTTTGTGAACTTTGCTTGTAAGTTTTTTGTTATGAGATTTGATAATGTCATCATTTATTTTTGTACCATTTATCTTTAGTTAATTTCGGTTTCGGTTCGAACAACTTAATTTATACTTGTACATAAGGGTATTATTTTGTTCTTAACTTAAATATATTCATATTTAAATAAAAATACACATAAATTTTAAAAGTCGAAGATACTAAAATTTAATTATCATTTTTTTTGTAATTTTATCATTATCTTATCTTATAAATTTTATAATTTTAAAATAATTAGAAAATAAATTTTAGTTTAAATGTAACTTTATCTTATATTAATTTAGAGGAATTTAATAATTTTGCAATTTTAGAGGTTGGCTCTTGTTTCATCATTAATCATTAATTTAAGTTTCTATTAATATAGAAATATCTTAATGGAGTATAAATTTAATTGGTACGATTATTAGTGACTGAAATGCATAAAGAAATTTAAGATTTGTGTTTAAATATTTAATGTATTTTAATGCAAATGTTTGAGAAATTTTGTCATCTAAATATTTATATAAAAATATTTAATGTATATATGGTTGCATTGCAAGTGATTTACGTGGTTAACCTAATAGGAAAAAACGTGGTTTTGGGGTTCAAAAATTATGTTTAAAATGTTTTTTAAATAGATTAGATGATTACGTGGCAAACATGCAAGCATTATGTAGGGGGATTTACAAGTAATGCTTTGTAATAAGGGTTAATATTTGTTGCACTGTAAACGAAGTTTTTTTTTCTTTTATAAGCAGGCTTTTAAATGAATTCTATGTCATTTTAGGGATATTAAATTTTAAATTTTAGACTTTAAATTTAAACTATAAATATTAAATCCTAAATCTTAAAACCTAACACTAATCATATCCTTAATCTTAAAGTCTAAAAATATATCGCTTATGAAAAATAATGTCTACCTTTAGTGCATTAAATCATTTTTCTTGTAATAATATATACGGAGATTTGAATAATGTTTATATTTTTTTAATAATTTAATATTTTAAATAAACATAAATAATTTAGTATTTTTATGCTACCAAGTGTATAATGTCACGCCTGAGAAGAACCGGGCAGGGATGGACCGAGGGGGGACTGGCGGAGGCGGTTGCCCCTCTAAAAACTTGAAATTCCTATATGACTTAAAAAAAATTAATTTTTTTATGTATTTTCTATTGAAATTCTATTTTTGCCCCCTAATTTTTTATAAGTTCGCCCCTCTAGTATTTTATAGATTCGCCCCCTAACTTAAAGTCCTGCATCCGTCCCTGGAGGCGGGAACAAAAATCTCACATCATAAAAAAATAGAGGTTTGGGATATGTAAACGGTGCTGCTGCACATACTATCAAACATGTCTTTTAAGAAGAGGGTAATGGTCCCGTGAGAAGTGATACCAAAGCGATTATTTGACTGCTCGATTTCACGTCGAGAGCCCATGAGTGGGGTAGGAAGGATAGACAACCGTGACAATTGGTTTATCACGAGTGCGGGAAGAGAGTAATGCCTCGTGACAATAACATTTTGCTGTTATAGATCAATTATATCATTAGTCACTAAATTTTAAGATTTGTTTCATTTTGGTCACTTAATTGTTTAATTTATATTTTTATTAGTAGATCATTAAATCATTAACCGTGTGATGAGACGATAATTATATTTTCCCCCAATTAATCCTAAATTACTCTGTTTACCAGTCGATTGTTGGCTGCCATCATGCACCATTTATGATTTTAAATGATATTGAAATGTTCACATTTTTCTTTTCTTTTCTTTTCGATTTGATTTTTTACAATATTCACACAAAATGATTTAAAAGATGTCGGAGAATAACGGTTTTTTACTTTTGTGTTAGTACAAAAAAATTACATTATCTCATTGTTAATGATTTAATAGATTAGTGACAAAAATGTTTAACTATAGAATAGTTTAGTGGAAAAATATTTTTTTTATAGTTTAATGACTATAACGACACAGATCCAAAGGTTTAATATCTAACTTTTATAGTTTAATTATATATGTTTTTATATAATAGATTATTGGGCATTTTCTAAGTATATATCTTTTTTTAAACCAATATTCCAACTCATAAATACTTCTACTTCCACGTATATTAATAATTCATTAGACAATGGGGAAATTTTTATTTATGAGTACCAATAAAGAAAAACATTGAACTTAGAAAGCAAAAAAACCACTCCATCAGCCAAGTCATGGCTAAAAATGGAAGAATATATTGATTTTTATGGGCATGAAAGAGAAAAAAAAACCATTTAACTTCGATCGGTCAAGTAAAAAAATTCGAATTAATTGAGTTGAAGAGTCCTATTTTCATGCAAATTTATTTAAAAATTTTCAAGTCATGTCGAGTTAAGTTGTTCGAGTTTCTACATAAATTTAATTGCAGGTGGAGTTGATTGACTCAATTCGAACTGAAAGTTGATCCACTAATTACTAAAAATTTTGAGTTATCCGCGTCCAATTTTATCATTCTTTAGTTCAAAATTTTCAATTGAATCAAGTTTATAAAATTACAAATCGAATTGAATCTTTTTAAGTCGAGTCGAATAACATCGCATTCAGTGTCATAATGTTAATTTGTTTCCTAGGAAGGTACATGTATCTGAAACACACAGCTGTGGTGGTGGGGAAATCAACCCATACGCTTCTGGTCCCAATGATTCTTCAATCCATTCTGATGTTGGTAGTGCCGAGTTAGATCGTTAATGTTTTACAATTATTTTTATGTTACATTTGTGTCGTGTTACATTGTTATCGAAGGGGCGAGGTTGTCGCGAGAATGGTGTGGTGTGGGGGTGGTGGGTGAGGGAACAGCCCAATCGCCCATGCTAAAATGACCTTAGCTAGGACCGGAGCTCTGCCTTGGGTCCCCACCTGCCCTAACCTCTTGTTTTGTTGGCTCACAATTTTGCATCTTTCATTCATTGTTTGTGACATCCGAGTGTCGTTTTTGGGACCCAAACGCCCATACTTTTTACACTTTTTTTCCGATGACTCACCGGTCCTCATAAGGTAGATAGGTATGGCCAACACCACCAAAATGGGTTGCCATTATTCTATTGATATTAATTTGGATCAATTGCATCACTCGTCCTCCAATTATAAATTTATCGATATTATAGTACTTATTATGTATATAATTAAACCCCTCCCCTTTCAGTTATGTTATTTTCTTATTCTAATTATAAATATTATCTCTTAGCTTCATGATAATCCATCCACTTTCATGGAAAATTGACAAGTTATTCCCATTATTCATATACGTGTGGCCGTATATATACGGTGTCAACAACCGAGGTTCAAGGACCGTATAATCCCTAAACTTGTATTGATAATGAAAATATACGATTTTTTCTCTCTGGAGCAGCTGAAATTAAGAAAAATATTTTGAAGTACATACTACTTTTCACCTAGTCCTTCAATTTAAACTTTCACGACGAAAAATAAAAAATTACAAAAGAACTCTAAATATGGGGAGTTGCATTACACTCAAAACCCATGGAAAGCAGCAACCAGTTTCTTGCTCTTTTGTTTTTAACTTCAACTATCCTCTCTGTAATCTGGATTCTCTTTTAAAATAACATGGCCCTCCAGTATGGGTGACAGTGGAATATACCTGCAAAGACGGGAGAGATCATTAGCAAAACCCGAGATCATGCAACATTCGTTACGGCTCATTGAGTTGGTAACTTACTTTTCGGTAGCCAGCTCTGCTCTATCACCGGCAGCAAGAAGAACCGGGGTGGAATGGGTTTGGAAGCCGGTGATGGTCTTGGGTCGACCGGCTTGCCCAACAACATCAACAGCTTGGCCCACACGAACCGGGACTGAGAGAGGTTTGAGGTTTTCGTCAACAGCCATCAACATCCTTGGCTGTAAAGAGAACAATTGTTTTACAATAATGAGAAAACATGCATTGACAAACGCATGCATCGGGAAAGTAAGTAGTGTGACCAAAACCGACTACTGACCTGCATTGCCAAAACTATAAAGTAGAGAACATAATGGTATTTCCCCAGTACCATAGCTTTCATATCGAGACATGCATGCAGCATTGTAACCAAACCAGCAAGTGCGGTCCTGGAATGGAAAAAAGAAGAAATTTTGTATGGTGAACCAAGATGGAGAACCGAGTACATGATTTTGTGATTTTCGTTTTCTACTTCGGTGGATGTTTATGTGGGAAGAAACACTTACGGTGATAGCAAAAAGCGGTCAGAATGATATGGATTGAGAGTCAACAGACCCTTCCCCAAATGTACTAAACCTTGAGCAATTCGCACCTGGACAAACAATTGACCCTTAGTTGTCTCACAAACCACATGGTATCATGAAACAAACTATAAAGACGAAGTACAAAAATACATACACAGAATAGAAGGCTAGCATCTTTGTAGTAATAACTTGAAAGATTGCGAAGCATGCCAGCTATGCGAGCATTATTGGTTCCAGCACCTATTAAGCCCAAGGAGATAACTGCAGCCTGTAGCATCGATACAAACAATTGAGTCAAGCTGACGCGGAAAAACAACATTAAAGAACCCCCTTTATTCAAATCATCTTACCATTGCAACTTCTGAATCTGAATCATGACTCAGCCTGCTTAAAGTGTCCATCACATTAACCTGGATTACATATAAGTGCAACAAATGAGATAACAAGAAACAAGTATATTAATTGTAGTCGGCATCTCAATTTCAGCTCATTTGCTATGATGAAAAAAGTGGTGCCCTTAAATCCTAGACCTGAAAGTTCCCTTGAAAATGACGACCAAACTATGTTCTAGCAACATTTAATGAGATTGATTTACCTTTGGGTTTGAAATACAAAGAAGACCAAGAGCCAAAGGAACTGCCCGCCGGATATTCTGCTCACCATACTGCAAAAGATGCTCTAGTGAACGAATTGACATCTCAAGACCCAATTCTTCAGCCATTGCTACCATGGCAATTCCAAGCACGGCTGGACCCTGGTGGGTTTCACCTTTTTCAAGATGCTGAGCACAATGACCGAGAAGGTTTTGGACCTGCATATGAAAATGTTAAGCTAATATTCATGCCAGCTCAAATTTGAAGAGCACACTAATGAATCAAGAGCTTACCTTTAGCACATTTCCAGTTCCAGCATAAGCACAAGAGAGTAGTGTCATATCACAATATTTTCTAATTTTTTCATTAAACGTTTTTGAGACCTCTGCAGTGGCCTCCACACTTTCCTGTTAAGAGTGAAAGTGTTTACAAACGAGTATGAAACCTCACGAAATTGCATATATAACGACTTTTTTTATCAAGCTGAATTAAAACATAAACAATACTACCAAGAGAACATGTAATCATCAACTACATGCCAAGAGCCCAAAAATGTTATTTACCTGCTTTCCCAGGTATAAAAGACCAAGAGCAAGAGGCAGAAGCCGGGTGAGGGGCTCACCCAATTCTGACTCACTTCGGTCCATTAAAGCAAATATAATAGCCTGTGCAACTTCCTCATTGCAGGAACCCACATATATCAAACCCAAGGAAATTGCAGTAAAAGCTATCACATCAAGGGGAGATTTTGCGTCATTAAGTATGGGAGTCAAGCTGCTACGGATCTGTCAATTAACAATTGGTAAACTTTCAGTATAGTTAAACATGATCCAAACCGAATAGCAAAAGAAAATATGTGATACTTAAGGAGCAAAACATTAAGCGACTTCAATTAAAAAGTAGCAAAGGTAACCAGCATTCATCACATGGAATATAATTGCCAAGAACTACAAGGTTAATTTGACAGGCTAAAGAGAGATGTACACCTGCTCATTTTGAGCACCAGCATATGCAATTCCCAAACCCATAATTGCACCAATTCGGACGGAAGAATCTTCTTTACTTATGTATTCACTCAAAAGAGCCAGTGCCTGATAAAAGAAACAAGACAGACATTTAGAAAACATTATACAATGTGTATGGACCAAGGGATGCAGAGAAGAAAAGAAACTTACAGGATCACAATCATTCTTAATACCACAGTTGACAATCCCAACTCCTAGTAATGCTCCAGCAATCACATGGTTATCATTGCTATGGAAATACTTGTCAATCTGAGCAAGCCCAGAGTCAACATCCCACAATAGAATCATACCCTGTTATGGAGAAGGTGAATATATAGTTAAAATAGACTCCAAATAGAAAATGAATACCAACTTAAGCATACACACATTGGTGCAAAATTTAATAGGCTAACCATACCAGACTCGCTGCAGCACTGGTCTTCCCATGTTCTTTGTTTTTGAAAAGCCAATTTCCAGTTGAACCACCAATTGAAGAGTCTGCTGGTGCCGTCATTAACTTATCCTGACCAAAGCCTGCGTTAACAAATGCATTGACGAACGTAGCAGCCAAATTCTGTCTAGCTGAATCAACGCTTGCACCAGCACTAGCACGACCATCAAGCAAGTGAGCCTGGCAAAATCCATGCATGTAAGTTGTCAATTTCATGAAGAAAATTATCCAACATGGGCAATGTCAAAAAGAAGCTCCCTATAAAAGCTGAGATGAATTTAAGCACTTCACATCCAGTTAGGAAAGGAAAAATAAAATGGGCGAGGGCCCAGCCAGCCGGTACACAATTGATACAGCACCAGGTCTTTTAACTACAAACTCAAAATGTCTAGCAGGTTTTGAAGTCCAAACCTTATAGATATCTTCTGGAGATTTAGGCTCCATAACCTCAATATCACGAGCAAGCGTGAGATAACTTTCACTTAATTTAGTATTGTTGATGATATCTTGTAAAGCCTCTCTATCGTCGTCATCTGCAACCATCTCATCATCAAGCTCAAAGGTGATTCCCTGCAAAGAACAGAATAAATAAATAAATAAAGCAGAAAAAGTCTTATGTATTAAACACATGCACATTCACTCCCATGTGTATCTGATGCACAAACTAACAAGCCTGGAGAAATTTAAGGCTATCAATACCCAATTTTCAAATGCAAAAAAAAGAAGCCAGAATGAGATGAAAATATAAATCAATTAGGCAATTAGAATATTGGGCAACGAATAGTTACAGCATCAATATAGCAAAGCAAGCTGTGTACTTACATGTCGAGCAAGAATATAGCAAAACTGCATCTTCTTTAGCTGATTATCACAAGATGTAAACACCTGTCTCACATGCTGCAACAGCACACAATAAATTATTAGGGATAATAAAATAAGTCAATTCAACTGACATCCTAAGACAGTTTCTAAACAACGCTGCATGACATGAAAGGAGAGGAACAATAGAAAACAAACCTGCATGTTGTCAAGGGACAGTGCAATTTGAAGTGCACTTGCAAATTCCTCAAATTTCAGATATATTGTGTACGCAATATCCAAAACTAACATGTCATCTGGTCCAGGAAGGTATCTGCAAAAATTTGCAGCATGGAATGTTATCACAGGGAGAGCAAGAGAGCTCAACATCCTTTGTCATGGGGAACAATCATCAAGCGTTTAATTGTAAATTTTAGTTCAACAATTTTAAACTATAAATTTCAAGACATTATTGTTTGTGATAAACAAGTAGTCCAAAGCTTTTATACTCCATACCTAGCAGCACTGGTGAGGTATAGACAAGTTCTCTTGAAATTTGTTTTATCAACATGCTCAACTAAAAGATCAAGATCCTCAACCTGCAGTTAGGCATAAAACACATGTTTCAAGCTCGATAACAAGGGAAGAGAATTCAAATAAGTAATGTTAAGAGAGAAAATGTTGTGTGGTACCTCCATCAAGAGATCAACAGCTTCAGGTTCAGCATTGTGCTGCATCAAAAGTACAGAAGTTTCAGAAACATGAAACCAACATAATTTTTTAAAACAAAATTTCTTCTGCAAAAAATCAATTGTGTGTTATGTTACATATGACAAGGAGAGAGTATACCTTCATGTGGAAAGAAACAATTTGTTGCACAAGCTCCATTAGATCTTCAATTGGAGCCTCTTCACTCTGTATTATCAGCAAAAGAAATACAATTCAAAACCAGATTAACCTCATTTCTCACCATTACAGAGAACCCTAAAGTGCTGAACTCGTAGAAACTATCATATGTCTAAAGGTTCCTAAAGACTTCTAACCTGTCGCTTGATATACTCTTGTGAAATTTCTCCTGCCAAGTTCCTGACAAGAAATGATAAAGTGAGCACCAACCTGATAGTGGAACTTGAAACTAACATACCAACAGATAAAAATTAAAGCATGATCATAACCTGAAATTGTTCACGAGTTTGACCAGATATAGCTAATGAAGAACTGGTAATACAAAATAAAATGAGTATATCAATATGTTATCAAGTCGGATAACGCTCACCTCACATATTCATGACCCCATGAACCAATATCACCTTCTGAACCCAGCAATCTGTACTTCAAACTCTCCTGTAAGATTGTCAAATCAAAACTAGAGCTCAAAACAACCGGGGAACAAAAAACGAAACAAACAAAATATGTGTAATTCCACATTTAATATTGTTCCAAAAATAAACAAAAAACTTGGAAGTTACCCGCTCGCCCTCTGCAGACATGGTGAGAGCCAACACAGACAGGATATCAGCCAGGTATTTCTGCGAAAAAATTAAAATAATTTAGTGGTGAAGAATATATGGAGAAAAAGGAAATATGTAGGAATGAAAAGACTTCAAGTAAATTGAAATTCCTGATTTTTGAAATTATGGCTAATTGTAATCAGAAGGAATATAGGTTTCTGCCTATATCTATTTAATAAGAAATAACCTAAATAACCAAAAAAAATTATATAGATTACTATTTATCCAAAAATATATAGGCAAAAACAATTCACAGCACCCCTATATAAAATAATGCCTTCATCTAAAACATCGTTCCCTGCACTTCTTATAGCCCAAATAGATCATACTCATAAAAGAGTAATGGAGAAGAATCAAAACAAAACAACCAATACCTTCAAATCGGACTCCGGCATTGTCTCGTAAAAAGTTTTTAGGGTTCCATAATGAGGACGGAGAAACTTCAATGGCTTCGGAACAGAAGTCATGGAGCTTGTCGATGTGCGGATTTCATGCCTAAAACGAATATCAAATCATACAATAAAAAATTAAGCTTTATTCAAGCATTGAAACTAAACCCATCAATGAACACTCCCACTAACTGTAAAACCAGCAAAAAACCCTAATTTGATTCAGTCACCTCATGCTCTCAAGAGCTACTTTCTGTAGTCCGGGATCAGAATCTTGAACTCTCTCTACATATAACTCCAACTGTTGTTTCAAAGCCAAATCCTCCTCCGACTGCGTATTTCAAAAAAACACTAATTTAGACAAAATCAAAACTTCTAACAAAAACCCAAATCCAGAACGGCGACTCACCAGATCCTCCTCCTCTTTCTTCTTGGGATCCTTGGCCGGAGCCTTCGGCTGGGAAGTTCCGGCGTCGTTCTTCGGATCCGACATCGTAGGTTGCTTATTGAGTTTTACTTTAGGGAATTTTCTTGGGGAGAAGGCTTTGAAGAAAAAGAACAACAAATAATATGGAGATATGTTGTTATTATATATACTTTTTAAATTAATTTCTCCCCAAGCAATCCAGGGTCTCTTTTTAAACCGGTCTCTTTTCTATCAACAAAAGCAGAAAAAGTACAGGGTACTTGAACCGGCCCAACTGCACTTATAGGTTAAACGGTTTATCATCTTAAAGCCCATTTAAATATAGACTTAAAATATTGTTTGTCCTCTAAACTATATTTTTTTCACTGAATTACTTTAAATAAAATTACATTTTATATTCTAATGATTATAATTTGGTTATTTATTTCTTGTTTAAAAAAATTTTGGCCAATAAAATTATTTCACCTGAACACCCCTAACTCAAATAAAATTCTTCCCTAATTCATATACAACATATACTAAATTGGGATCAATAAAAGGTCCTCTTTAAATACTTACAAAAGTCACGAGATAGGAATATTTAAAACTTCACTAACTCTTAACCCGACTAATATTCTAAGTAAAAAAGAGGATAATGTTCATCTTAAAAGATTCGAGTTTGTGTAGATTTGTTTACAAAGTGTATGTCTGATATCAAAGAGTTACAAAAATATGAGCATATATTACTTTATAACCACCTTAAGACTATTAAAAATACTCCAATCAACTCTCAACTACCATCGTTCACTCTCGATTTCAATCATTCACAAATTACTCTATAACCTTTTATCTACCGAATGAACCGTTTAAAACCTCTATCATTTTTTTGTGTATCAGTAAAAATCAATGAAAAAGAATGTTATTCTTTCTAAAAGGCTTGAATTTGAACAATTTTACTTTGTTTGTCACACATGAGTTTTATGACTTAAAAAATAGTATTAAATATATAATATTAAATCAAAATCCATTTGAGCTACAACTTGCTAATTTTTTACCACGTGCTTGTTAGAGGTGATTCTAGGGTGAGGTTAAAATAGGTAGATTTACAAATTATTATTAAATTGTGTAACTATACAAATCCTTACAATCTAACAAATTTTTACTCAAGTGGTAAAAATTCAGGTTATAATATAAGAATTTGTGTAGTTACGCAAATTCTTACCTAAGGCAAAATCTACACAATTTTTTACCAAATTAATAAGAATTTATGTAATTACACAAATTTTTACCAATCATACATAATTTTTTATAAAAAATAATAAAAATTTATGTAATTACACAAATTCTACTTATTTTAGCCTCACCTTAACCCATCTCGTTTAGAATTTTCAGCTTGTTAGTGTCAATGATGAGAAGGGTAAATAATTGTAGATAAGACTTAAAAAGGTCAGCCTCTGCCACGTCAACTTTGATGGCCGAAAACGTTGGATTATACGACAGTTTCCATGCACCAATGGGCCCCTTTGCCTTTTGTGGTTATGTCCGTGTCTGATGTCGCCCTCCGTTTTCAGCCTTTTAGCCTTCAAAATTCCCCAGCCCCCCTTTACACATGTCTACGGTCCACCCGAGTCAGAATTTAAATTAATTCTAATATATGTTATTGATTAAATTTTAATTCGATTAATTCGGTTTTTATTATAATACTTTTTCGAACAAATTTTTATCTAGGAGAAGAGGAAGAGAAATTTTGTTTTTATTGGGTCTTCAACCCACAATCTAAAAGAATGAGAGAGTGTTAACTGAAAACTTTAACCACATGCTCCAAACATAAATGTTGAACCATGCGTAGCCAATTCAATAACATTTTTCTATGTTCATTTTATTCTAAGGTGACCCCCACTAAATATAAATGATGTGATTAGTCGAATTCATCTAATAATTTCTCCTATTTCATATTTACGCGTGTCACAAAACGTGGTCCCCACTAAATATATACCCCAGATCACTTCGGTCACTAACTTTTGTCTCCATTTATTACATAATATTGAACCTATTATTAAGACATGTATAATTGTACATAACATTACGAACCAACTTGTCTCAGTGGTTAAGGGAATAGTTGTTGTTTGTAGAGGTCACGAGTTCGAGTACCAACAACTGCAGCAGGGTGATTGAGCGTTCAATCTCAAATGGTTGAGAGTATATTTAGAATAGATACTACTTGTAATCACTCTAGCTTTCATCAAAAAAAAAATTGTACATAACATTATATAAATTTTAATGTGTTGTTTTATATAAATTTTAAAAGATATTTAAATAGGATTAGAACATAATATTACAATTATAACATGGATCGAATTTATAATAGTACAAGACCTTAGTTAAGTAAAACAAATTAATTTAACCAAATTAACAAAAAAAATATAATTACGAAAGTTTAACATTTGAATGTTATTTAATTAATCTTAATGTTAAGGATCACTATTCTTGTGGATAACCAATGAAGATTTCATTATCAAACATAAATCCAAATAAATAATCTCATTCATTAAACCATTACAAAAAAAAAAGGTTTTTCATTACCAGACATGGAATCGGCAACCTTAATTAATAAAGCTGTCCTCACAAGGGAACAAAACAACAACCAAGTTGCACTGCAACTTCAGTCGGAAAAAGAAGAGATGAAACGAAGGATTAGATTTGTACATCAATTTATCGTCGTCAAGTAATGTCGTCGGATTTTAGGATTCTTCGCCGTCGGCGGAGTTGTAAGTGGGTCAAGCACAAGAGGGCGGTACCTTGGGGACCCCTTGACGTTGCAGCTCCGCCGAAACACCGTCGGCCGAGGGTGGTTTCAGCCCGATCGGAAGCGGCAGCCACGGTTTTGTTAAAACGTCTCCGATGGCTGCATCGATGCTCTCTTTCGACTGTTTCACAACGCTAGCATTTATAAATATAAAGTTTGATTTTTTTTGTATAATTTATTTGTTACAAAGTTTCACTTGATTCATTGATATTAATTAAACTCTAAATTATGTTTACAACTCGTAAAATATGTAATCGAAAATAAAGTGAAAACAACTAACCGGATGGAAGTCGATGAGAGGGTGGCGACCTAATTTGCCGGCCGTGGCGCCGATGCCGGTGTCTGCTTTGTACGTTGCATGGTGGGGAGGAATTCCCGGAACCGGTACAACACCAAATCTCTGCATGTAAATTAAGCACCAAATCTCACTAATTAATAACCTAATCATTTAATTACAAATAATGTAATATGTGCATATATATATATATTTATATATATATATATATATATATATATATTATATACGAAAACAAACAAGAAGAATGAAACAGAGTGATGAGTGATTATTGGTTTACCGTTGGCGCCGCCGTCAATGGCGGTGGAAAGCAAGGTGTTCCCGGGGTTTGTCCATTTGGAACCTAATGAATGAAAAATCACCAATTTTATTAGCAGCTAAAACTTTGACATATTTGTAATTTGTACTAGTAAAAAAGGTGGCAAGAGCTTACACGGTGGTGCCAAAAACCGGGGTCTGCCGGTGGCGGAGGGCCCCAAGTAGGCCGTGGCGGTGGCGCTAGATGTTTTGGCCATAAGTGCATTAAAGATCGATCCATGGTGTGATGACCCCATACATGCAAAGGCCTAAAATGGTGGCTTTGGTGGTGCATGGGCGATGCCGACGACGACATGGGCGGAAAACCCATCGTAGGTGGAAGCCAAAGGTTCATATCTCGCTTGGGTCCGCCACTTGCCGGCGTAGCTCCGCCGTATACTTGTCTCTTGTGGATCCAGCTTGCCGCCTCCGTCTCACGAGCTAGTAAATGCTTCCGATGAGATCTATATTTCTGATAAATTTAACAATGAAAACTTAAAATTTTATTCAATGAAATGCATGTAAATAAAAAAACAAAACAAAATTATTGTTCTTTTTCGAAGAATTAACTAAGAAAAAAAAGGGAATTAATGATTAAATAATTTACTTGGAGATGGCTGGCGATGTTATGGCGAGTGAGACAATCGATTCCCATAATCTCTAAAATTCTCGACGGCACCGCCTTGTCGACCCCGAGCTGCTCCACCGCTTGAACAAATCTCCGGTGAAGCTCTGGCGTCCAATCCACCTTCAATCAATTCAAGAGATAGTCCATGAAATAATAAGCATCAACTTGTATATCAAAGTGAATTTGACCTAATTCAACTCTGAATTCATTTAAAACTTTTATGATTATCGAATACCGAGAATCTAAAAAAATCAAATTAAAACCTAGCTTCAAGTACTAAATTACCTTCACTTTTCGAGTGCCTTGATTGTTGTTGCTATTCTTTGCTTTTCTTCCCTTATAACCATCTTTGGAAGGTGCTTTAACTAGTTTAGGTTCCTCGTTCTTGCCTTGGTTCGAACTCGAAATTTTATCTTCTTCTTTCCTCCTATTACCATCTTCATCGGGGTTTTCCACGGACGTATTCATCTCCGATTCCTCGCCGCCACTAACGACGGCCAATTCAGCAAGAATTTCGGGGTCCATCTCCAAATCCGGCAACACGTCGCCTTCAACGTCGATGCCGAAAAAAAGATCGTTAAAATCGATACTCTCGAGTAAGTTCCCGTCGGCGAAATCCGGGAACTCTTCGGAACTGATGATAAAACTCTCCATCTCTCCTTTGCTCTCATCTTTGCTTGTGTTCCTCAAAGGCGACACAGCTAGCATTAATTCAACCTTTTCGCTTCCCGTGTCAAAAGATTAAACAAAAAAACTGCAAATGAAAGAAAATATCAAACCCAGAATATATGTATGTATATATATATATATATTATTGCATGAAAATTGGTCTAGATTATGAGGCTGAGTCAATCAAAGTGTTGGTAGAAATGGGATTTTTTTAGCTGTTGAACGGAGATGGAGAGAAAAAAGAGCTCAATAAATTTAATAAGTTGGCGTGGGGTTTATTGGCTGTTTGTTTACCGTGAAAATCTGGAAAAGGAGTGTGGAAAAGATGAGATATACACCACAACTTGAGTAAAATCCCTTTGAATTTGTTTGTATTTATATTTGATTTTGTTATTGTATGGATTATTTGCTTGAAAATTTCGAATTTCTCATCTTTCTATTAACATTATAACTCAAAACTTTATTCTTTGTCGTTAGTTAAAGATTTGTATTTTTTTTTGTATTTTCAC